>OW240918.1:90806420-90858504 GCA_933207985.1 Pelobates cultripes
AAACATCTTTTTTTTCTCATTCCTCTTTATTCTTCCATTCTCTCCCCAATCCCCAAATCCTTAAAATCTCTCTTAAAGTGGTACTGGTTTCTCCCCTTTGGCTGTGTCTGACAGCGGTGTGGCAACGCCTGCTACCTCCGCCAGCGCAGTCAGTTAACGCTAGGGTATTGTGTTTGAGCTCTGGAGGTCCGCTCCCCACGTCAAGGACTGAAGGAGTTTGGATGCTTTGCCCTGGGGATGAAACAAGTGAGTGGGTTGCCAATTGCCCACTCACTCCTCTTTACCATTTTATTTCTTTCTATTTTGCTGTTGGTGGTTGCAAAACATCTTTTTTTCTCATTCCTCCTTATTCTTCCATTCTCTCCCCAATCCCCAAATCCTTAAAATCTCTCTTAAAGTGGTACTGGTTTCTCCCCTCTGGCTGTGTCTGACAGCGGTGTGGCAACGCCTGCTACCTCCGCCAGCGCAGTCAGTTAATGCTAGGGTATTGTGTTTGAGCTCTGGAGGTCCGCTTCCCACGCCAAGGACTGAAGGAGTTTGGATGCTTTGCCCTGGGGATGAAACAAGTGAGTGGGTCGCCAATTGCCCACTCACTTCTCTTTATCATTTGTGGTTACATTTTTATTTACTATCTCACATTTTTTTCCTTTTTCTATCTTTTTCACTTTCTTTCTTATGATTCAAATTAAATGTGCGCATGCACATTCGGATCTGACATCGGCAGGGTTTGGAGAGTTCTCCAGCCCAGAGGGAGTCCGGCGCTGGAGAAAGGTAAGTGGCTGAAGGGGTTTTAACCCATTCATCCCAACGGGACAGGGGCCCTGAGGGTGGGTGGACCTAATGAGCCTATAGTGGCAGGAAAATGAGTTTGTTTTGCTGGCACTATAGTGCTCCTTTAACTCCTACCAGACAGCCACTAGAGCAGGGGTTCCAGACCCGGTCCTCAAGTACCCCCTACCAGTCCCGGATTTAGGGATTACCCTGTTGTGTCTAAAGTGTTTTTTGTTTTTTCACCCAAAACACCTTAGGCACAATTGAGTAATCCTTCAATCCTGTACTGTTAGGGGGAACATAAGGACTGGGTTGAGAACCACTGCGCTACAGGGACTTCCTGTGCTCTATCAGAAATCTGTATCTATCAGATTTCTATACCTAGGTCACTTCCGGTGCACCCACGTCACTGTAAGTAAAATAAAAAAATGTCACGTCACCGTAACTAAAATAAAAGGGAACAAATAAATAGGGCTAAATGCACGAACGGCATAAAAAAAAGGGCACTGGTATCCACAAAAATGGGGTTTTGTCACAGTTACTACACACACAGTAAAAGATATATATATATATATATATATGTATATATATATATATATAAAACTGATATAAAATTATATACCCCAAGGTCTGCTAAAGCACTTGCTGATCTCAGCAGCGCGCATGTCCGCTAGCAGGCCTTGGGGTATAGAATTCTATATATCAGATTTATTTTTATATATCTTTTACTGTGTGTGTGTAGTAAGTAACTGACAAAAAACAGTTTTGTGGATACCAGTGCCCTATTTTTCGAATGCCGTTCGTGCATTTAGCCTTATGTATTCCCTTTTATTTAACCGAATAAACTGCCGAACGGCCAGACCACACGCAATGGGAGTGTGCCGCCTGTTAACCTCCCAGAAGCTGTGGTTAACCGCAACTAATTGGCCTAATAGACGAACGGCTGGGTGGTCGCAGTTCGGCTATTTGAACTCACGCACTGTTACTGAGCCAATTGCACGAACGGCCCTGTTCGTGCATTCGAATGGGACTTAATCATTTTTATGCCTGATATTGACCGACCGCACAGCCCAAATCTATGAAACTGTTTTGGGCATGAAAATGTGCTTGCGGTCGGTCATAAAGGGACCTCCAGCTAACTTTGTAACCCCTGGTTGTAATTGGCTGAATTTTGACTATGTTTATAATTAAAGTATGCTGAATAATAATATGTTACTTTTAGGAAGATTGGATGTATATATTTAAAGTTACATTAACTGTGTAAAAAGTATATTTTTCCTGCCAGTGATAATTACTTTAACCCATTGTGTTCAGTAATTGTATCACAGGCAGAGAGGAGGATTTGTGTGTAATTGCTGGGAGTGTTTTACTATAATTTACGTGTTTTATTGGTCATCTTACAAAACCCTGTGGGCGGTACTATGGGTAGAAAATGGGCATAAAAGCTGAGTGTTTCAATAAAACTTCAGTTCTATTTCACCCTCAATTTGGAGTCCTGTCTCTTATTGGGGGAATCTGCTACAAGGGATTGCTATGTTTGTCATACTCTCTTGCTATACTACTAAGCTCATTTAAGAGCTTGTTCCTGCTTCGCTCTGTCGGAAGAGAGGTTCGGTCTGCGGTGGTTGTGGTATCTGCTGGAGTGCTTGGAGCGCTCAGGAAGCGCTAGGAGCATCGTTCAATGGAGGTACCCAGTCGGGGTGCCAGGCGATCCGTTACAGTAATGCTTTCCTATGGACTGATTTAATGTGCGCGTGGCTCTTGTCGCGCATGCACATTGAGCACTGACGTCAGAAGAGGGAGATTTCCCCAGCACAGAGGGAGCCCGGCGCTGGAAAAAGGTAAGTGATTAACCCCTTCCTCCCCCTTTGAGGGGCCCCTGAGGGTGGGGGGGGGACCTAAAGATCCTATTTTGCCAGTTTGTTTTCCTGGCAATTTAGTGATCCTTTAACTCCATGGCAATTCGACTGTGTTCATAGGATCAGAGTGCTGTTCGGATATATTGAGCGCTCAGATCCAAGCTATCTGGGGATATGGTGAATGTGGGAGGTCCAGTTGTGTGAAATTTGAGTTATGTATTTTAATGTGTTTTTTTACAGTTAAAAATTGGAAATATTTTCTGTACCTAGAGATGATTAAAGGGACACTATAGTCACCCAGACCACTTCAGCTCAATGAAGTGGTCTGGGTGCCAGGTCCCTCAGGTTTGAACTCTTCAGATGTAAACATAGCAGTTTCAGAGAAACCGATATGTTTACATTAGGGGTTAATCCAGTCTCTAGTACAGGTATAGGCAACCTTCGGCACTGGAGATGTTTTGGACTCTTCAAATGTGCATTCCGCTCCACTCAGGAGCTGATGTCAGACGGGGAGGAGAGGGGTTTAAACCCCTTCAGCGCCACGGGAGGTGGACCCTGAGGGTGTGGGCCCGCACAAACATAGTATACATAGAAGCCGCATTGACTTCTGAGTGGCGAGAAATGCGGGCGCCATCTTGGGACGGGCGATGTTGACAGCAGAGGTAAGAGGAAGGATAGGACTCAGTAAGTGTAGAGCAGGGATAATAGGAATGGTAGAACTCAGTTGGTGCAGAGGAGGGATAATGGGAATGGTAGTACTCAGTTAGTGCAGAGTATGGGATAATGGGAATGGTAGTACTCAGTTAGTGCAGAGTAGGGATAATGGGAATGGCAGTACTACCATTCTCATTATCCATGCACTGACTGAGTACTACCATTCTCATTATCAGTCAGTGCAGGGATGATGAGAATGGTAGTATGTAACGGATCGCCTGGCACCCCGACTGGCCTCCTGCCCTGTGACTACGGCCCCTGGGATGTATTGTCCTTTAAGAACATATTTAGGCATAATAGATTTTTATTGTGCGACTACTGGCCCTTTAAGCACAGTGAATGGACTTTTATTGGACTGTGTATGCCCCCTTAAGAACCATCTGGGGACATATTGTGACTTTTGGGAACAATGCCCCTTTAAGACTTTGTCCCCAGACTGTTAATATATTGTGTTCCTGGCTTTCTCCCACTTGGTTCAGTAAATGGGGCTTACTGAACCAAGTACCACACAGGCGGACCACCCAGAAGTGGAAGTGTGCAGGCGATTTACCTCCCAGGCTGGGAGCCTGCTGTAGGTAAATTGCCGAACGCTGGGGGGCCGCCGTTCGCGCAAACAAAAACGTGTCGGCGGCCATCTTTGTTCATTCTATGCGGTCAGCGGTGTGTGTAGCCAAATTCATGGAACTGAAATCGGCTACACAGTTCCGCGAACACCGCTGAGCCTTACCTTCTCCCACAATGATTTTGCAGCCGCAGAGACTAAGTCCCATTCGGCGATGGGACTTATTGCCGAACGCTGGGGGGCCGCCGTTCGCGCAAACAAAAACGTGTCGGCGGCCATCTTTGTTCATTCTATGCGGTCAGCGGTGTGTGTAGCCAAATTCATGGAACTGAAATCGGCTACACAGTTCCGCGAACACCGCTGAGCCTTACCTTCTCCCACAATGATTTTGCAGCCGCAGAGACTAAGTCCCATTCGGCGATGGGACTTAGTCATTTTTTCAGTGTGAAATTTACCGACCGCAGAGCCCAAATCTATGGAACTGTTTTGGGCATGAAAATGTGGTCGGTAAAAAAAGGGACCTCCAGCTAACTTTTTAACCCCTGGATGGAATTGGCTGAATTTTGACTATGTTTATAATTAAAGTATGCTGATTAATAATATGTCATTTTTATGAATAGTGAATGTGTAGTTTTAAAGTTATAGTACATGTGTAAAAATTGTGTTTCTCTGCCAGTTATAATTACATTAACCCATTGTGTAAGGAAATTAAGTCACAGGCAGAGGGGAGGATTTTGTCTGTAATTGCTGGGAGTGTATTGTACGTATTGATTGGTTGTTTTACAAAACCCTGTGGGCAGTACTATGTGTGCAAAATGTTCATAAAAGCAGTGTCTCATTAAAATCTTCATTTCTTCTTCACACTCAATTTGAGTCCTGTCTCTTATTGGGGGAATCTGCTACTAGGGATTGCTATGCCCTGCATGTTCCCTTGCTATAATCACTCCTAAACTCTTGTAAGAGCTTGTTCCTGGTTTGCGCTCTGAAGGACTCTACGGTGGTTATGGTGTCAGCTGGAGTGCTGGAAGCCCCAGGAAGCACTAGGTGCATCCTCCAACGAAGGTACCCAGTCAGGGTGCCCGTCGATCCGTAACAACCATAAAACCTGTACATGAGGGATGCTGTTATACTCAGGAGACTTCGCTGAACACCAAAATTAGTGTTTCAAAACAGTAAAACGTATCACAACAATTATCTCGTCCAGGTAAGTGCCATTTGTATGTAAAAAATGTCACTTTCACTGACGATAGCATCGTTGTAATACATTGAAACACTAAAATTTGTGTTCAGTGAAGTAAAACAGTACCCCACATGTACAGGTTGTATGGTGTCATAGTAAGTTACAGGGTTATATACAGTGCTAGCAAATTAAATTCCCTAGACTTTTGGCCTGGGTTGTCAGTCAGGTCCTGCAAATTGTAATTAATAAAATGACCTAATTATTTAAAACTATTACATAAATATATACATAGAATTATTATATATATATATATATATATATATATATATATATATACACGTGTTTGTTTATATATATATATATATATATATATATATATATATATATATATATAATCCGACACTCACCATCATTAAAAAATATAACTTGTAATACCTGGGTGCTTCCAGTGCCAAACATAAAGCAAATAGTGAATTGAGCACTCCTTAGGAAATTTTCAATCATGTATTTAATAAGTAATCAAGATTACTAAAATACACAATTGAAAATTTCCTAAGGAGTGCTCTGTTTACTATTTGCTTTATGTGTATATATATTTTTTGTAATTATTTTTATTTATATATAGTGATATTTTTTCAAGTGTGTGTGTGTGTGTGTGTGTGTGTGTGTATGTATGTATATATATATATAAAAATTATTAAAGAAAAGAGGAGTCAGAAGTTGTAATCCAATATTTTTTTTTATTTAGAAAAGCAAGTGGGAGAAGCAACAAAGCAGAGGCAGCCCAGGTTGTTAGGAGCAGTCCTGGGAGGATATAGTGCAGAGGAGAATAACCAATGTATATTCAGGGGAAGGATAGGGAAAACCAGGAGGAAATTGAGAATGTAACAACCTACGATGAACAGCGTCAGTTGTGTTCACATTGTGGATGATAATGAGAAATAAACATCTGAGTGCATTCTTCCCACAGATATCTATTCATCATCATCATCCCTTCTGGGAAGACCCTGCGCACGTCTTTCACGAACTAGGCTATCTACATCAGCGATGGTTATGCCCAAATTATGGGCAGCTTGCGCGCGCATTAAAATGCACTCTTCCTCCCTCATTTCCATAAAGCGCTGCATATTTTGCTGCAAGGAAACCATTGCTGATGTAAATTGCCTAACGCCCTCATTCAAAATATTCGACATGGAGCGTACCTCGGTTATTACATTCTGCAATAGTTCTCGCTGATTCTCCCTATCCTGCTGTATGGACGTCTCCAGTTCATCTTGACGAGCCTGGATCGTCGCATACAGCGCAGCCAATGGTGGAGGAAGTTGTGGCATTTCTTCGGCCACTGATGTCTCTGACTCAGGATCCACTGCTGTTAGGGTAATGGTACCCTCCTCTTGCAGGGGGAGAGTACCATCAGAACCTATAGGGGAGAACAGAGAAAGAACATTGTTAGCATGTGTCATATGTTGCAATGCTTACTATTATCTGTAAAACAATATTATTTAAACTTGGAAATAAGATATATGCAGTCATGCTATTAATTTATTATTATGTCTAAGTATAGTTATGCATCTTTGTCGCCCCTAGCCCTTTCTCTGTCTGTTTGCATGTCTTTGTGCCCACCTCCCTTTCCTTCTAATCTCACTACATGTATCATGGACGAGCGTCCCCAGGTAGAGAATCTCCTGTTTTTTCTGCATGACAGGAAGCTGATCGTTGCACTCAGCTTCCTGTCAGGCCAAGAAGATGGTAGATAAGATCACACGTGGTCCACTCAGCCACAGTACATAAAGTGAACAGAAGGAGAGGAGCGATGTGAGCTCCCCCCCACCCTGCTGGTCACCCAGACATTTAGCCCCCTGGCCAGCACGTGCTAGGCAGATGCTTAGTATGCTTAGCGGTCGACCCGGCCCCGCCTGTTACATAAACTAGTATGCCTGCAAAGAAAATGTGTACAGTTAAAGCATTTTTTACTTACGCTCAGCAGTGGATCCCTGTTCCTGGACACCAGTGGCCGGCTGTTGGAGGGAAACCACACTCATACGTGGTGAAGAAACGTCGACAAGTTGCGGATGGCCTGAAATACATGTATGTGATAAATTAACTTCATATACAGTAAAATCACATACGTGTGTGTATGTTTAAATGCGCACGCACACACACACACATAACATTTATCTAACAATGCTATGCAAGTACTTACAAGAGGAAAGTGAAGCCAGGCGCACTTCCAGGGAGACAGGAGGTGAACCTGCTGCCCTGCTCTCCGTGGAGACAGCATCTCCTGCAGTTCCTGGTGCCTCTTCTGGGGATTGAGGGGCTTGCACTGATGGCATAGAAAACACACATTGGAAGGTTAACACAAGCAAACTGATATATGTACATTTCGACTAACAAATATGAATTTAAAGGACCACTATAGGCACCCAGACCACTTCAGCTCAATGAAGCGGTCTAGGTGCCAGGTCCCTCTAGTTTAAAGCCTGCAGCTGAAAACATAGCAGTTCTAGATAAACTGCTGTTTCACTGAGGGTTAATCCAGCCTCTAGTGGCTGTCTCACTGACAGCCACTAGAGGCGCTTCCGCGATTCTCACTGTGAAAATCACAGTGAGAAGATGCTGGACGTCCATAGGAAAGCATTGAGTAATGCTTTCCTATGGGTGGTTTGAATGCGTGCACGGCTCTTGCTGCGCATTCGGAGCTGACGTCGGCAGAGGGAGGAGTGTTCCCCAGCGCCGAGGGAGCCCTGCGCTGGAGAAATGTAAGTGGCTGAAGGGGTTGGAGAAAGGTAAGTGGCTGAAGTGGGAAGGGGGCCACGAGGGTGGGGAGGGACCTAATTACGAGTTTGTTTTCCAGGCACTATAGTGGTCCTTTAACATCGTACCTTCAGATGTTTCAGTGCCAGGTGTCCCCTCAATCCCAAGGAGGTTTTCTCTTCCCAGGAACTGCAGGAGCTCCTCTTCATAGGGCAGCAGGTCCGGTTCTTGTGAACCGCCTCCTGTCTTCCTGGAGGCGGCTGCTGCCTTCACCTTCCTCTTCACCATCCGCCTGATGTCGTAGTAACTGCAATGACATGATGACATGTGTAATTGATTAATTACTTTAATATGTTTCTATATATATGTTTACTGACATGTTTAAAGGGATACTATAGGCACCCAGACCAAGCATTGGATTTGCTGATCTTGTCAATTATGAAGATCGCAGCCAAGGAGGCAGAGCACAGCTCTGCTATAAGGATGAGTAATTAAAGGGACACTCCAGGCACCCAGACCACTTCTGGGTGCCAACTCCCACTACCCTTAACCCTGCAACTGTAAATAAATATTGCAGTTTTCATAAACTGCAATATTTACCTTGCAGGGTTAACTCCTCCTCTAGTGGCGTCGCTGAAACCCCCATAGGAAAGCATTTTTCAATGCTTTCCTATGGGGAGGTCTAATGTGCATGTGCAGCATTGCAGCGCATGCGCATTAGGTCTCACCTCGCCGGCGGCAGCGCAAGCGCAATTGGTCTCCCCCTGGGATGAGGGGTGGGACATGGTTTGTTCTCCTGGCACTGGAGTGTCCCTTTAATTACAGTTACATTGCTGAGAGGGAGGTTAACATGTATTCCTATCACTATAGTGTTCCTTTAAAGCACATGGTTTTTTTTTTCCCTCTATGTGCTTAAGTGACCCAACCCTCACTTTTAAAAGACTTTAAAAGCATAGCTGCCACTAGTGGGTGTGTGTAGCAAAAGCACATGGAGGAAAAAAATAAGTTTTAATAAAACATGGCATAAAGAAAATTATTTTTTAGGAATATAAGTGCACTTACCGTTTCTTCACCACGTCCTCGGTGCGGTTGTTCCCTCCAACAGCATTCACCGCTGCCACAATCTTCCTCCACCGATTTTCCTTCTGTGCTCTGGAACTCTTTTTGGCTGCTCCCCCAAATATACATTGGTAGTACTGGCAAAGTTTGTTTACCAGTACTGTATTCTCCTCTGCACGAAAGCTATCTGCATATTTATTCTTCCTCCCAGGATCTGCTCTTTTTAAGATCCTGGGCTGCCTCTGCTTCTGCTTGCTTCTCCCACTTGCTTCTCCTATCTCCTGGCCAGAGTGGCCAATGCCCCCCTCCACTACATCCATGACTTCTATCTCACTTGAGGAGCTGGAGGAGGACATGGCCACTTCTGGCAGGCTCAGTGTTCAAGTGCCTAAAATGGCTGACAGGGTGGTGGGCTGGCTGAGCTCCAAAATGGCTGAATGGCTGGCCTATAGAAAATCTGGATAGATTTTGCATTGAAGGACTGCCTTGAGTTGATACTTTTTTTTTCTACAGTTTTGTCTGGCAGTATGTAAAAGCCTATTTAATTGGCTACTACTTCTTTCCCACTCCCTTATAAAATGATACTGTGTTGCCAGTACCACCTGTCAGAGAAGCATGATGATTCATGAGCCCAAGAAACTAAGCAAAAGCAATGCATTGCATTTGCAATGTCATTCGACATGCGAATGACTATTGTAAGTGGTGTTCGGTAGTTTACTAATAGTGCCAATACATTTTCATGCGAACGGCAGTGTTCGTGCATTTGACGGTTCGGGAATTTGTTCGGGAGTTTTAGGCGTAAATAGATTAGAACATTGTTCAATGCCATGTGTTGGGAGATCAATGTACGAAAATGTAAACGAATGAATGGTTTTACTGCGTTCACTTGAGGCTATTCGCTATTTAGGGATTAGGGAACTGACTTTTATGATTGCATTGTATTTGCAATACCATTCGACATATGAATGACTATAGTGAATGGTGTTCGGTAATTTACTAATAGCGCCAATACATTTTCATGCGAATGCCAGCGTTCGTGCATTTGACGGTTCGGGAGTTTTAAGCGTAATACAATTCAATCAATGCCATGTTGTTAGCAATACAACATTTGAAACGAATGGTTTTACTGAGTTCGGTTGAAGCTATTCGGTATTTAGGGATTAGGGAACATAGTTTTATGTATTCAATTCATTTGGCTCAATTAAATCGCGCCGAATGAACGAACAAGTTTAGCCGAAACGAAAATACTACCGAATATCGTACGAAAATGAATGAAAGAATCGACGAAATTCGGTTCTGACTAAAGTATTTTCTTTTTCGTACGAATACATTCGTACGAAACGAAAATTTCTGAAATGCCCAAGTCTAGAGAGCATGATCAATGGTGTGACAAGTCTTTCCAGAAGCTTTGATTAAAAAGGAAGCAGGGATATGGGATGATAGTTAGACGGGGAGGACGGGTCAAGAGATGTTTTTTTCAGGATAGGTATTGCAGGGCATGTTTAAGGTCAGCTGGGACAACGCCAGAAGAGAAAGAGCAGTTGAAGTTGTGTGTTAAGGAAGGCACAAGACAAGGGGAGACAGATCTGATGAGGTGAGATGGGACAGAATCGAGTGGGCAAGTGCTGGGGCAAGAGGAAAGGAGAAGCGCAGTCACGTCTTGTTCAGTAGTTGGAGAGAAAGTTTGAAGGGTAGGAAAGGCATGATCTACATGTGGTTGAGAAAGAGAACGGCAAGGTGGGGAGAATTCTGTCCTTAGCTGTTCAAACTTGTCGTTAAAGTAGCATGCAAAGTTATCAGCTATAAGGTTAGTTTGGGGGGTGGCCACAGCAGGGCGAGAAGAGAGTTAAAGGTGTCAAAGAGACGCCTGGGATTGCGGAAGCATGAACTAATGAGAGAGGAAAAGTATGACTGTTTGGCGAGAGCAAGGGCTGTGCAGTATGAACACAATATGAATCTATAATGGAGATAGTCTGCCTGGGTAGGCAGGTAGCATGTTAATTTAGTATGCCACAGTTGGGGGTGTGTCCTCCTCGAGGTGCATGTTTGGAGTGGGGCTGCAGCGTTCAAGGCAGAGGTGAGGGTAGTGTTATATGTGGAGATGGCCAGTGAGGGACAGGGGAGGGAAGGGATGGATAGCAATTGTGAATCAATATCAGCTGACAGCTGCTGGTGGTCAATAGAATTAAGGTTCCTCCTGAGTTGAGGGGGTTAGGCTGAGGTTGTTGGGTGAGGGGGTACTTGAGAGCAAACGATAAGAGTTGGTGATCAGAGAGAGGAAATGGAGTGTTGCAGATATTAGATACTGTACATGCATAAGATAAAATGAGGTCGAGGGTATTGCCAGCTACATGGGTGGGAGAATTAGCCCACTGTGATAGTCCGAGGGAGGAAGTAATTGAAAGTAGTTCAGAGGCTGCTGAGATTAATGGGAATATTGAAGTCCCCGAGAATTAGAGATAGAATATTAGAAGACAGGAAGTAGGGTAGCCAGGCAGCAAAGTGATCGAGGAGGAGGAGAGGGGAGCCAGGGGGGCGATAAATAACGGCAATGTTAGCAGAGAAGGGTTTGAAATGGCGAATCGAATGAATTTCAAATTATGGGAAAGAGAGGGAAGAGGGGGTGGGTAGAGGTTTGAATGAGTAGTGAGGTGAGTGGAGAAACCCTACACCACCACCTTTACATTCAAAGTGTCTTGGGTTGTGGACCACCAAAGGATAAAGATGCAGGGGTAGCATTGTCAGAGGGGGAGAGCAAAGTTTCTGTTAAGGCTAGTAAATCTAGAGAACGAGAGATGAAGATGGAAAGAGATCTGTCCAGTTCCACTTTGTACTCATTTAAGAAAAAGTTGTATATGCTAGTTGGCAACAATTCTTCTACTAGAATGAGTCTTTACACACAAACAAGATATTTACTATAAAAACCTTTCCTGTAACATCAAATGGTTGAAAAAAATGTATAAACATGCAAATTGAAAAAAAATATCATACGTTATGATAACAAATTAGAAAAAAATGATACCTTGGGTCTGATCATGAGTTTGTTTTATATGTTGTTTTGTGGTCTGTGAGGAATGATTTTAATATCACAGTTTCATGGTAGAATGGCTATATGTATTATGAGATTTCTCTTATACTGTACTTAACCCCTTAAGACCGGAGAGCGTACTATTATGCCCTATTCTAAGCGGCTCTAAACGCCGCAGGGCGTAATAGTACGCCCTCCGGTCTTTTCCTACTTACCCGGTCGCCGGCGATCCCACTCCGGCGATCGCGGTTGGGGGGAATCCCAGGGAGCCCCCCGCGGCACGTCCGACCCCCTGAAAGCCCCCCGGCCATGTAAGAGTGAGGTCCTTGCGAGGAACCCACAATCACATGGCCGGGATAGCTGGCTGCAGCATTGCCAGCAGGGGGGCTGCCTGTAATGACAGGTGGTCCCCCTGCTGGCTGGAAATCAAATGAAATAAAATTTAAAGTGTAAAAAAAATAAATTATATACTTAGATTATATATATATATATATATATATATATATTATATATATATATGATCTAAGTATATATATACACACATATACATACACACACGTACACTGTGTAGGTGTATTTTACTATATATATATTATCAAATTACACGTAGACTGATACTGATTATATATATATATAATTATTGTTATATATATTTATAATATAAAAAAATATGTAAATACGTTAAAAAATAAAATTAAAAAAATAATTAAAAATAAATAATAAAAAAAATATATAGATGTGTGTTATTTCGTTCGAACTGTATTGTGAAATTAATATATATATATATATATATCAAAATACACATAGAACGAAATAATATATATATCTATATACATAAATATATACGTATATATCACTACATATATACCTATATATAAATAAAAATATATTTTTTAAATTATATATATATACATATATATATATATTGAATACAGAGAAAGGGCTGCGCTTAAAAAATACTTAAAAAGTGTTAAGAGTCCAGATAAAATGAATGAATAAAAAAAGGGGAAGAAGATCTTATCTGGCAATGTCCGTAGTATTTGGTCCGGAACAGTAATCTTGTTTTCTATCTTCCTTATGGGCCGTCTCGTATGCAAGAGATGAAAACAAATACAGAACCCAAATGGTGTAGTATATCTTGATAAAACGGAAATTAAAATATAAAACTTGAATGTAAACTCACATTTCCAAGAGCTAGAACCTGCTCTGGTGTAACGGGCGTACAGCGGTTTAGATCCCCGCTTATGGGATATAGAATGCTTGTCCTTCACGTGCCTCTTCCTTCCGTGGTGTGGGAGATACTCAGATAAAAAGAGACAACTAATAGTGCTCTCTGCGTAAAACTTAAGATAAAATATAAAATAAAATAAAAGTGGATACTCACAAGACAGGAGCAGGTCAACTGCTCCTGATATATCACGCTGGTGGAATAATCCCCACCTAGGATTGCTTGGAGTCCAACGAATGGTGCCAGGTAATAAGAATAAATATATGTGTATAAAAGGATAGGTGGTACAATAAAAGGTTACCAAATATACTTTAATTATAATAATACACAATATAAAAAAACCATAAACGCGTTTCGCCAAACGGCGTTATCAATATGGGTAAAGAACCTGATACCTGGCAGTGGATCATTTAAATAGCATGTACAAACAATTCAAAAATTGGCGCCAAAATTAGGACAGCCAATCAGATTGCAAGTTAAAAATACATATAATAAAACACAATTAAAACAGTAAAAAAGAGGTACATAAGTATAGACATAAAAATAAATATTCTTGATATATAGTTGAACATTAAAAAAGATCCTTGTTTGATAAAGTATATTATGTGGTGCATGGTCACATGACCGGCATATAATAGGACACAATTAAAATAATAAAAAGGAGGTACATAAGTGTAGACTTAAGGATAAATATTCTAGATATGTAATTGAACATTAAAAACGATCCTTGTTTAATAAAATATATTATATGATGCGCGGTCACATGACCGGCATTAGAACCGAAGTGGATAATGGGATATGTAGTATGACGCCGGCCGGCACTGCGCAGCCGCCGGCGTCATATGGGGGGACTGGCAACTGGCGTCTGCACGCATAGGAGGTGCGGCCAGACGCCAGTGGGCGGGGAAAGTCGGCGTCAGCACGCACGTGGTGCGGCTGACGTCGAATGGAGGGGCGGGCGTCCCGATGACGGCGGCACGCACTCGGCAGTGGCCGTCGTCATCAGGAAGTGGGTAGACGACGGCTAGCACAATGCTGCAGCCGTCGTCATGGAAACATAAAAGTGGGCGGGCTATGACCGGCTAAAATAAAAAGATTAATTAAAATTAAAAAAAGGAATGAGGGGGAGAATAAAAAAGAGTAGAAACATAGGAATAATCGATAGAAATAAAAATATATGTGATAAAAATTAGCACCATGCCTACCCCACTGAATAATGGGAGCAGGCAGGTAGCTATAAAAAAACAGAGCAATGGTGAAAGGATGAGTAAATGAATGAACAGAATTAAAACAGTTAAAAAGATAGGCACATGTTCATAAAAAATTAAACAAATCAAAATCAACATTCAGACCATAAGGTGCAAGGGTTTGAAGTTTATAAACCCATTCCATCTCTTTTTTACCTAAAATATTTTTAATATTTCCACCCCTCCATGGAATCATACATTTGCCTATGGCAATACACTTCAACATTTTAGGATCTTTGTTATGTATAATAAAATGTTTGGATACTGAATGATTAAGGTATCCATTTTTAATGTTTCTGCAGTGTTCGCTCAAACGAATTTTTAAGCACCTTGTGGTCATTCCAACGTATTGGAGGCCACAAGGGCATTCGAGCAGATATATCACATTTTTTGTGGAACAATTAATAAAATCATTTATTTTGTAAACCATGTTTGTCCTTTTTGATATAAATTCCATTACTTTAGAAGGAACATCAGGGTTAGTAGATTTACACACAATGCACATTTTACACTTGCAGAACCCTTTAATTTCTGGGAAAAAGGATATAGGGGGGGTTTTTTTGAGAGTTTTTTCTCTTGTAAAATTATTGGTCAAAATAGATTTGAAATTTTGGGCACCCCTAAATATAATATTCGGGCGTTCAGGTATAATTTTATTTAATAATTCATCTTGTTTAAGAAGGTGCCAATGTTTTTTTATAACTTTTTTAACATTATTACTCTTATTATTGAAATTAAAAATAATCGGTAGAGACATTTCTGTGTCCGTGGCTTTGGGTTTGTATTTTAAAAGTTCATTTCTATCTTTCTGTTGAATTTCCATGATAGTAGTTTCTAATTCTATCTTTGAATAATTTTTTTCAACAAATTTATCTTTTAGGAGGTTCGCTTGTATCTCAAAGTCTCTAAGTTCTGAGCAATTCCTCCTAAGTCTCAGTATTTGACTTTTTGGGGCGCTGTCTAACCATGGTTGGTAATGACAGCTATTTTTATCAATAGCAGTGTTGACACAAACCTTTTTAAAAAAGGTTTTTGTATGTACTTTACCATTTTCTATAAAAATGTCAAGGTCTAAAAAGTTGATTTTTTCTCTACTAAATTCGTGGGTGAGGATTATACCTCTATTATTACGATTGAGATTAGTGATAAAAGAATTTAGGGCTTCTTCGGTTCCATCCCAGATAAAAAAAAGATCATCAATATATCTAAAAAAGGAGACCAGGTTCGCTCTCCACGCATGATTACTAAAAATGGCTTCTGACTCCCAGTCAGCCATAAATAAGTTTGCATAGCTGGGAGCAAACCTGGTCCCCATAGCAGTGCCTCTTTTTTGCAGATAAAAAGAATTTAAAAACCAAAAATAATTATTATTTAAAATAATATTAATACCTTCTAAGATAAACTTTATTTGTTGACCAGCAATTTTCCCTTCTTTAGTTAAAATATCTTTTACAGCTTGGCAGCCTATATCATGAGGTATAATGGTATATAGTGACTGAACGTCGCAAGTCACCAATATAAAACTAGATTTCCATGTAAAATTATTTAAAAAGTTTAAAAGAGCCATGGAATCTTGGAGATATGATCTCATGAGTTTGACTGAAGGTTGTAAAAGAATATCTATATACTGAGAAAGATTACATAAAAGGGAACCTATGCCTGATACGATTGGTCTTCCAGGTGGGGAGGTTTCACTCTTATGGATTTTCGGAAGGAAATAAATTACAGGTGTTATGGGATATTGATTGTTTAAAAAGTTGAATTCTTGTTTGTTTAAAATACCTTGCTCCACACCTTTATTTAAAAATTCAATAAAAACATTTTGAATTTGTTTTATGGGGTCTGCTGTGAGTTTTTCATATACTTTTACGTCATTTAATTGTCTAAGTGCCTCATCTATATACATTTGAGTTGATTGAATGACTATTCCTCCACCTTTGTCTGCTGGTTTGATGACAATATTTTCATCATTTTGGAGTTCTTTTAAGGCTAACTTTTCTGAGTGAGTTAAATTGTGGGGGTCATATTTGTTATTTGTTATTTTTTCTAAGTCTTTTGTAACAAGTTTTTCAAACATAGTGAGGGGAGCAGATTTGTAGTGGGCAGGATAGAAGGTGGATTTCTTTCTAAGAGGAGTATTGATAATGTTATTATTACAGGAAGGTATTGGTGAAGATTGAGTAGCATTTTGTTCGGTTTTATCCATAAAAAATCTTTTAAGAGTCGCTTTTCGAACGAATTTGTTAATATCAATAAAAGCTTCAAAGGATTTAAAAGTATTGGTGGGGGCGAACTTAAGACCTTTAGTTAAAACCGCTAAATGTGCACTACTTAAAATTTTTTGTGAGAGATTAAAAATGCCACCATCAGTTTTAATAGGAGAAGGTATTATCTTTCTAGTCTTTCTCTTTTGTTCGCGTCTACCACTTCTTCTTCCTCTGAATTTAAAACCCTTTTTTTGGGGCGTGAGGGGTGAGGTGTTTGGGCTAGTGGGGTGTGATTGGTTCGAATTTCTAAAAAATGGTCCTCATTTTCAAATTCAGAGTCTAATGACAATAGTTGAAATCTATTGGAGTGATTCGTGATCGTGGGTGATTTGGAATAATTGGCATATTCTTTATGATCATTAATATATTTGGATCTTTGTGGTTTGGGAGACAAGTGTTTATATTGAGGTCTAGGTTTATTGTAATATCTTGGTGAAGTATTGTGATAGTTGTGATAAGAATTATTTTGATTGCGTTGTGGAAGGGGATGATATCGGTGAGTGTTGTAATGATTTATTCGTTGTGGAGGACCACGAGAGTGATTATTAGGTGCCCTGTGTGTATACGTATTTTGTGGTGAGTGTAATGGTTTGTTAGTACTCTGATGTTGTTGAGATTGGTATTTGGAATATTGTCTCTCCGGATTTTCATAGGATTTTTGTTCACGGTAAGTATTAGTTTTCGTGAAATTACTTTTTTGTACAGGATATTGAGAAGTGTATTTCTTATTTAAGTGGTAGGTTCTGACTTGTTTATTAGAGTAATCTGTTTTGTCTCTAATATATTTTTTGATTTTAATATGTTTTGTTTCGATTTCGACCTTTTCAATTTTACTTTGGATTAAAATGGAATTTTGTTTATAAGCCTGTGTTTCTGTGAATGGCAACAGTTTGTCTCGAATATCATTGATTTCTGCATCTAAAACTGACAATTTTTTGCTTTTTTTTATTATCAGAGTTTCCATGAGACCTAAAGTGCAGAGTTCCAACTTGTTATTCCACTCCTCCATAAATTCCAAGTCATCTTGGTCTGAGGTGGGCAATTTAAGTAATCGTAAACCTTGGGGAGTGATTTGTTCATCAATGTATTTTTTCAAAGTAGCTATTTCCCATTTTAACTTAATTTCTTTACTTAAGATACTTTCTAGTTTAGTAAATAACTCTTCTTGACTTATCTTCGGATAGTTAATATGCATGGGACTAATAGCCTCTGTGTCAAAGACATTTTCTACATCAATGATAAAATTATTTCTAAAATCAAAAATAGACATAATGAGGTTAAATCAGGAGTTGACCTGCTCCTGTCTTGTGAGTATCCACTTTTATTTTATTTTATATTTTATCTTAAGTTTTACGCAGAGAGCACTATTAGTTGTCTCTTTTTATCTGAGTATCTCCCACACCACGGAAGGAAGAGGCACGTGAAGGACAAGCATTCTATATCCCATAAGCGGGGATCTAAACCGCTGTACGCCCGTTACACCAGAGCAGGTTCTAGCTCTTGGAAATGTGAGTTTACATTCAAGTTTTATATTTTAATTTCCGTTTTATCAAGATATACTACACCATTTGGGTTCTGTATTTGTTTTCATCTCTTGCATACGAGACGGCCCATAAGGAAGATAGTAAACAAGATTACTGTTCCGGACCAAATACTACGGACATTGCCAGATAAGATCTTCTTCCCCTTTTTTTATTCATTCATTTTATCTGGACTCTTAACACTTTTTAAGTATTTTTTAAGCGCAGCCCTTTCTCTGTATTCTCTGTGTTTTATTCTAAGGGTTCTTGAGGGATTCCCTTATAGGGTTGCTGCTCATTTGTGTTACTCAGCGCTTGCTCATTGTTCTGGTTTCATTTTGTTTTAATTCCCTCTTGAGTTAGCAGCTTTTTAACCTCATTATGTCTATTTTTGATTTTAGAAATAATTTTATCATTGATGTAGAAAATGTCTTTGACACAGAGGCTATTAGTCCCATGCATATTAACTATCCGAAGATAAGTCAAGAAGAGTTATTTACTAAACTAGAAAGTATCTTAAGTAAAGAAATTAAGTTAAAATGGGAAATAGCTACTTTGAAAAAATACATTGATGAACAAATCACTCCCCAGGTTTACGATTACTTAAATTGCCCACCTCAGACCAAGATGACTTGGAATTTATGGAGGAGTGGAATAACAAGTTGGAACTCTGCACTTTAGGTCTCATGGAAACTCTGATAATAAAAAAAAGCAAAAAATTGTCAGTTTTAGATGCAGAAATCAATGATATTCGAGACAAACTGTTGCCATTCACAGAAACACAGGCTTATAAACAAAATTCCATTTTAATCCAAAGTAAAATTGAAAAGGTCGAAATCGAAACAAAACATATTAAAATCAAAAAATATATTAGAGACAAAACAGATTACTCTAATAAACAAGTCAGAACCTACCACTTAAATAAGAAATACACTTCTCAATATCCTGTACAAAAAAGTAATTTCACGAAAACTAATACTTACCGTGAACAAAAATCCTATGAAAATCCGGAGAGACAATATTCCAAATACCAATCTCAACAACATCAGAGTACTAACAAACCATTACACTCACCACAAAATACGTATACACACAGGGCACCTAATAATCACTCTCGTGGTCCTCCACAACGAATAAATCATTACAACACTCACCGATATCATCCCCTTCCACAACGCAATCAAAATAATTCTTATCACAACTATCACAATACTTCACCAAGATATTACAATAAACCTAGACCTCAATATAAACACTTGTCTCCCAAACCACAAAGATCCAAATATATTAATGATCATAAAGAATATGCCAATTATTCCAAATCACCCACGATCCCGAATCACTCCAATAGATTTCAACTATTGTCATTAGACTCTGAATTTGAAAATGAGGACCATTTTTTAGAAATTCGAACCAATCACACCCCACTAGCCCAAACACCTCACCCCTCACGCCCCAAAAAAAGGGTTTTAAATTCAGAGGAAGAAGAAGTGGTAGACGCGAACAAAAGAGAAAGACTAGAAAGATAATACCTTCTCCTATTAAAACTGATGGTGGCATTTTTAATCTCTCACAAAAAATTTTAAGTAGTGCACATTTAGCGGTTTTAACTAAAGGTCTTAAGTTCGCCCCCACCAATACTTTTAAATCCTTTGAAGCTTTTATTGATATTAACAAATTCGTTCGAAAAGCGACTCTTAAAAGATTTTTTATGGATAAAACCGAACAAAATGCTACTCAATCTTCACCAATACCTTCCTGTAATAATAACATTATCAATACTCCTCTTAGAAAGAAATCCACCTTCTATCCTGCCCACTACAAATCTGCTCCCCTCACTATGTTTGAAAAACTTGTTACAAAAGACTTAGAAAAAATAACAAATAACAAATATGACCCCCACAATTTAACTCACTCAGAAAAGTTAGCCTTAAAAGAACTCCAAAATGATGAAAATATTGTCATCAAACCAGCAGACAAAGGTGGAGGAATAGTCATTCAATCAACTCAAATGTATATAGATGAGGCACTTAGACAATTAAATGACGTAAAAGTATATGAAAAACTCACAGCAGACCCCATAAAACAAATTCAAAATGTTTTTATTGAATTTTTAAATAAAGGTGTGGAGCAAGGTATTTTAAACAAACAAGAATTCAACTTTTTAAACAATCAATATCCCATAACACCTGTAATTTATTTCCTTCCGAAAATCCATAAGAGTGAAACCTCCCCACCTGGAAGACCAATCGTATCAGGCATAGGTTCCCTTTTATGTAATCTTTCTCAGTATATAGATATTCTTTTACAACCTTCAGTCAAACTCATGAGATCATATCTCCAAGATTCCATGGCTCTTTTAAACTTTTTAAATAATTTTACATGGAAATCTAGTTTTATATTGGTGACTTGCGACGTTCAGTCACTATATACCATTATACCTCATGATATAGGCTGCCAAGCTGTAAAAGATATTTTAACTAAAGAAGGGAAAATTGCTGGTCAACAAATAAAGTTTATCTTAGAAGGTATTAATATTATTTTAAATAATAATTATTTTTGGTTTTTAAATTCTTTTTATCTGCAAAAAAGAGGCACTGCTATGGGGACCAGGTTTGCTCCCAGCTATGCAAACTTATTTATGGCTGACTGGGAGTCAGAAGCCATTTTTAGTAATCATGCGTGGAGAGCGAACCTGGTCTCCTTTTTTAGATATATTGATGATCTTTTTTTTATCTGGGATGGAACCGAAGAAGCCCTAAATTCTTTTATCACTAATCTCAATCGTAATAATAGAGGTATAATCCTCACCCACGAATTTAGTAGAGAAAAAATCAACTTTTTAGACCTTGACATTTTTATAGAAAATGGTAAAGTACATACAAAAACCTTTTTTAAAAAGGTTTGTGTCAACACTGCTATTGATAAAAATAGCTGTCATTACCAACCATGGTTAGACAGCGCCCCAAAAAGTCAAATACTGAGACTTAGGAGGAATTGCTCAGAACTTAGAGACTTTGAGATACAAGCGAACCTCCTAAAAGATAAATTTGTTGAAAAAAATTATTCAAAGATAGAATTAGAAACTACTATCATGGAAATTCAACAGAAAGATAGAAATGAACTTTTAAAATACAAACCCAAAGCCACGGACACAGAAATGTCTCTACCGATTATTTTTAATTTCAATAATAAGAGTAATAATGTTAAAAAAGTTATAAAAAAACATTGGCACCTTCTTAAACAAGATGAATTATTAAATAAAATTATACCTGAACGCCCGAATATTATATTTAGGGGTGCCCAAAATTTCAAATCTATTTTGACCAATAATTTTACAAGAGAAAAAACTCTCAAAAAAACCCCCCCTATATCCTTTTTCCCAGAAATTAAAGGGTTCTGCAAGTGTAAAATGTGCATTGTGTGTAAATCTACTAACCCTGATGTTCCTTCTAAAGTAACGGAATTTATATCAAAAAGGACAAACATGGTTTACAAAATAAATGATTTTATTAATTGTTCCACAAAAAATGTGATATATCTGCTCGAATGCCCTTGTGGCCTCCAATACGTTGGAATGACCACAAGGTGCTTAAAAATTCGTTTGAGCGAACACTGCAGAAACATTAAAAATGGATACCTTAATCATTCAGTATCCAAACATTTTATTATACATAACAAAGATCCTAAAATGTTGAAGTGTATTGCCATAGGCAAATGTATGATTCCATGGAGGGGTGGAAATATTAAAAATATTTTAGGTAAAAAAGAGATGGAATGGGTTTATAAACTTCAAACCCTTGCACCTTATGGTCTGAATGTTGATTTTGATTTGTTTAATTTTTTATGAACATGTGCCTATCTTTTTAACTGTTTTAATTCTGTTCATTCATTTACTCATCCTTTCACCATTGCTCTGTTTTTTTATAGCTACCTGCCTGCTCCCATTATTCAGTGGGGTAGGCATGGTGCTAATTTTTATCACATATATTTTTATTTCTATCGATTATTCCTATGTTTCTACTCTTTTTTATTCTCCCCCTCATTCCTTTTTTTAATTTTAATTAATCTTTTTATTTTAGCCGGTCATAGCCCGCCCACTTTTATGTTTCCATGACGACGGCTGCAGCATTGTGCTAGCCGTCGTCTACCCACTTCCTGATGACGACGGCCACTGCCGAGTGCGTGCCGCCGTCATCGGGACGCCCGCCCCTCCATTCGACGTCAGCCGCACCACGTGCGTGCTGACGCCGACTTTCCCCGCCCACTGGCGTCTGGCCGCACCTCCTATGCGTGCAGACGCCAGTTGCCAGTCCCCCCATATGACGCCGGCGGCTGCGCAGTGCCGGCCGGCGTCATACTACATATCCCATTATCCACTTCGGTTCTAATGCCGGTCATGTGACCGCGCATCATATAATATATTTTATTAAACAAGGATCGTTTTTAATGTTCAATTACATATCTAGAATATTTATCCTTAAGTCTACACTTATGTACCTCCTTTTTATTATTTTAATTGTGTCCTATTATATGCCGGTCATGTGACCATGCACCACATAATATACTTTATCAAACAAGGATCTTTTTTAATGTTCAACTATATATCAAGAATATTTATTTTTATGTCTATACTTATGTACCTCTTTTTTACTGTTTTAATTGTGTTTTATTATATGTATTTTTAACTTGCAATCTGATTGGCTGTCCTAATTTTGGCGCCAATTTTTGAATTGTTTGTACATGCTATTTAAATGATCCACTGCCAGGTATCAGGTTCTTTACCCATATTGATAACGCCGTTTGGCGAAACGCGTTTATGGTTTTTTTATATTGTGTATTATTATAATTAAAGTATATTTGGTAACCTTTTATTGTACCACCTATCCTTTTATACACATATATTTATTCTTATTACCTGGCACCATTCGTTGGACTCCAAGCAATCCTAGGTGGGGATTATTCCACCAGCGTGATATATCAGGAGCAGTTGACCTGCTCCTGTCTTGTGAGTATCCACTTTTATTTTATTTTATATTTTATCTTAAGTTTTATGCAGAGAGCACTATTAGTTGTCTCTTTTTATCTGAGTATCTCCCACACCACGGAAGGAGGAGGCACGTGAAGGACAAGCATTCTATATCCCATAAGCGGGGATTTAAACCGCTGTACGCCCGTTACACCAGAGCAGGTTCTAGCTCTTGGAAATGTGAGTTTACATTCAAGTTTTATATTTTAATTTCCGTTTTATCAAGATATACTACACCATTTGGGTTCTGTATTTGTTTTCATCTCTTGCATACGAGACGGCCCATAAGGAAGATAGTAAACAAGATTACTGTTCCGGACCAAATACTACGGACATTGCCAGATAAGATCTTCTTCCCCTTTTTTTATTCATTCATTTTATCTGGACTCTTAACACTTTTTAAGTATTTTTTAAGCGCAGCCCTTTCTCTGTATTCTCTGTGTTTTATTCTAAGGGTTCTTGAGGGATTCCCTTATAGGGTTGCTGCTCATTTGTGTTACTCAGCGCTTGCTCATTGTTCTGGTTTCATATATATATATATATACGTATATATATATATATATATATATATATATATACACATATATTAATTCTACATATATATTTATGTAATATTTTTTACATAATTAGGTATCTTAATTAATTACAATTAGGACCTGCCTGACAACCCATGCGCCAGTACTGTTCTACTGGGAGACTTCCCGAATACAAATATTAGTGTTTCAAAACAGTAAAATGTGGCTACAACGGTGAAGTTTTTGCATTTTTCACAAACAAACAGCACTTACACGTGACGATTATTATTGCTGTATACTTTTTACTGTTTTGAAACACAAATATTTTTGTTCAGCGAAGTCTCCCGAGTACAACAGTACCCCTCATGTACAGGTTTTATGGTGTTTTCAAAAGTTACAGCGTCAAATATAAGGCTTGCGTTTCATTTTTTTCACATTAAAATTCGCCAGATTGGTTACGGTTGCCTTTGAGACCCTATGGTAGCCCAAGAATGAATATTACCCCTATGATGGCATACCATTTGCAATAGTAGACAACCCAAGGTATTGCAAACGGGGTATGTCCAGTCTTTTTTAGTAGCCACTTAATCACAAACACTGGCCAAAATTGGCGTTTTTTGCATTTTTCACACACAAACAAATACTAACGCTAACTTTGGCCAGTGTTTGTGACCAAATGGCTACTAAAAAAGACTGGACATACCCCATTTGCAATACCTTGGGTTGTCTACTATTGCAAATGGTATGCCATTATGGGTGTAAATTTCTTTCCTGGGCTACTATAAAGTCCCAAAGGCAACGTAACCAATCTGGCGAATTTCAATTTCAAATGTAACGTGCTATATTTGACCCTGTAACTTCCCAAAACGCCATAAAACCTGTACATAGGGGGTACTGTTTTACACGTGAGACTTTGCTGAATACAAATATGTGTATTTTATTGCAGTAAAAGCAAACAGTATTATGACACTGACAGTTAAAATGTCATGTAGAACTAAAAAAAATTTAAAAAATCTTATTTTCTCCCATTTTTTTCATATTAAATTATGTTTCATAGCTAAATATTTGATATTAAATGAAAGCCCTGTTTCCCCTGAATAAAATGATATATAATAAGGGTGGGTGCATTTAATATGAAAGAGGTGAATTACGGTTGGACAGACATGTAGCGCAAATGCCAGGTTTTGTTTACATTTTGTTTTGTTCACAACGTGTACATTTGGCTCCACCCTTAAGGGGTTAATTATATGGTGATGTTTATGTATATTACGTCTGTTTGTCAACATTTAGAAAAATAAAGAAATAATTTAAAAAAAAGCAAACAAACATAAATTTAATTAACAAAATACAGTCTATAAAAATATAGCAGGAATAATATAATACCAGAGTGATTCCGAAGTATCTAAAGTTCAGCTTGATCAAATGAAAAAAGAATAAACTTAGTCAATGTTATCACATCCTTGGGGAAGGATGTTATTACAATGTAGACAATATAACAATTGGAACACAAACTAGTAACAAAGTAAACTTAATGTTATGGTACGCATAGTGTGTCCTGGATTGTTGCTGCTACTAATTATAAAACTAGTGGAAAAAGAATGGACTAAACCACTCTAATAGTTTAAAAGAACACTCCAGACACCAACAAAACTTCATCTAAATAAAGCTGTGGGGGGCGGAGCCTAGCCACCAGAGAGAGAAGTCGCACGACACTGCAGCTCCGACCCAAAAGCGGACAAAATCGCAATTTTTAGGGTCACCCCCGGCCATAACGAGCCCCCAGACGTCGGACCCACACACCTAACGACTATGGGACGCAAAACCAAAAAACCCAAGCAGGATCAACCTCACCTTGGGATGAATATCGGAGAAATGTGGCGCCTAGCACATGGCGCGGCCGGGCCCAAGATGGCCGACCTGTCGGGCGGTTGCTTTGATTTTTCGGACGACCTGGCTTCCGAAGAGGAAGAGACGCCTGAACTCACGCCGGCTAAACCCCCACCGACGAAACCGGACACATCCCCGGTCACACTATCGGCGCTCAAGGGTCTCCTTGCCGACCTACAGACCACCCTGCAGGCTGACATTGCCACAATCAGGGGAGGGCTGCAAGGACTGACAGGCCGAATTGACAAGCTGGAAACCACCACTCACCAGGACTCTCAGCTTATACAGGTGCTGGAGAAAGCGGTGCAAGACCTCCAGCGGCAGAACCAGACCCACGAATGCCGCTTTGCAAATCTAGAAGACCTACGGCGGAGGAATAATTTGAAGCTCCGGGGGGTACCTGATGCTGTCCCTGAAGCGGAACTGCCACACCTGGTGCGGAGAATGATGGGGGACCTCCTACCACAAAAACAGGCGAAAGCAACACCCCTGGACGGGCTTTTTAGAATCCCCAAACCAGCTAGAGCCCCACCGTCGACATCAAGTGACCTGATAATTCAATTCAGGCACGGAACAGACAAGGCGGCGATCCTGAAGGCAATCAGGGGTAGGCCAAACTATCGTTTTGAAAACATGGCACTGGAATTCTATAATGACCTGTCCGGCAGCACGATGGCCTGGCGGAGGTCGCTCAAGCCCCTCACATCCATGCTCCAACAGCGAAACATCGAGTACCGCTGGCGAATGCCCCGCACGCTTCAGATCATACATGGAGAGACCACATACCAAATCCAAGACCTACGAGAGGCAGACACACTCCTGAGGGATCTGGGACTGCCGCAGGACATTCTAATCAACCCTCAGCAACAACCTGAACCCAGACACAAGCATACCTGGAATCCAAGCAAAATTACCCCGTTCACACCTCGACGAAACACAGGGGAACCGTATGCTGCAGCGACCACATGAAACAACGAGAGACGCTCTGACCGAGACAGAGGGTGACTGAAACGACCCTCAAGCTACTTCACTTTGTGACTTTAAGTTAATTTGAGTTCTTATTCTTATTATATATAATTTTTTTATTTTTTTTCTCTCCTTAAAGTTATAGCAAGGTGATTGAAATATCTTTCTCCATTTGTGTATGACCCAACTATCTCACGCTTTACGCCGAGATGGAGCTGGCAGTGACCCCAGCCATTCATAATAAGTAGCATGAAGTATGATATGCCACGACTCACTGCAACAGATAGCGCTACAAATGCAGTCACAGAATATCCTGCACACCCTCTGCACACAATCCTGTACATAGTTTAACTGTGGTTTAGCAGTATTTATATAAAGGTCACACAGGAATGTAAGACGCCCTGCCTGGTGGCACCCTGTATTAAAGGAAAATTTTAGGTATGATAAAACCTTCATGGCATTACCCGTTCCCCGGTAGTCAGCATTGCTCACCCTAACATAATCTGCAACACAATCCTTCTGTGTTACCTACTACGTGTCATGACTACTCGATCCAGCAGTTGCTACATTACAGATATGCCTCTCACTTATACACTATTCAGCATAACCAAGACGAGGCCTAGATAGTATAGCGATGACACGCTACGTAAATATTAAGCCACTGTTATCATCAGATAAAGTAAAGCAATAAGACAGACGTAGTTGCATAGCTACAACTTTGCTACCTTTCATCTATTATCTATCAAACTGAAAGAAAGCGGCCAAAAATTATCTAAATGCAGATATATATACTCACCCACTGCTTAATGTAACGTATTCACTATGTTGTAAGCTTTAGCCTGTTGAAATTTCAAGATGTTACTACATTGTCTAAGCCTGTTTAAACACCACCAAGTTATCGAGTCTGACTGACAAGCTTCATAATCATTTAACATATAAAATGTGCACGTATTAACATGTACCCTATTGTTACCATTATTACTTGAAAGCATGAGGAATGCCGTTGGGGTACCGCATGCTCATTGTTATACCTCTACGCACTACAAAAATAAAAAAAAAAAAAAAAAAAATAAAGCTGTGAAGGTGCCAGGAGGCACTCTTACCTCAAGGGTAAGAGGTATGGTTCTCAAACAGTTTAACACCAAAAATGAAGCGATGATGTGACGTGCACGTAGTCACGCCGCGCGGATGAAGGAAGCAGCGACCTAAGCAACCCAACTTTGGTGTGGAGAGAGACCACGAGGAGAGAAAGCCCCAAAGCCGCTGCTGGGAACTAGCTAACCGGATAGCGAAGGAAAATAGAGACAAGAGCAGGCTCTGACACTGCCAACATGCCGAGGAAGAATTATTGAATCCACGCTGACATATTGCAGGGCAAGCTAAGTTGGCAAACCGGGCAGTTTGAAAGCAGCAAGAGATTTATTGATAAGCTGTATTCAAGTGGCGATTGCAAAGAAAGAGGGCTCTGCAGCTCCCTGCACAACAAATTTATTTCAAACGCAAGTATTACAAAGCTTTAAAAAAGCTTATTCAAAAGGACGGTATTTTTATTTTATTTTTTCTCTTTTTCTACCTCTTGTCCCTTTTTTGTTACCTTGTGGCCCATGGGCATGTTATCTAAATGGTGAATTGGAAAAAAATGAGCCATATATGTTCTGGCAAATTGTGGTTTTATGGCTAAATAATAGAGGAGAAATATTTAATACCTTTCCTGCTATTTTTTATTACTATTCTCAATTTATCCGAAGAAAATTTGAACAGACTCTCTATCTGTAACAAAGGAACAATAGAAAAGTCCAATGAAGTGACAAAGTTTGTTTCTCTAGGAGGACTTAACTGACAGCTAGATCCTATGGAAATTTATTTAAATATGGGTGAATTTGGCAAGTGGATGATGGTCTATGGGACGGTGGACTGCCGTGTTTAATTAAAATCAAATAAAAAAGTTACCTGCACTCTTTCCACATCCCTATGTATTTTTAAACAAATGGAGGATTTTGGAAACTCTCTTTCCAATTTGGCCTATAGTTAAAGAACAATTGAAATTTCAAATAAAAATGGAAAGGGGTCTTGTTAAAAGTCAACAACATAGATATGGCATATGGTTAAAGAAGATAGGAAATAGTTAACTTTGGGAACCTTAACATAGGTTCTAGGTGGAAGTTTTTTTACGGAGCTGGCGCCTTTATAAAAAAAATGGGATTTCCATAAATTCTTTTGGAGTGTCCATCTGAGGCTCTAGTTGGTCTTTAAGGTTAGTTGAGTGTACCATGACCATGAGTGTTAGTGTTAAATGTTTAAGATGGGGTTGTCATGTTTAGTCGAATATGGAGATTTTTCCTCCTTTGGTATCTTTATGGATATATTTACTCTGGAAATCTATAGGAAGAGTGGTAATTGGTAGCTCTACTTTAACCTCGAAATTGAGATATGATTATTAACTTAGAAGATCTCTGTTAGATAAATTTTAAATATCTTATAGCATGCATTTCTTGTTTAGTGATGTGTAAATGTATCCATTGATGACTATTATCGTATTATTATGTTATGTATATGTAAAATATTTCATAAATAATATAAATGTTTAAAAAAAAAACTTGGGGAGTGATGAAGTTGACCTTTGTGAGGGTCAGGAGATGGAGAAGCGCAGAAGCATGGTCCTACAAATTGACTTTTTTGCTAGCACCCTCACCTTGCCATGTACAGGAGTCGGCTGAACCTGGCCTCTTGCCCAAAGCTTGTCTATATAGGTGAGAGGAATTTTACGGATCCTGCTAATGTACCTACAATAAAGGATAAAACATTGCACAAATATTGTTTAAAAGTATAATGTAATATAATGATTTCTGTGCACTCACAAATTCCAAGTTGTTAGAGCGTATTATAGGTGCCTCCCCACGATGTAGATGGGGGGTTGAGACTCCCTCCTCAGCTGATAGCCGCTTGGGTACCAGGGTCAGCAAGATGGTCCAATGAACTCCAACCACAAGGATACTCCAAAAAAGCAATTTATTCACCCATAAAATAAGGAGGTGTACAAAACATAAAAACATATAAAAACGTCCACAGGTCCTACGCGTTTCGTCCTTATGCAAAAGGACTTCATCAGGGACCACTTTCAATAAAACACAACAGTAAGCATGCACAAAAATTAAAGGCAATCTAAAATACGCTCTATACCCAATCATCTTAAATAGGGCTAATCCCTTCAAGTTCATTGGTGGAAATAGTGGGTGTCTTCCCTCTTGTGGTTTCTTACTCGTTCTTCTCTTTCAGGTGTAGCTACTTTGCGGGTGATAGAGCTCCTCTTCCGTATTGACTTGTTCACCTCCGTGTTCGTCACTTGTTCATCCTGTGTCCGGCTTGCGTTCCACGTCATTCTTCTAACATGGCCGTTCGTTTCATGTTACTGATAGTAAATATAGCAACCCGAACTTCCCCTCCTGTTACCCAGGGGAATAATTTCACAAAGATCTAGGCGAGAGGGCTATTAGAAAAACATCTGCCAAAATTATACACATAAAGCAATATATCCTTTGTATTATTAAAACATCTAACCTTTAAACATCTTTTTGTACGTCCCACACACTGGCTGCTGCACGGACACTGCAGTAAATATACCACATAGTCCAAGCGACAGCCAATCTCAAATTGAATGGGGAAAAAATTTTGATAGAAAAGCTCGCAAACGATGTGGTCTTATCAGTGTTAACCTGGGAGCATGCTTTACATCGTTTACATCCATTGAAACCTTTTATGACCGTCCTAGTTTTTAAACTATTTTTAAGAGCATAACTGGGTGCTAACATATTTTTAAGATTTTTCTTTTTTCTGTAGATAATCGTTGGTTTACGCGGCAAATGTCTCCCTAAAATAGCGTCCTTTAAAAGTATTGGCCAATATTTACACAAACTTTTTCTAATTTTAGGATGGTCAATGTTGTATCGTGTGAAAAAAAGCCTGTTTAAAATTTCTTTTTAGTATTAGGATAATCCATCAAAAGTTCATTTTTATCTTTTTTGGACATAGTACGAATTTCCCTCGCAATTCTTTTCTGATTATAACCTTTTTGTATGAGTTTTCTAGCAATATGTTGTTCCTGTACATGGAAATCTTTCATGTGAGAACAGTTCCTTCTAACTCTAGTTAGTTGCCCCTTTGTTATCCCCTTTAACCACGGTTGGTGGTGACAACTTTGTTTATGAACATAGCTGTTCCCATCAGTCGGTTTAAAAAAACACTTTGTTTTAATCTCATTTCCTTCGCAAAACAAGGTCACATCTTAGGTTTTCTTAGGTTTTTGTGAATTTTGGGAACAAAATAAAAAAAAATCGGAATCACAGGGTGTGAATTCCACAAAAATTCCAAGTTCATATTAGAAATGATACCCTCAACTTCATTCAAAAGACTTTTAAGCGCTCTATTGAAAAACGATGTGGGATCACTTTTAAGTTTTTTATATGTTTTACCACCTGCCAAGATATTAAAGGCTTCCTGTCGATAATATTGCGCTGACATGATTACTATTGCTCCGCCTTTGTTTAACCTCTCTCGAGGTTAAATCCTTTAATGCAAATTGTTCCCCCTTCGTCAAATTTTGCAATTTATTCCTTCCTTTACGTCTATTTGCTCCAGCCCATTTGTCAAAATCCTTCTCCACCAAATTCTTAAATGTCTCCAAATGAGAACCTTTGCTTTGTACTGAAAAGAATCTTGACCTGGGCTTGAATTGGGCTTGGGTACAATTTTGATTCTCTCTGTTACCTCCCATCAATGGGATGGGAAATTTTAAAAAATGTCTCGTAACCATCATGGATATTATGAATTTCTTAATGTCTATATATAGTTGAAAATCATCTGCCTCTTGGCTAGGGGCGAATTTCATTCCCTTCTCTAACAAGTTGATTTCCTGTTCCGTTAGTTGGACTCCTGATAAATTGACGATGCCACTTTCCAATTCTTCCCCAGGAACTTCTATTCCCTCCCTTGGTGTCTGTCCTGTTCCTCTACTCGCATTCTCTTCTGTGGAGATTCCGTATACAGAGGCGAGAACTGGTTGGGATGTTCCCATCTTTCCTCTCGGGGACGAAAATAATTTGTGATCGTTTTTTCTTTGGGTGTTCTTGTTCTCTCTCATGTGCATAGGAATCAAAACGGTTCTCTCTTCTATATAGGGATCGTTCAGTATTATTTACATTACTCCCTTCCTCCACCCTTCTGTATGATGGTCTATCCTCTTTTTCTGGAGTCCTTCTATATATGATGGTCTACTCTCTAATTCTGGAGTCCTCTTTCTGTTTTTTTTTTTTTGATGGGGACCTAATAAATCTTTTTTTGATGTTATTTGACCTGCCTAATCTCCTGCGTGTGGTCCTGTTTCTAGCAGAAAAAGTATCATGCGTCTTGTCCTCTTTATCTTTTAAGTATTTATTATTTTTAGTATCTGAAATTTTCTCATCCAAATTTTTCAATCTTTTTAACATGACCTCATCTTTTTCCTTAAATTCTGGATCCTCCCTATTCACAACCTCTGTCCTATCTAGAATCTTTAAATCCTCCTTAGCTTTTGCTTTATTTGCTTTAGAAAAATTCAATAATAGTTCCATCAATTAACAGGAACAATTAAACAAAATGTCATTCCATTTTTTTAGGAATTCATCGTTATCCAAGCCAAAAGCTGGAGTTTTGTCTATACGGAGTCCTCTCGGTATGAGACCCTCTTTTAAATAATTCTCCAGAAATGCTATTTCCCACCACTTTTTAGTTTCCAAATTCAAAATTTTTCTTTCTGTCTAAAAAACTCATCCAATCCCTCCACGTGTCTAGGGATGGACACTGTCATTGCGCTGTCTGTATCACAAATATGAATTACTTCTGATGATATTATTTGACCTATTTTTTTGAGGTGCAGTGGTATAATTTGTCTTTATTCCAGTGGTTTAACCTTCTGTATACATAATTAGCATGTCATTCAGTAATCACAGTTTTATCTTTACACTCAGTTTATGCCATGCTCTTTGCTCACTTTGATATCTACTAATCTTGTACACATGTCTAATCACATCTAACTCCACTCACTATTAATGTAATTGAGGACATGTGAGTCTAGCCTGTTTCTCTAATATAGCCTGTAATTCCAATATAAAAAATGTATGCCATGCTAATGATATCTTTGCTCGGCGTGTTACAGCTGTCGTACAAAGCTTGTATGTTAACACTTGCACCTTTTTTTAAGTACATATGAGACTGATAGAAATAGTCACAGTTCCCTGGAAGATGTAGACCAACAGAAAAAGTCTAGGAGGATAAACAAGATATTGAGTTATAAGCTCAGTGACCATAATAGTGTCTTTAAGAGCACCTGTCGCTGTGCTAAAGCCAAACAGCAAAGATCCCCCTAATTAGGCCTTTGAAGGAACCTCTCTCATGTGTTCAAATAGGAAAGGCTACAATCTACCAAAAGACTAACTAGCTCTATGGACCAGGGAGCAGGAATGTGTAAAAAAAAAAAAAAAAAACCTCTGAAAATGAAAGTAGGCCACTGTTGTCTCTGGGCTGTAAACACAATGTATCAAACATAGTGTGGAATAGATTAGATGTAAACTTGTGGGACAGCAGTAGAGCCCAAATGCACGTTTTGCCTCTCAAGCGGTTCTTTAAGAATATTGCAAAGGCTGCTTTTAAAACAAGTTATACGAGTGGTTTTAAATTCATACATAGGGGAAAATTCTCATTTATTTGATGGTTTAATGTATGCTCTTTAAGTGGGGAGCAGCCAAGTCAAGAAGCAGATGTATTTTCCCTCTCATCATTATGTTAGTAAAAGAATGTTTTAAAATGCTCATTTGCACAAATTTAGAAACCAGAAGAGAAGGGAGGGTGCTTTGTTTCCTCACATCTTAGGAAAGCGCTGTTCAGTAGGATTGTTCACAGGTACTAGGCGAACAATCGCTACCTAGAAGCCAGAGAATCTGTTCGTTTTTCGACTCCCGAAAGAGTCCAACAGCCACCACATGTGCGCTCGGTCAAAACTTTACCCCTGGTGGCGATTCGACTGTTTTCATGGGATCGGAGTGCTATTTGGACACTTTGGGTGCTCAGATCCAGGCTAGCCAGGGATATAAGACTTGTGGGAGTTTCTTGTAATATTGTATGTTTTGGGGTGTTCTGAACATTGTACCTCTGTTCCTGGAAGATCATAAGCAAAGTACACTCTATTATCTCCCAGACACAGGGAAGAGTTTGTATTGAACTGTATGGAGACCACCTGCTGGGGGTCTGTGTATAAATTGCGTGTACAATATCCCATTAAAAGAGTTCACTCCCGGCATTAAGATTAAGTCTCTGCTAATGTCTGTGGGGAAAGCTATAATCACTGTCGCGAAGCAGAGTTCCAGAATGGGGGAAAAGGACATACTTGGCAGCGAGACCCGTTTCCCTTTCCAGGTGTCCATCACAGTGGAGTATGTTTCATTCAGTACTTTTGTGTGTGTGTATGTGTGTATATATATATATATATATATATATATATATATAACTTTATTTCTAATGTAGAAATAAAGTAGAGATAGTAGTACAGTTATTAATATAAACTGTAAAGCTTATCTCTAACAGTATTACTGTTGAGTAAATTTGTATGTTATTTTAGCATTTGTAACGGAGCTCCCTGTACCCTGGCTGGTTGCTTCCCAGCTGGAACCAGGGGAAATGGATAGGAGACTAACTTTCTTAGCCCTCACAAAGACTTCCCCATTGCATCTCCCTGCAAGCTGGAACAGCAGACAGAGGTTAAATCTTCCTTCTCTCCAGTAATCGGACACAGTTCTGGAGGTTAAAACACTGACAATCTCTATTGAAAACAGGCTTCTTTTATGCACACACCCCTGCAGGGGTTCTCCATTCAACCCAATCCTAGGCAGGAGGAGGCTGGGTTAGAGATAGCCAGATACCACAGCTTATATAGCGCCATCAAATTCCGTAGCGCTGTGCAATGGGTAAAAACATATTACATACGGGGGGGGGGGAGAGGGTCTGCAGCCAACAGAAGTGCCAGACTGCTGCCCCTACAATACGGAGGAGCAGACTAAGTAGGTCACATAATACTGGTTTACCATGACCTCTTTGGAATAAAAGCCTTGGCTGCAAGGGCACAAACCAAATCGTGTCAATCAGCGCTCTGGGGAGGAGTTTTGCTGCCTAAACCAAAGTGGAGCGAAACGCTTGCGCCAAATCAGTGCTCGGGGAGGAGAGGGATTTCGCTGCCCAATCAGGAGAAAGGGCACAAAACCCCATTTGAACAGGCGCTCCTCTGACAACCAGAAGAATTTCACAAACTCAGATTGAATGGGTGCTCCTCCCATTGGTTGCAACAGGTTTCCATGTGGCCTCCCCAGAATTTGTCACAAACCATACACACTGTTTATATTGAAATACCTCAAGATAAAGTTTTTTTTGTTTTTACATACTGGATGTATTACTCCACCTTATTTCTCATGTTGAGTCACACATTATCCTGGCATTTATACACCCATCATTCCTTGGGGGTTGGCATGGTGCTTGCCTCTTTTAGCTTGAACATCAAATGGTCCACGATAAACATACGTTAAAACTCAGAGGCTTATAAGGTAAGACATATACATACTAAAACAATAGAATAAATACTGCACTAGTCAACGAAATTACAATTTGGGATCAATCTAAAAAAAAAAAAAAATCATAACAGTGCAAAATGTATATAGTGATAGACCCCTTATGTAGAGTATAACAGGATTTAGAGCAGTCCCAGGCTCTATAGAATATGCAGGAATGTGCCCAAAAAGGCTAAAACTATATCCTTGAGGAGAGCAACACAGGATACAAAGTGCAGAATCCACTCACAAGTGGAGAGCCATTAGTATCATATGGCTCGGGTGGAAAACGTAGGACACTTGAAGGAGGTCCAACTTCTATGGTCTGCCTGGTCCTCTGTGTATACCTCTGCCTTCAGCAGATTGTGACCGTTATTGTGCTTTGCCAGCTGCCCAGCACTTATGGTGTGATCTGCTGGAAAGCAGGCTTCACTCATTACATAATTATAGCGACTAATTATGAAAAACAGCCAGTAGATGGCAGGCACAGTCTACTTTTTTAACTTTGGCACCCATGTTATCAGAATTATTAGAGAGTTAGATGTAGTAACAGTATGGTAGTGTAAGGTCATTGCAGTTTTAATGTTTCTAACAAACTTTGCACCAACAGATTCCTACAACAAGGTCCACTGCTAAAAGGAAAAAGTAGTGAAAGTGGTTGGAGTAATCCTTAAGGCATTTGCAGAAAAAGAAAAATTACATATATTTTTAACTGACAGCATATTTCAGTAATGAAAGGGAACACTGTGGGATATTATGAGCTTCAAATACAAATGCAGGCACAACCTATTGAAGAGTGAGCCTGCCACTACCCAGAATTGATTGCATGCAGCCACCAAAGTCGCCTAATAGCAATTCAAATGTACAGATTCCTTGTGATTTAAGGCAAAACATCTCCACCATCAGCCATCATTCAGAATAAGACAATATCAGGAGTTGTCCTCACCACAGCAATCCTGGAGGATCGGTCACACTCATGATGGTGAAGGGCAATTTTAAACCCTAATCAGGAGGCGAGGCAAGCCAACATAAAATAAGCTCGGCACCATACATTTTAACAATTCAGTATTTACTTATTTCTGTGACTAAAATTACATCAATACCATCTAAAGTATTAAAATTAAGATCTGGGACAATGTGTTTTCTTCATTTTTTGAAAAGTGTATTCTGTTTAGAGTCATCTCAATTATTAAACACAGCTGGTTGGTGTCACCATGAAAGTGTCATGGTTCAATACTTGTACAGACAGACATGGTTCCTGTAACATGCTGCTAGTGACACATTATGTACAAAGTATCATTGCTCTGTTTGAACTGGTATATAACTCAATCTATACATAAACATAATGTACTCAAAATTAGATTACACAATGTTGCAACTTTTCAGACAAGAATAAATGCATTCAAATATAAGTAAAAATCCAGGTTTGATTTATTTCAACTTGCTGATTCCAAAGACTGCAGGTAAATCATAACATCCAATAGAAAACATCAAAGCTCTTAACTATATAAACTTCATAGCAGTCACAGGTTATAAAACACATGCAAAACATCTGCAAACATTGAGTCACAAAAATGTCTATACAGAAGCAATAGACAGCTTTTTACAATCTATCAAAATTTAGCAAAATGGTGTTTAAGTCTTCTACATCACTTTAATGCCGACAGATCTTTAAATATTAATAAACTGTCTCCTTGTTGGAAATTCATTTTAAAGGTTTTAGTAGCGACCTGCAGACAAAAAAAAAAAAGTTTTTATTTGATGAATGCATTTTATCTACAAAAAAAAAAAAGCATAAGCACAGTCCTGAAATGGTGGAGGCAACCATTCGAACGCAGTACAGGTCAGTCACATGAATTGGCTATACTTTATTCCCAATGCAATGGACAAAGCCAAACAAAATTAAATCAGTACACACACTAGTGTAGTCCCTATTTGGTTGTAGGAGTTTGTTTGAGAGTTAAAATTTTTTTATAAAAAACAGATATAGGTCTGCTTTAAGTTATTGCTGCACACATTTTACATTTATACCTACACTGAGTCTACTAAACATTTTAAAAGGGAGTGGACAGCAGAGTTAAGACACAGTTACTTACGAGGAGAGTATGAACGAGACCTAGAGCGAGACCTGTATCCACCTCTGCTATAGTATGGTGAGGGAGATCTCCTCCTGTAAGTAACGGGATAAAAAAAAATAAAAAAAAATTAAACAGGTGAAATCAAATTTTTTTTCTATAAATTAGTTTAAATTGTTGTTTTCCATTTAATTTTAGTGATATTGGAAGTAATACTACTAATAACGCGCATTCATTTGCTTGTGTAGGGATAGAATTGGAGGACCCATTAAGGCCAAGTAGTTTTGAGTGGGCTACAGTTGCTTGATCTGCTCTGCTGGATACCCATCACCTATTCATGCTCCAAGGCAACACATTAAAAACCATTGCTCCAAAGTATGCAACATTCACAAGATACAGGAAGTAAAATATTTCTTGAAGTTCCGTTAGGATTCTTCCTTAGTTAATAAATTTCATCATGCACCATAAATGTTCTGCATACTACATGCCAGTGCCAACATCACACATAAGCAATGCACATTCAGGAAAGGATCGCTGATCTGGCAACCAATGTTAAAAACCCCCCCACAAAACTAGACATTCAATTTGATTATACACAAGCAAAATAATTCATCTCACTAAAAATACTTTTCGTGGTTACCTAGAAAACTGGTCACGATCTTGCCCACCACGCCATCCACTACCTCCGCCCCCTCTGGGGAAAAAAAAAAAAAATGTAATTACATTTTTGTACCAGTAGGAAAGACCATGAATATCACAAGCACTTCCTAACAGGGCAGAGATATATTTAGATTAGTTTGTAAAATACTCATTCTACAGTATTTGTCTTGTTTTACACACAAAAACACTTTTGAGGTGCATTTGTTACAGTCACATGAGTTGAATTAGGCAATTGGCTTTTCAAGTGAAAACTGAAATGCACTTCAAATATTACTAGTGCGACAATCTTACCAATAACCTGGAAATTTTAATGGATGCAACAATTTGTAAATAAAACAATTATTAGAAGATTGTCCTAGTTTTTTTAAGTAAACATAATATTTACCTGTAGGAAGACCTGCTGTAGTATTCACGGTCATCATATCCACCTCGCTCATATCCCCTATCATAGTAATCTCTGCGACGTGAACTTCCACTAGAGGTAAAATATATTTATATATAAAAAGCATGAGATCATACACAAAGGTGAGAGTTAACTTTTTAAGATGCAACCAAAATTTGTGCATTATACGGTGAGCTTGAATAACTTACTACGTTGGACGTCCCATGTATATTCCTGGTGTAGGTGTATGAGGCCTTTTTGTTATAGAGAAGTCAACGCGGATTCGCCTTCCATCCAGTTCCATTCCATTAGCACGCTCTTTAGCCTTTAAAAAATAAAAAGAATTATTGGTAAATACTTTGTATGTACCTTTAAAAAAAAAAAGTAATAGGACATCACTAAATATAGTTGTATTCTAGGGACATAGAAATTGTCCTTTCACTGTTGCATTTAAAAAAAATATTTATAATAATTATGAAGACAATGTTAATATTTCTGAATAAATATAACTGCATATTTAAAGATTCTCATTTCTAGCACTGGATTGGAAACTGGAATTTAGAGGTCAGTGCACATGACATGTAAACTCAGATGTCATACACAAAATGTAAAAAAAAAAAAACAAACAAAAAAAAACACAAAACAAAAAAACCCCCCACAAAACTAATACAATTTATGTGCTTACCCTCCACTAATACATATGACATTTGTAACCATTTATAAACTAAAAGTCAAAAACCTGGAGTTTAAATATAGGCATTGGCACAGTCCATGCTAACACATGTACACTCCAAACAGAGTACAGAAAAACATTTTATCTACAGATCTAAATTTTAAGTGTAGCTATGATGTAGTTGAAGGATCACTATAGGCACCCAGACCACTTCAGCTCCAAGAAGTGGTCTGGGTGCCAGGGCCCCCTAGTTTTAACCCTGCAGCTGAAAGAGAAACTGCTATGTTTTCATTGAGTGTTGATCCAGCCTCTAGTGGCAGTCTACGTGACCAAAAAAAATAAATAAAATCACACAGATGAAGAGAATGTATATAGGAAAGCAATGAGCAATTTGAATGGGCACATGGCTGTGGCCGTACAAGCGCATTCGGAGCCGACATCAGCATGAGAGGTCACCAGCGCCGAGGGAGCCAAGAGCTGTTCAGGCAAGTGGTTGAAGGAGTTTTAACTGGCACTATAGTGCTCTTTTAAAGGACACTGTAGGCATCCAGAACACTTCAGCTCATTGAAGTGGTCTAGGTGCAATGTCTCATCACCATTAACATGTCACCTAAATGACGCTGACATCCTCATGCTATGCATGAGGACTTCCACCATAACCATACAATTCTTTCCTATGTGGAAATCCTAATGCTATCGCAGCCATTGTCGCGCATGCACATTAGGTCTCCTACCAACGCAGAGCCAGTGCTGTACCCAGGAAAACAAATTTTTTTTAAAAGGGGACAATTAATATTTTTAACTTCAGTGTGCAATTAAAGAAACACTACAACCGGTTGTTATGGTGCCAGGAGTGTCCTTGCACCCTCGCAGTGTAATTTGTCAAATTGAATTACAACAAGTGGACAACTTACCTGCATCCTGCCAGACAAAACACGGTAGAATAATCCAGTTGGCTCTACTGACCTAAAACAGTGTCATGCAGGGATGCAGAGAGCATAAGCTGCATGCACTCAGCCAATGAACTTGGCCCTGCATCGGCTGTGCTGGAGACACCAGACATCTCCTACAGGAGAATACGGACTGCAGCACAGACACCTGAGGGACACACGTAACTTCTAAAATGATTTGACAGATTACACTGGGCACCATATCCGTTATAAGAACAGTTTTCCTTAATAAAGGAACTTCCATTCAAAATACGCAAGTGATACGGTGTCAAGATTATTCATTTTACACAGCACCTGCAACATTTTTTATAAAGTAAAATACAGACTGCACCGTAATGATCACATTAAGACAAAGAAGAAATCTCACCTCCTTTGCATCTTCAACATTTTCAAAGTATACAAACGAAAATCCTCTTGAACGCCGGGACTGTTGATCGTATACTATGGAAACATCAGCAATAGGACCATATTTTGAAAATACTTCTCTTAAATCTCTCTCTGTGGTATAAAGACTTAGTCCAAACACACCCAGGCAGCAGTTGGGATCAGGATTTGCCTAAAAGATAAGCCACATTAAAATACAGCATTACTACTTTTACATGTTCAAAGAAAGTTCAAGAAACAAATGGCAACTTTAACATCTGTTTGCTCGCTAATGCAAGAAATTTGTGAAGGAAAATGGAGCAGGAGGAGATGTTTGCATACAAGGAATAGTATGATATAAATGGGATTACTGGGACTTGGCGTGAAACAATTGATTGGGCTAATAATTTACACAGACTTAATATGGATAGAATTTTTTTATATTAAAAACAGATTTGAGACCTAGTGTTAAAGAAATGTTATGTGATGATACAGGCGAGTATGTGTAAATCGTATGGGTAGATATTTGAACAGGAAACAGTGGATATCCATTAATAATAGTACAAGCCCGCAAACATCAATACTAATAGGGAACAGCAACTTCAATCTCAAACTAATAAGGCTTCACAACTGAGTAATTTGCCAATCATGGCATATTTTTTTTCTCCATTTCCCAGGTAAGAATTGGGCCAGGGGGCTAGTACTACAGTTAATTGAAACTGGTTTTTGAACTGGATAAACAATATTTTCACATCTTAGTAGAAGAGCCAACTAGTAGATATGCTTGTCAGAACTAAATGTTAACTTTTAAGTTTGGGAGCAATTTTGAAAATAGTGACCATAATATTTATCATTTAAGATTAACTAAAGCATTTTCGCTTCCAGCAGAGGAAAGTGTTCTTTACATCTAAAGCAATAAAATAATTCTGTGCCTAAAGTAAAGAGTTTGTATTTGATTATATGGATTAATTTTTAAAATGCTGATCCAATCTGATTGCCACTATGGGGTCAAGAAATATCCCATCCTTTTTTGGCATAATTGGAAATGGCTAGAATTATTTTTTTGGTCTTCAGCTGGATCAAATATATAAATGAAGTGTTTACATTACAGCCTCAGATGACTGTTTGAGATCCTTCCATGGTCATGGCTGCCTAAAATGCATCCAAACATTCAGTACCTCCTCCCTTTGCATGCAGACACTGAACTTTCCTCATAGAGGTTAATTGATTCAATTAATCTCTGTGAGGAGATGTTGATTGGCCAGGACTGTGTTTGAATCATGCTGGCTCTGCCTCTGTCAGTCTCAGCCAATCCTATGGGGAAGCACTGTGATTGGATCAATCTACCACTTCTGATGAGGTCAGCAGACTACTTGTTTTTCAAACAGCATGCAGAGTTATAGCTTCAGACTTGAATACAGTAAGATTTTGCTATATTTATGGAGGCATGAGTGGCCCAGGGAGGCAAGGTGGTGGTTTTAACACTATAGGGTCAGAAATCACCCATCCACCATGCGCAGAGGAACAAATGAAATGCATAACTTGTAACTAGGCTGTTTATTCATCCTACCCTGTTGCCAATATGACGGCGACGATTTGACATAGGAGAGTGACTATGGCTGTGTCGCCTCCTATAATCTCTGCTGTATGATCTGCTTCTGGACCTTCTATGTGATCTTGAACGGGTGCGTGACCTTGTGTAGTGTCGACGAGAACTTCTTCTTGATCTGGATCTGAAGAAAAAACAAAAAATGGTTGAAGGATTTTTTTTATTTTATTTTTTAAATCTAATGATTTGCTTTAAAAAAAAACAACACATTTTTAATATATTTACAGTACCTTGATTCAGATCTTGATCTGGACTTTGATCTGGAATGTCTGGATCCTTCTTTTGAACGCGAGCGTGCAGCAGAATGATTGGGAGACTGGCTTGCAGACTTGCCAGAGCGACGAGCACTACCGCTTCTTGAAGCGGATCGAGACTCCTGGACACAAAACAACACTTTAATAAAAACCCTTCACTCTATGGATTACATTTGAATCCTGTCCACTGTTCATATTTACGTTTCAATTGACTTAGTCATTGGATAAGAGCAGAAAACTTTTTTTTTTTTTAAACTAAAGCAAGCAAGCCTAATTTAAGTTATTTCCCTAGTATTCACTTTACCCCTGTATGCACTCTTATACATATCATGCATGCAGATATTTAAGAAAATATACAGGGACACAGAAACAGACTAGTAATTACTTAGCGTAGTGCTTTCTGATTCCAGATTACTTCTTATTTTAACTTCATTTTAATTTCTTTTCTTCATTCTTCATTTTCAAATTCTGACTTCTTTTCAATCTTCCCCTTCTCTCACACATTTCTTAATATCCTACATCAGGACTTCAGTTCTTATAAATAGCATGCATTCTCTTTTTTTCAAATTTCAGCTTCACTTATTCCTGAGCTTCAAAAAATTCTCATTTATAAAACTTGTCAAATGAAGACTTCTGTATTTTCCTTCTTCAATTTTAACCTTAACAGAAAAAGAACAGGATGAATTTTAAAATCTTCAGGATCAAATCTAGTGACAAAGCTGAAACTAAAAAAACTGAATGCTTGGAACCTTTCCATGAGTCAATTTAATAAAAAAATAAAAAGTCCACAACAATACAATGAATGCACTAGACAAACCTAATTACATAACATGCTCCACCAGGATGTCTTAACATCTTGAGTTTAATCATTAAAAAAAAAAAATATATATATATATTAAAATATTCCAAACAAGGCCTGCCACGAATTATTTGAAAATATATCCATTGAATGGAGGAGATCATATAAGTGAACCAGAAAAAAATCAACTGAAAGTCATGACTGAAATAGTGTAAGGCGGCAAATGTTCACACCATTAAAAACTCTGTATCCACTACGAGGGAATTTGATCTCCCTTAACAGCCACTTGTCTTTTTCATTTAGCACAAATCACATGCCACAGATCTGAAAAGAAAAATCATTTCAGAACCCCATGCACAATGACAACTAACTTCCAATATAGTATGAAAGCATTCAAGAGGAGAGTAAGTGTAACCATTCAATACATCACCACGCATACTCTGCCAGGACAAATATGGCAGTGTGTAATTTGATAGGCTCCTAATTGTATCCATAGATTGTGCTCATCAGAGTGCTATCAAAAGCATACATATTCAGATGATCACTCGCACAATGTATAAATTGTATCAAACTGAATCTCCTATCTGCATGTTATATGGGTGTGTTCCTTTAAAGAACACATAATTAAGAAATACAACATACCAAAAGAGAAACCAGAGTTGCTGTGGTAGTTGCAAATAATTAAATTACAATGCAGAAAGTGTTTAACACAACAATACATACAGAAATTCAAATAAACAAGAATTGTCCTAAACATATGCAGCTATTTAGAAACACAAACCTTACTAGATCACAACACATATGCTCTACTGCACAAAATCAGTCAGAAACACTTAAGAATTTCCACAGCGACAGTTCAACTACCTTAGGCCTAACCATATGTGTTCTCCACTCAATAGACACTAACTCTTGGTTCTACCTGCTTTCAACTTCCTTCCCACTTAAAATGTAAATCCCACCCAGGTGCATTATCATACACCTAATGCATTTGATAAAATGCCAGGAATTAAAGTAGCCAATACAGATTGCTTTACAACAACATTACTGACAATGCACCTCAGCATGACTGTACATAAAAAAAGAAAAGAAAATTCCTCGAAAAAAAAACCAAAAAACCCTAAACACAGGGTTTCAGAAAAACCAAAGTTTTGTTTTAAATATAGCAAACCAGTGGTTCCCAAAAACCAGGTTTGTCAGTTTCTCTATAGGAAAAGAAAAGATAAATTAAGTATTTATGTACGGCAAATCCAAATCCTGTAAAAGCTTCTCACAGAAAAGTATTGAATTACATAAGAAGCATACAAAAGCCTAAGCGTGACATTTAAAGTGCTTTCCCAGTATGTTGCCAATGCTTTGCTATGAGAATCAGTGAATTATTCCATAGCTGATCAGGATGGATTAGCTCAGAAGAGAAGTAGCAATGGAGAGAATACTGCCACGAGCTAGATTAGCAGTTGATATTTAAAAACAAAAAATTTGTAAAAAAAAAAATCAATTTCTTTAAACATTCATTTCTCAGACCTGTTTGCATAATTTTTAAGTGGGTGTTGAAGGTGTCCCATAAAAAAAATATTATTGTGCATGATAATGGGATTGGCATATGTGACACTGAATTAATTCAGAGTTGCCAACTTGTATAGGCTTGTTAGTTTCCATGGGCCCTCTGCTAGTGTATGCCGATAACACTGGTTCATGCAACATTAGACATAAAGGAAGCTGTACATTATAACGTGCATGCAACTACCATTCAGCAGAGGTATGCATGATTGAAGTGTTAAAACTACCTTAACACATTATTTTTCTGATTGTGTACACTAAACCATGGCTTGACAAATTTGATTAGAATCTAGAAGCCAGCTAGAAAAAAAAAAGAAAGTTAGGAGCCAGAGAAATCAATGCCACAACTACAATTCTTGAAGGGACACTCTAGTCACCAGAACCAATACAGCTTAATGTAGTCTATATCCTGTTCCTGAATGCTTTTCAATGTGAACACTGATTTTTCAGACAAAAGACAGTGTTTAGATTGCTACCTGGTGACCCCTTTAGCGACAGTCACTGAGACGGCCTCTAGAGGTGCTTGCTGGGTCAGTGCACTACACTGTGCAGTATCTACATTAATGTTCCCTATAAGGATGCATTGGTTCAATGAATCTCTGAGAAGTTAGATTGGCACAGTGGCATTATGCCATGCAAGCGCAATAGTTTCCCAATGCTTTCTTACGGGGAAGCATTGGATTGGCTGAGATAGTCAAGATTGATGATCTCAGCCATGGAGGTGTGGCCAGCCGCAAAGTCACCAGCATGGCGTAAGAAAAATGGTAAGTAAAAATACCTTTCCCATGTGGGGGTGGGGAGAGGGAGTCCCTGTCCTATAGTCTTCATTTACCCCCTCTCCCCCCCCCCACACAAAAAAAGGTGTGTATTTGTTTTTTTAAATGTCCTTTCACTGATAGCATTGTCATTTTAACCCCTCCAGGACAGAGTCAATAATACACATTCTGACCAAAACAAAATGTAAACAAAACCTGGAATTTGCGTTATGTCTGTTCAACCGTAATTCACCTTTTTCATATTAAGTGCACCCACACGTAATATATATCTATATTATTTTGTTCAGGAGAAACAGGGCTTTAGTTTCTCATGAACTATTCACATATTTGTATTCAGCAATGTCTCACAAGTAAAACAGTAACAGCAAAAGCCCATTATAATGGTGACGGCCGTTAAGCTTTACTGCTCTAAACACTTTTTTCCAGCGATGTCACACGAGTGAAAAACAGTAGCCCCACGTCCGGGTTCTATGGGGTTTTGGAAGTTTACCAGACTGGTTAGGTGGCCTATGATACCATTCAAAAGTAGGCAACCCAGGGTATTCAGAATTGAGTAAGTCCGGTCTTTTGTAGTTAGTCACAAACGCTAGCCAAAGTTCGTTTTCATATTTTTTGTTGTTGCATTTTTCACCTTAAAACTGCACTTTCACTGATGAAATCATTACAAATTTTATAGTGTTTTAAAACACTAATTTGTGTTCAGCGAAGTCTCATGAGGATCCAACATGTACAAGTTTTATGGAAAGTTACAGGGTTATGTATAGGGCTTCTAAATTAAATTCAATGGACTTTCTGAACACACACAATTCTAAGTGTATTTAGAGATATATAGATAGATATATATATAGATATATATATATATATATATATATAGAGATATATATAGATATATATCTATATATCTATCTCAAGACACTTATTACCTATAATATATCATAAGTTAATTTAAACACCCTATTAGCATATTATATAGATTAATACAAAAATACAGTAAGATTTTGATTCTGCATGTATTATATGTCAATTAGGTGTTTTAACTGACATGTACAATACATGGTTTGGATGTGTTTTACTAACTTTGTTTTAAATTTTCAGGCACTAGGGGGACTCCGGCAGTCTCAGACTGCTTTGAGGCCATGTGATCGCGATCACATAGCCCTGGAGAGGCGAAATGGAAGCAGAGGGGCCTCTTCAGGAGACGGGATCGCCGATCCAGGTAAGTAAATTGCGGCCAGGGAGTTAACGATCGTTGTGGCGTACTATGCCACCCTAACAGCGTTTAGGCTCATTAAATGCGGGGCGGTATTGTACGTCCCAACGGCGCTAACAGGTTTTTTAAAATGTATGTCAAACAAGATCAATTAATTTCAGTTCATGCCCAGCAAGATTGAACAAGATGAGAGCGAAAGATTAAAATGTGGCGTTCTAAAAAAAAAAAAAAAAATTATCTAAAGTTCTAAAGGTTGTTGGCAATTACCCCAGAAGCCAGCAGGCACATGCATAACACCGTAGAAACAAACCACCATGATCAGTCACTCCATACAGTTTCATTTCTCCTCTTTATATACTTTCTCAAACCGGAGACTCAGGAGGGAGTTTATACAAATGGGGCGAATATGGAGGTGCCCACTTGCAGGGTAAAGATAAGAAATTTCGACATTATTCATACCTCCAGATATACATACCAGCCCAATTAAATCTATTGTCGAGTTAAGTTATAAGTGATCAATCTAAACCTCAATATACGCTAAATTCTTGGACGAAAGTACTTTATTTTACGACGATCAGAGAATTTACCAGCCTGCACCCCCCCTGCTGGCTAATCCCATATGCACAATGCTGAAGCAGGAGCCATTTTAGGGAACCCCTTCATCGTTTTAACAACCGCGCACAAAATGGCGGCGAGAATCGAACCACGGTTAGCGAAAGCGGCTTGGACGACCCGACTCATGGTTAGTAATCTGGCGGTACAAAGCCGGCGGAACACGGATTATAATGTTATCACGGATTTGGACGGCTTTACTTATGTCTGCATGTTACCCCCACGACGTCCCATACAGCGGAGTAACGGAAGCTGCCATCTGATAAATGAACATTAGTGAAGGAATTGATGCTTACTGCTCGTTTCGCACTCACCCGGTCTCCATAATTCTGCTCCCCGCTATCGCTCATGTTTGCTGTTCGACGTACACACCGCCCGAGTACTGCCCTGGCGCGCTCTCTTCTTAGACGACGGACTGAACTGCCCTAGTTCTGTACAGGAAGTGACAAAAGAACGGAGGCAAGCGCTATCTCTACAGGAAATGACGACAAAAGGGGGCGGTACCCAGCGCTCTATTTCCCGCCGCAGTTTGTTTAGTGGGCGGGAAAAAAGCGCTGCAGTCGGCCACATGTGGAGGAGGGGCGGGGGTGTTCCTGCATTTGTTATAGAGCTAACAGCAGAAAGGATTGTTGGGTGTGTCCAAAGTTGTTTTTTTGGTTTTGTTTTTTTAAATCATTTTCATTTCTAACCTTTTAACCCTTAAATCTTATTTTCTCCCATTGTTTTCATATTAAATTATGTTTCATAGCTAAATATTTGATATTAAATGAAAGCCCTGTATCCCCTGAATAAAATTATATATAATAAGGGTGGGTGCATTTGCTATGAAAGAGGTGAATTACGGTTGGACAGACATGTAGCGCAAATGCCAGGTTTTGTTTACATTTTGTTTTGTTCACAACGTGTACATTTGGCTCTGTCCTTAAGGGGTTAATGACTATCAATGTTTGCATTTTTTGCTGTTTACATTCAACTACAATTTGCATTTGACTAAATTATTGCACCAACACATATTATATACCGTTCTTTAAAAGACAAAAAGGGCTTTAATTTGATGTAACATATAAATGCTTATTTACTATGAAAAAAAGGGAACTTTTTATTTTACAGTTTTTACAATACTAATGTGTGTGTAATTAGGGCAGGTTAAGGAAAGTAATTAAATAATTACTTTAGTTCTGATTTACAGACTATATAATGTGTCTAGGATTTTTATTTTTTTGTTGTTGGTAGTTACAGGTCACAAAACACAAGGAGTAAAATAAACTTAATGTGGAGCGATTTTAGAATGTGGTATGTTTGTCTTGTAATCTTAACCCCTTAAGGACGGAGCCAAATGTACACATTGTGAACAAAACAAAATGTAAACAAAACCTGGCATTTGCGCTACATGTCTGTCCAACCGTAATACACCTCTTTCATAGTAAATGCACCCACCCTTATTATATATCCTTTTATTCAGGGGAAACAGGGCTTTCATTTAATATCAAATATTTAGCTATGAAACATAATTTAATATGAAAAAAATGGGAGAAAATACTTTTTTTGGATATTTTTAGTTCTACATGACATTTTAACGGTCAATGTCATAATACTGTTTGCTTTTACTGCAATAAAATACACATTTATATTCAGTAAAGTCTCACGTGTAAGACAGTACCCCCTATGTACAGGTTTTATGGCGTTTTGGGAAGTTACAGGGTCAAATATAGCACGTTACATTTGAAATTGAAATTTGCCAGATTGGTTACGTTGCCTTTGAGACTGTATAGTAGCCCGGGAATGAAATTTACACCCATAATGGCATACCATTTGCAATAGTAGACAACCCAAGGTATTGCAAATGGGGTATGTCCAGTCTTTTTTAGTAGCCATTTGGTCACAAACACTGGCCAAAGTTAGCGTTAGTATTTGTTTGTGTGTGAAAAATGCAAAAAACGCCAATTTTGGCCAGTGTTTGTGACTAAGTGGCTACTAAAAAAGACTGGACATACCCTGTTTGCAATACCTTGGGTTGTCTACTATTGCAAATGGTATGCCATCATAGGGGTAATTTTCATTCTTGGGCTACCATAGGGTCTCAAAGGCAACGTAACCAATCTGGCGAATTTTAATGTGAAAAAAATGAAACACAAGCCTTATATTTGACGCTGTAACTTTTGAAAACACCATAAAACCTGTACATGAGGGGTACTGTTGTACTCGGGAGACTTCGCTGAACACAAATATTTGTGTTTCAAAACAGTAAAAAGTATCACAGCAATAATATTGTCCGTGTAATGCTGTTTGTGCGTGAAAAATGCAAAAAACGTCACTTTTACTGGCGATATCATCGCTGTAATACATTTTACTGTTTTGAAACACTAATATTTGTGTTCAGCGAAGTCTCCCGAGTAGAACAGTACTTTCGCATGGGTTGTCAGGCAGGTCCCGCTAATTGTAATTAATTAAGATACCTAATTATGTAAAAATATTACATAAATATATATGTAGAATTAATATATGTATATATATACATATGTATATATATATCTATATAATTTTTTAAAATATTTTTATTTATATATAGGTGTATATATATAGTGATATATATATGTATATATTTATGTATATATATATATATTTCGTTCTACGTGTATTTTGATATATATATATATATATATATATTAATTTCACAAAACAGTTAGAACGAAATAACACACATCTATATATTTTTAAATTATTTATTTTTAATTATTTTTTTAATTTTATTTTTTAACGTATTTACATTTTTATTTTTTTATATTATATATAAATATATATAACAATAATTATATATATATTTAATCAATATCAGTCTACGTGTAATTTGATATTAATATATATATATATATATATAATTATATATATATTAATAGTAAAATACACCTAGACGGTGTACGTGTGTGTATGTATATGTGTATATATATATATACACACAATATATACATATGATCTAAGTATATATTTTTATTTTTTTTACACCAATAAATTTAATTTTAATTTTATTTCCAGCCAGCAGGGGGACCACCTGTCATTACAGGCAGCCCCCCTGCTGGCAATGCAGGAGGCAGCCTACCCGGCCATGTGATTGTGGGGTCCTCGCTCTCACATGGCCGGGGAGCACCGGAGGAGAAGAATCTGCCGCGGGGGGGCTCCCTGGGTAAGTTAACAAAAACCGGAGGGCGTACAATTACGCCCGGCGGCGTTTAGAGCCGCCTATAATAGGGCGTAATTGTACATCCTCCGGTTTTAAGGGGTTAATAGCCATAAAAGAAAACAATGGGGCGGAGCCTAACCAGCAAGCTAGCTGGACGTGCACTGCTAGAGCTCCCGCAAAATGGACAAAAACACCTTTGGTTTTATCAAGCTGCTGAACAGCAAACCTCCGACGGAACTGCCCACGCCCAACGACGCCAAACACGACACCCGGGGAGACCGGGAACCGCAACAGCAAATGAGGCCTACCACAGGAGGCGGCGAGGAAAGGCGGCCGCTTTCCCGCCGAGCGCGGACAGCAAAATGCGAGCATACCACATTCTACCCCCCCACACCTCCCCCACCCCAATGGACCGGTGGGGGATATCCCCGTCCCCGCTGGACGGAGAACCCCTAGCTCGAATACACCCGCAATCTAATCAAGCAAAGTGGGAGTTGGGGCCTCCAAGATGGCGGATGCACAAGATCCGGCAATAACGAACAAGCAACCTAACACTGGACTGGGTGAAGGCACCAACGAGAGAGACTCCATTGATGTTATATTTGAAGTATTTTGGGCTAATTGTCTGGCACTTTTACAGCCAATTGGGCCACATCATAAAGTGACTATGAAACACAAAAAGCAAGCGGAGGGGAGACTTGGGAAACCTCAAGGAGTGTGGGAACCTCCAGCTACAACCCCTCGAACACGGGGCCTTCTCGCGCAGAGAGCATCAGGGGTCGACCTCTATAGGACCTCCTATCCACCACGGAAGCAGGGAACCCCCAAGAAGGGGAAAACACAGAGCCCAGACTCACATCACTGGGCACCACGATCACCCACCTCACGAGATAATACCAGCAGGCACGGCAGAGGGGCACCCAGAGCTGTAAGGCAGAAATCCTCACCACTGTCGACATGCCGAACCTCTGCAATAGCTCTGAGAACAGATCCAAGCCATCCCCACCGATATGCCGGGACCCAGCGGTGGCACATACATCCGGACAGCGCAAGAAACAACCAGCGCATTAAAGGACTGTGACAACACCTGTCAACTGCCGTGCGAGCGGGACTGGCCTTACATGCCCAAGGGAGCGAGGTATGCCAGCGCTTGTCCAGCTCCTACAATGCCCCAGCCAGCCCCACTGGCCCCAGTTAGGGCCACGACACACGAGACATTTGCACTCCTGGGTTACTGATCCCACACTCATGGGCATCGGCTAAAAGGACCGATGGCGGGACCCCACAGATGCCGCTTGCCTCTGGGAAATGACTGGTGCATACGTTGATTACCTCCTCTAACTTTGATAACTTTAGCCAGAAAAGCTCCTTATCCTTCGTTTATTATGTACCGACCAGATCAGGCGTGAGCTGATCGGGACTCTAAACACAGGCCTGCACTCATAATACATGAGACAATGCCACAGATTATGGACTCATATCTCCTTCAAGCCACAATCCTGCAGCCACAATATTTTTTGACATGGCATTCGCTTTTTGTATTTGTTATATTGCCTGTGACCTTTTTTTTTTTTTTTGCCCTATCTACTAATCTGTTCAATGGAGGCATCTTGTTCGTCTCTTTAGCAATATCGGTCTACTTAGCCTGCCTAAGCTAATCTCTGCTGGACTTCCTAGCCTGTGAAACTTAGATACTGGCATGTGAAGCTTATATTGATCTATTCAGCATGTTTAGCCAGATACAGCTAATCATTATCGCCCATAAGAGGT
>OW240918.1:90858604-90868604 GCA_933207985.1 Pelobates cultripes
GGAGGAGACACTATGGACAAGGGGAGGGGAGGAGACACTATGGGACAAGGGGAGGGGGACACTATGGGAGAAAGGGAGGGGAGACACTATGGGACAAGGGGAGGGAGGACACTATGGGACAAGGGGAGGGGAGACACTATGGGACAAGGGCAGGGGGGGACACTATGGGAGGGAAAGTGCACTATGGGACAATGGGAGGGGGGGACACTATGGGATCAGAACACTAATGGACAAGGGGAGGAGGGGTTAAAGAACACTATGGGACAGGGTAGGAGGGGTTAACAATCACTATGGGACAGGGTAGGAGGGGTTAACAATCACTATGGGACAGAGGAAAGGGGGGTTAAAGATCATTATGGGACAGGGGAGAAAAAAAAATATTCTGAACAAACTGTCCCATGGTAAGAAACACTATGGAACAGTTTGTTCAGAATATTTTTTTTTTCTGGGTTTCCTCCTCTAAAAACTAGGTGCGTCTTATGGTGAGGTGCGTCTTATGGAGCGAAAAATACGGTATATTTATATAAAGTAGACTTCACTGGCTATTTACCTAAGGTTATTTTGACACTTTTTACGTAGCCATTTCACCGCCAATTTCTGCTAAATATTGGAGACATATTGTGTATTTTTGGTTTTTTGACACACAAACTTATAACAAAGATCTTCTCATGTGTATTTCGTAAAATTGGTGTGTGCTATTCCTGTATAAAACTTTTATATTTTTCACCAATATATGTCAAAGTTTGTGGTAAAAAAGTTGTTTTTGGCATTTTTTTACATATGTATTACATTTTTTCTGGGCATTTTGTATATTTGATATGTGCCACTATGATCAAAGCCCCCAAATTATTCTCAGCTAAGTCTTCTGAGTAAAACTATACCCCTAATGAATGTCTTTGGCACTATTTTTAGAAGCTAGGAGACCTGTCCATTTCAGTATTTACAGTAGAACAGTGGCGTACACATGACCCATGGGGCCCCGGTGCAAAAATTGATCCGTGGCACACCCCCCCGCGCGCGCTTACTCGGCGCGGGTCGGGATCGCAACACATGGTGGCGGGCACCTGGTCGCAGGGGTTGCAGGGCTGCGACCCCGGTCTGCACACATACTTAAAGGACCACTACAGACACCCAGATCACATCAGCTCAACTGCTAAAGGAGCTTCCGCGATTCTCACTGTGAAAATCACAGTGAGAAGACACTGAACGTCCATAGGAAAGCATTGAGTAATGCTTTCCTATGGGCGGTTTAAATGCGCGCGCGCGCATTTCGGAGCTGAGAGGCGGACACTGGGGAGTCCGACACTGGAGAAAGGTAAATGCTGAATACACACACACACACACTCTCACGAACAGACGCATACACACTAGCTAACAGACACACACATTTACTGACAGAGACACACTCAGCGACAGACATACATACACACTCACTTACAAAACATACACTCTCATTTACAAACATAAACTCATTAACAGACATCAAACACACTCAGTAACAGACACACACAGTAACACACTCACTAGCAGACACACACCCAATAACAGACACATTCACTGACACACACACTAACACACGCACTAACACAAACACTGACACACACACACACTAACACACACATACACTAACACACAAACACATTTTTTTTCTTCAAATTTAATCCCCCCAGCCTCCTTACCTTTTGGAGTGCTGGGGGATTCCCTGGGGTCCAGTGGTGCTGCTGGGCTCCTGGGCGGCAGGTCACTGGGTGGGCGGGCTCCTGGGCAGGTGGCCGGTCGGGCAGGCGGGCGCGCGAGGGAGCACTCAGTGCTTCCTCTTCAGCTGCCTCGCGCGCCGGCTCCGGCATCAGTGCGGTGCGCAAGGGAGCTGAAGAGGAAGCATTGAGTGCTCCCTCGCGCGCCCGCCTGCCCGACCGGCCACCTGCCCGCTGGGGTCAGCAGGGCCAGCCTCGGGGGGGGGCCAGGGGTGGTCGGCTGGCCCAGTGGGTACATACCGGGTCGCAGGGGCGGCCGGGCCCCCTGGTGGGCCGGGCCCGGTCACAGCCGCGACCCCTGCGACCCTGGTATGTACGCCACTGCAGTAGAATTTCTAGAGACGGTTTTGATGGGCCTATATTTCAATTTGGGGTATTATAACAGTTTGACTGTTCAAAAAAGAGTGTTCAAAAAAACCCCACAAAGGCCTAGCATTTGTAAAAATAGGCACCGCAGGGTATCTCATAAGGTGCACATATTGTGCCTTAACATGCCCCCATTTTTTCACCAATATATGCTAACGTATGTGATAAAAAATAATTTTGTGCGTTTTTTACATATAGATTGCATTTTTGCTGGGCATTTTGTATATTTCACATGTGCCACTAAGTTCAAACCCCCCAAATTATGCTCGGCTAAGTCTTCTGAGTAAAAAGAGACCCCCAATGAATGTCTTTGGCACTATTTCGTGAAGCTACAGTGCCATATGAGACCAAGCCATATCAGTTTTTACCGAACTTTGAATTTTGACGCTGGGCCTATGTGCAATTTCCAAGCATCTTAGCAGGGTTTAAATTCAAACTACCCCACAAAGGCCTACCATTTCTTAAAGTAGACACCCCAGGGTATATTTTGAACCTTAGCGTGGGATCATTTTTCCGCTAGCTTGTACCAAGTGTAGTGGTAATAAGTGTTTTTTCTGCCTTTTTGACACACAAAGTGAGTTTGCACAGTATATTTTGCAAACCTTATGTGTGCTACGACTGTATAATACTTCATATGTTGCTCAGCTATGTCGTCTGAGTACATCAATACCACCGTATGTACCTTTGCCAGGAATATGTGGATGTTGAAGGGGCGCATTTGAGATGCAGCCATTCAGTTTTTTTCCAACTTTGAAGTTTTACGCTGTGTCCATGTTCCAATTTGGAGTAGTTTAGACGGTTGGTTATTGAAACTTCCCCATAAACACATACTATTTATTAAAGAATACACCCTGGGGTAATTCAAAAGGCATATTTTGAACCTGGGATCATTTTTCCTCTAGTTTGTTCCAGGTGTAGTGGTAATGAGCGTTTTTAAATGTATTTTTTTACTTTTTGAAACTTTTTTTACTTTTAAAAACTAGTTTTTAAACTTTTGTTTTATTAATTTTTTTAGTCATACAAAATGTAACATGTGGAGAGACACTTAATATAATTACCACCACAATTATGGGTGCTATTCCAACAAGGTACTCCCTCCAATACCAATAAACTACATACTCAAAAAGAAAGGAATGCACACCAACTGATACAATAGTATCTATCTATATATATATTTATTATAATACAAATCCAAATCATACATACAAAAATGTAACAATGTAACAGTGACCAAATAGGCAAAAAAAGCTAAACCATATATTTACCAAATTCCACAAGCCTATATGGGCAGAAACACTAGTCACAAACAGTCCCCCAACGTTTCGGCTCCTCCTGGTAGCCTTTATCAAGTCCCCCAACGTTTCGGCTCCTCCTTGGGGGACGTTATCAAGTCCCCCAACGTTTTGGCTCCTCCTGGTAGCCTTTATCAAGGCTACCAGGAGGAGCCGAAACGTTGGGGGACTGTTTGTGACTCGTGTTTCTGCCCATATAGGCTTGTGGAATTTGGTAAATATATGGTTTAGCTTTTTTTGCCTATTTGGTCACTGTTACATTGTTACATTTTTGTATGTATGATTTGGATTTGTATTATTAATTTTTTTAAACTTTCCTAAACTTCCTTAAAACCTTTTTTTTTTACAGATTTATCATTTTTCTAAGCTTTTTTTTTTTACCGTTAACCCCTAACCAGCAGTAAGCAGCACTAACAGTAAATTCCCCATTTTCCCATAACTCCCACCCACCCCAGCTAGCAAAATATATAATTATAAAATATTTAAATTAATTAAATAAATTGAACCCCTGAGGGTTAAAAAAATAAATAAAAGTTAATCCTCAGGGGTTAAAAAAAAAATTAGATCACAGTATAATACTGTGATCTGTATTTTGATCACTGTAGGCAGTGATCGACTGGCAGGGAAGGGGTTAGTTTTTATTTGGACTGGGTGAAGGGAGGTGTTTTTTTATTTTTTACTTAAACTTTTTTAGCTTAATTTTTAACTTTTTAAAGTTTTATTTGAAAACTTTTTTTAACGTTAACTCCTAGTTAGTCTAAAACCAAATCCCCCAATTCCCCACTAACTTCCACCCACCCCAGCTAGCTAAACATATAATTTTAAAATATTTAAATGAATTAAATAATTTTAACCCCGAGGGTTAAAAAAAAAGAATTAAACCTCAGGGGTTAAAAAGAATCAGATGACAGTAAAATGTAATCCATGCCAATTGATCACTGTGGTCAGTGATCAATTGGCAGGGAAGGGGTTAATTTTTAATTAAAATGAGTAAAGGGGGGTGGGATTTTAAATAAACTTTATTTTTTAACAGTGGGCAGGATCATCACTGTTCCGGCTCCCTGCACTTCACACAGAACCAGGAAGTGCAGGGAGGCGGAAGGGAAGTATACTAAGCACATGTACTCGCTCTGACAGCACATGTGCTGGGCAGCACTATCGGGTGCTCCCAGTCTGCCTCTAATACAGAGCCAGACCGGAGCACCATTAATCCCGCGATCGCCGCAATAGCGGCGATCCAGGTTTAATTTTAACGGGTGACGGACGAGGTCCGTCACTCGTTGTTAAGGTGTGAATGATAAAGTCTAACGTATTAATTTCCTATAAATAACTTGGTATGTGGTGGGATTTTTTTGGGCTTATTTAGTGCATTAAAGAAAACTATCCTTCAAACTTTATCCTAGATATGGTTCTGTATACAAAAAAAAAAGCTTACGGATCTTCCTTTTTAAAAACAGACAGTGCATCAAATATTAACCCCTTAAGACCGCAGCCAAATGTACAAGTTGTGATCAAAACAAAACGTAAACCCGGATGGGTTTGACAATCAGTACTATAAGCAATTCAGCACAATAGTAGCGCCCTACCTAGCCAGAATGTTTACGGAGGCAGCCCACAAGGGCTAACTCCCTAGAGAAACACTGGCCACCCACATCGTCACACTCCCTAAACCGAACAAGACCCCGACAATACCGCAAAACTTTCGACCCATCTCCCTCCTCAATACAGATGCGAAGTTATTCGCTAAACTGTACGCAAATAGGTTGGGAAACATACTACCACACATAATTCACAATGACCAGGTGGGCTTCATCAAGGGAAGACAGGGGGCAGACAATACCAGGAAGGTCATTAACATCCTCCACCACCTGAAAAATCGGCATCGGGGGGGACTGATGGTCTCCCTCGACGCCGAAAAAGCCTTTGACCGCCTCCACTGGGGGTTTCTTAGAGCAGTGCTTAACAAGTTCGAGATCCCCTTGGGGTTTGTGTCAGTGGTACAGGCCATATATAGCAAGCCCTCAGCAAGAGTACTCAACGCAGGATTTTCTGTCCGAACCATTCCAACTCACAAATGGCACAAGGCAGGGCTGCCCCCTGTTATATGTCTTGGCGCTGGAGCCGCTGGCGATCAAAATACGGGAAAACACTGCGATACACGGTCTGGAGATAGGAGCTAGAGAGTACAAAACAAACTTGTTTGCAGATGACATACTACTCACACTTACACAACCGCACATATCACTACCAAATCTCCTGCAGGAAATAGAAAGATATGGGGAGCAATTATACTACAAACTTAATGTCATGAAAACCCAAGCTATGGGGATAGGGATACAACATCATACCATAGAACACCTAAAACTCTCATTCCCACTGGACTGGAGAGATGACCACCTCACGTTTCTGGGTCTACGGATTCCGAAAACTCCACAAGGTCTTATGGACCTTAATTATGGCAAACTACAGGGGGAAATAGGCGACACACTGAAGAAATGGGAAGATAAATATATGTCATGGGTGGGGAGACTGGCGGCAGTGAAGATGATGCTCCTACCAAAATTTCAATACCTAATTAGAACTCTACAGACCCCCCTACCAAACACATACCTGAGACGGCTGCAGAATACCATCACTACCTTCGTCTGGGCACACAAAAAAATACGAGTAGCCACGAAGATTCTCACTAGAACCCTAGCTCAGGGAGGGTTGGGAATGCCAGAGGTACAGAGGTACTATAGAGCAGCACTACTGACCACAGCCCTACAAGCACACACGGCCCAAAACCCACCACAATGGATAGATATGGAATCAACCTGGACTTGTCCCAAAGGTCTTAAATACCTCTTCTGGGTACCACACAGGCTATGCCCACCGCTCCCGGAAATACCAGCCACCACTGATATCCTATTGAAAACCTGGGATAAATCCAAGCCAAAGCTTGGATATACCACCGACTGGGCGCTGGCCACTCCCATATATAGCATACATCTAGCATACCCTGCTTTCGACCACCGTACGTGGCTGGAAAAAGGATGTAGAAAACTGGTGAGAAGGTGTAATTAATATTAAACAATAAAATGGGCTACAACATATAACTACAAGCGACCTAAAATGAGTGTAAGCTCATAAAGTATGTAAAAATATGTGCGCTCCTAAAATATTAAAGTAACACTTAAAGTACAAATATATATTTAATAGATAAAAAATCTACAAATCGATCATAACAATAAATAAAAAAGAAAACATATATAAGAACATAATTGAATTGATCTGTTGCTGAAAGGTACTTGACAAAATAAAATATCAATGAATGAGCAAATCCTGACAAATAATGAAGCCAGAGTAAGCACCTGACAGATACTAAGGCTACAATGTGTGAAAACAAAGTATCTGGAGGGATAACAAAAGCTAACAAAAAAATTACAAATGAAATAGGCATCAAATAAACAAGATAAAAGTACCTTGCCTCGGTGGGGGCCCCCACCGAGGTACAAATCAAGGGAGATAGTTGTGGCCAAAGGACAGGGATCCGTCGAAAGAGGACAAATAGATGTTGCACCGCGGTCGGGATCTTCAAAAAAGACCGCGGTGTGGATGGAAAGCAGATGAAACACAAACCACCAGTGGGGCAGAGACTCACCCACAAACTGAATATAGCGTATTACACCGCGGTCGGTGTCTTCAAAAAAGACCGCGGTGTGAGAAACCAACTCCCGACAGACACCGGCAAACACTACAGCTCCCCACAGCAACAGAGCAGAACGTCACGTAATCAGCTGTGACTCGTCGACGCGTTTCGTCCCGCCCACGGGACTTTCTCAAGACAAAGTAATTGCCACAGATCAGAGATTAAATTGCCCAGGCATGACCTAATTATCATAAATAAAAGGAAAACCCAAGCTATGGGGATAGGGATACAACATCATACCATAGAACACCTAAAACTCCCATTCCCACTGGACTGGAGAGATGACCACCTCACGTTTCTGGGTCTACGGATTCCGAAAACTCCACAAGGTCTTATGGACCTTAATTATGGCAAACTACAGGGGGAAATAGGCGACACACTGAAGAAATGGGAAGATAAATATATGTCATGGGTGGGGAGACTGGCGGCAGTGAAGATGATGCTCCTACCAAAATTTTAATACCTAATTAGAACTCTACAGACCCCCCTACCAAACACATACCTGAGACGGCTGCAGAATACCATCACTACCTTCGTCTGGGCACACAAAAAAATACGAGTAGCCACGAAGATTCTCACTAGAACCCTAGCTCAGGGAGGGTTGGGAATGCCAGAGGTACAGAGGTACTATAGAGCAGCACTACTGACCACAGCCCTACAAGCACACACGGCCCAAAACCCACCACAATGGATAGATATGGAATCAACCTGGACTTGTCCCAAAGGTCTTAAATACCTCTTCTGGGTACCACACAGGCTATGCCCACCGCTCCCGGAAATACCAGCCACCACTGATATCCTATTGAAAGCTTGGATATACCACCGACTGGGCGCTGGCCACTCCCATATATAGCATACATCTAGCATACCCTGCTTTCGACCACCGTACGTGGCTGGAATAAGGATGTACCCTAGTTAAACACCTGTACGGGCAGGGACAACTGAGACATTTCCCAGAACTACAAATAGAGTACGGCCTTCCGCAAAGAATGATATTCTCTTACCTGCAACTAAAGGGAATATTAACACATGACACCTCCATAAATATTCCACAACATACACAAAGAGTAGAAAGAGTGTGTGTATCGATGACCATGCCTAAGAAACCACTCTCACTACTATATACACTGCTCAGTGACTCCAACCAACAATTACAGACAGACAAATTTAGAGATGCATGGCACAGAGACATAGGTACAGTATTCTCAGATGACCAATGGACCCTGGCTTTTACGGCTCATAAAGGCAGATCCAGATGTGCATTGCACTTAGAGCTCATGCGCAAGATAAAATACAGATGGTACCTGGTGCCAACGAGACTGGCGACCATTTACCCTAACACCTCCAAATTATGTTGGAGATGCTTAACAGGAGAGGGCACAATGTACCACATCTGGTGGACCTGCCCAAGGCTCAAGGAATACTGGAATATGGTGGAGGTAACAGTTAGGGGAGCATTAAGAGTCGACACTAAGCTAAGCCCAGAATGTGCCTTACTATTTATATCACTGGACTCCCACCCAAAACCACAAGCGGGCCTATTATTTCACATCTTGACAGCAGCAAACCTCCTGTTAGCCAGGAGATGGAAACAGACGCAGGCACCCACTAGGACTGACCTGATAGAACAGACGTCACTCAACCTGACCTACGAAATAGGGACTAGCCAGCAGTTTCGCCCAGCAAAACATATCATACAAGCCAGAGATGAGTGGGAAACCTACATAACGAAGACGGGGGAGGAGATATAGACGGGGAAAGGAAAGGAAAAAAAAAAAAACAAACAAACAAAAAAATCCCCCAAAAAACAGAGGCTGGATTTAGAGATACAGGACGGAGAGTGTAAGACGAGTAGGTCAACCACTAGAACAGCGGTCTAGAGAAGAAGGTCCCCACCAAAGAGGCCAATACGAGATATCTGGGAATTGCCCAAACAGCACATCAGCTTCAGGGCGTTGCGGAATATGAACCCACAATGTACATAGTTCGAGGGGTAAGGTACCACCACTCTGCAAATAATAAACGAAGCATGACAAGGAAACAGGAGCAATACGTGAATGGTGCCATGTCCACACACCCTCCTTACCTCCTCCCCATACCCACCTCTCCCAATCTCCACCCCCTCCCCCCCAACTAAGGCGACAATAATTTGTCATAGGGAACTCAAGTTGGGATAGGGCACCACAAGGCGAATGGCTGGACCTTGACCCACCTCACTAGCAACACGATACCACCCATATAAGACCAAGATCGTTAGGAATGTCTAACATGTATAAGCATGAATATGAACAATGTACCCTAACCGCTCACCCTCCCCTTTTTCTTTTCTGTACCCCCCGCTATATTATATGCATAAACAATACGAACTTGACAAAGCATAAAAAAAAAAAAAAATAAGTTTAGGGGAGAAGATTCTCACACTATAAGGTGAAATTGTCCTAATATAATTGTAATGCTCGAGTCGCATCTGACACATACTGATCCCCTAGCTCGATAATCAAACTATACATCCCCTAGCATACTGAGAGCGGACACGGAAACATAATGGAATGGGTCATCCACCACTAGACAGGAATGTTACTAGACAAAGACCACCTAGCAACCAACTGTGTAAGATGTACAACAGAACAATACTTAAATATGCCTAGTGTGACGAATGAGTAATCAATAATACAACACTTGTTTTGTATCATTTTATTGTGCATGGATTAAGGTTTACCCCATCCCACTTTTCCTTTCTGTACCCCATCATCCTATGAAAAGACAAATAAAAATTGTCAAATTAAAAAAAAAACAAAAAAATAAACACGTAAACAAAACCTGGCATTTGCGCTATATGTCTGTCCAACCGTAATTCTCCTCTTTCATATTGAATGCACCCAAACTTATTATATATC
>OW240918.1:90871104-90888434 GCA_933207985.1 Pelobates cultripes
ATGTTTGAAAATGGTATGCCATGATGGGGTCATTTCACATTCCTGGGCTACCATATGGTCTCAAAAGTCAACACAGACCCAGCAAACCAATCTGGCAAACTGAATCGGGCAAGCCCTATATTGACCCTGTAACTTTCCAAAACACCATAAAACCTGTACATTGGGGGCACTGTTGTACTCAGGAGATATTGCTGAACACATATTGGGGTGTTTTTTTTGTCAGTAACACATAACAGAAACTGAGAATCCATGCCTAAATAACATTAAAAAAATGACTACCCAAAAGTTTGACAAAGTGCATGGAAAGTGTTAAAATACCACCATTTGAAATACTCTAGTATGTCTACTTTTTAAAAATAATATGTGGTTTTATGGGGATAAATTACACTGTCCGGCTTCAAAAATGTCCTAAATAGGACATGGGTGCATGATGACCAACTGCGCAAATTCCAAGTTGGAAAACCAGAATGCGCACCCTCCAAATAAGGTCTTTTAGCTCTCAGAGAACCCAACACACCTATACATGAGGGGTATTACTGTACTCAGGAGATGTTGCTGAACACATATTGGGGTGTTCTTTGGCAGTAACCCTTAAAGTTCTCTGTACATGTATTCTTAAATTGCTATGTCAAAAAAACCTCACCAATTATTATTATTTTTTTAAAATTTGGCATAGATTGATGGTAAAATGGTTGCATGAAAAGAGTCAAAGTACCCCAAGTTTAATACTGTCTTCTTTTAAAAAATATATACATGTGAAGGGTTATTCAGGCATTCCTGACAGATATCAGTGTTACAATGTAACCTTAATTTTCAAAAAAAATGGTTTGGAAATGGCAAAGTGCTACTTGTACTTATAGCCCTATAACTTTCCAAAAAAAAGCTAAGAACATGTTAACATTGGATTTATTTCTAAACTCAGGACAAAATTTAGAAACTATTTAACACAGGTGTTTTTTTGGCGGTTGTAGATATGTAACAAATATGGGGGGGGGGGTCAAAAGTTTGTTTTTTTAAAAATGTAATCATATTTTAGAAATGTTTTTATAGTAAATTATATGAAATGATGAAAATAATGGTATCTTTAGAACGACCATTTAATGGCTAGAAAAACAGTATATAATATATGTGGGTACAGTAAATGAGTAAGAGGAAACTTACAGTTAAACACAAACACTGCAGAAATGTAAAAACAGCCCTGGTCCCTAAAGGTAAGAAAATTGAAAAACTGCCTGGTCACTAAGGAGTTAAAGAAATCTATTAGTAAAACATTTTGCTCTATTATTCTATCTTTTTAAATGTGAGTGGATCCGTCTTTACGATCAGGGTTTCTGTTTTTCAGTTGCCCTAATTCACCATATGTTTCTAGTTATAATGAACAATTGACTTCTGACACTTGTAACACTGCCTCCTGATCTGTTTTGAGTTAGGTCTTTGAAGTAGGTCTGTTAGACATATACTGTCACCTTGTGCTTATTGCAGAAATTGCAATTCAATGTCTAATTGTCTGTTTAGGATTTTGCCCCACAGTTTTACTTGAAGAATTTACAATTATTATTTATGTAGAACCTAGATAGGATTATTCAGTAAACTGGGATATGTTGGGAATCACACTTTAGGCCAAAAATAGCTGAAATATGAATGAAATAAAAACCATCTGCAACCCATCATTTAAGGCCAAAAATGTGAAATTACCTTGAAAAAAATTTGGTGCCTGCAGATCTTACATTTTGTGAAACACTGGTTGAGGGAGTGTCCAGATAACGTAACATGTACAGTGAGGGGGAAAAGTATTTGATCCCCTGCTGATTTTGAACGTTTGTCCACTGACAAAGAAATGATCAGTCTATAATTTTAATGGTAGGTGTATTGTAACAGTGAGAGACAGAATAACAAAAAATTCCAGAAAAACGCATGTCAAAAAAGTTTTAAATTGACTTGCATGTCAATGAGTGAAATAAGTATTTGATCCTCTATCAATCAGCAAGACTTCTGGCTCTTTTATACAGGTAACGAGCTGATGGAGCTCTTAAAGTGATCTGCACCCAATATTGGTGCAGACCAAAATGCTTTCCTGCTGGACTACAAGGAATCCAGCTCGTCAGGTTGTACTAAACTGGACCGCCAGGGATTACGCCCACTCCTGCAAAAAAAAAGAAGAACAAAAAAACAGGAATACCACACACATGCAGACACTATATACACAACATAGTTCAGATATAGGAACAGCACACAGATACAAATACCATTTTCCATTTTCTAAGGCTACTTAAAATCACCTATTTTAGCAAACAAATATGTGGATTCAGTTCCCCCTTATGACCATATTATTTTAAGCACACCACTCCTTCACAGTACCCCGATTTTGGTGGGTCCTACACTAATTGCAATGTGGCAGACAAATTAAATAGGGCTAGTGCTAAATAAGCAAAATTGTATTTTAGTAATCTGTTGTAATAACATTGTGAATACTTATAATGCAAAATTAATGTGATTAAAAAGCAATTCAAAAAAATGCAGTGTCAAAAAAAACCCATTTAAAGTGATAGTGCTTTGATGTATGTACTTACAATTCATATCATATATCTGCTCTATGAGAAATACAATTAAAGTAACATTACTATTTCAAAGCCTGCTCAAATTTATACTTTCCTGTGGTAATCTCCAAAGGGGCATCTGAAACTGGGGGGCTGGGTGGAGTGCTCAACCCAAAAGGAAGCTGGTCTGGATTCCAAACTTACTTATAGTAAAGACAAGAAGGGGAATTAGGGCACACCCGGAACATGCTTTTCTCAGGAATGGTACTGCTTTAGAGAGCAAAATTTATACATAATACAGAAAAAGGAACAACGCACATGTACAAATAAAGTTGTACATTTTATAAGGCTACTTAAAATCACAGGGTCCTACACTAATTGCAACACACCATTCCCAAGACAATTAACTCCGTACTTAATCCTGTGTTTAACTCCTATATAGCTCATGTACTCCAATGTATTGGCTTACATGAGGTGTTTAGGAGTTAAACACAGGAGTATGGTAACAGGTTTATGTTTTGAGTGCTCGAGTTTGAAGGGTTATTTGCAAAGTACTCACCCTACTATGTCTTATGTAGACCAGTCCGTCTCCTATTGATGATAATATTAGAGCTGCAGTCCTTTTCTCCCAGCTCCCCATAGCTGGGAGGAAATGACTTCCTCCTGTCATTGCGATGTTTAAGGGGCCCATTTGTGCTTTTACAGCACCATTAAGCCAAACCGGGCCCTTGTTCAACAATACCGATTGGGTGACTCATAGTGCATGGACCTCCAGAGTGTAGTTCAGCCACTGAGTAGATGGGAAGTGATCCCTTTCTGTCCAGCCCCACATTCAGACCCTGGATGACCTGGGACATCACTGTGTTTAATATATAAAACTTTCCCTGAAGGTCTGCTATTAAAGCTGACTGGACTGCAGAGGACACTGGCCAAGGCACCTGGTACTTATTGTTCTCCACCAGCCTAGTGGAGGAACACTCTGGTCACTCCAAGGAACATTCCGGTCACGATAACGGCTTCATCTCAATTAAGCTGTTATGGTGCCAGGAGGCCCCCAGACACACTCTTACCTTAAGGGCTTAACCCCAAAGATTTCCTCCATTGTCAATCTCTAGGTCCCCTAGGCGACATCTGGTTTCTGAAGTGCATGCAGGGGAGCGGTCAGTAGCTCCCTATTCATAAAAAAGGTATGGGTCAGGGAGGACAGACTGAGGGGAGAGCATGGGCTTGGGGGTAATGCCTTCAACATTCTGTGCGTAATGGTGTGTCAGATGCCGATTTTGCACATTGACATTAGCTAGTCTAGAACTTTGTTCTGGATTGGTTAAAGGGATCCTTTAGTGACAGAAAAACAAACCCGTTTTCCTGGCATTATAGACTCCTGGAGTGCCTTCTCCTGCGGGGCTGAAGGGGTTAAAACCCCCTTCAACCACTTAGCTGAAGCTGGGTCAGGCTCCTCCCCAGCCGACGGGGGAGACCTAATGCGCATGCATGGCAATGGGCACGTGCATTAGACCTCCCTTTATAGGAAAGCATTATTCAATGCTTTCCTATGGGGAAAATCTGACGTTGGAGGTCTGCGAGGACGTCCAGCATTAGATAACAGACCAAAGGTCCGTTTGGATTCCAGAAGCCCTCTAGTGGAGACAGCCACTGAGGGCAGACTTAGAGCTGCAGTCAGGGCCGGCCTTAGGCAATTAGGCGCCCTGTGCAAAAAGTCTTCACGGCGCCCCCCCCACCTCCCACCAAGTTGCCTGAATACAGTAACACACACAGGCACCGGGGACGTGTGTATCACGAGGCAAACAAGGCATCTGCCTTGGGCGCCACTTTGCAGGGGGCGGCAAAAAAAAGCATCCCTCCAAACCCCCAGGCAGATCCCTTGCTTGCCTCGCATCCTGGGGGGCTCAAGAGCTGACCGGCTGGCCACTTTTGAGCCCCCCCAAGGCTGGCAGCGGGCAGCGAAGGAGCATACTCACCTGAGCTCTTCCTGCTCAGCTTCCTCTGCGCCGCTTAATGAAGCCGGGAGCCAGAATATGACGTCAGTCCGGCTCCCGGCATCACTAAGCGCTGCTTACTCAGCCTGTGCGCCCCCTGCCTGCCTGCCCAGCAGCCACACTGGACTGCTGGTAAGAAATCCACTCCAGCTTTCCCAGGGAGGCTGGGTGGATTTAAAATAAATGTAAAAAATATTAGTTTGTGAGTGTTAGTGGAAATGTCTGTGTGTGTGTCTGTGAGTGTTTATTTTGAAGTGAATGTGTGTGTGTGTGTGTGTGTGTCTGTAAGTGTGTAATTGTGTGTGTCTGTAAGTGTGTAATTGTGTGTGTCTGTAAGTGAATGTGTGTGTGTCTGTGAGTGAATGTGTGTGTTGGTCAGTGAGTGTATATGTGTCAGTCAGTGAGTGTGTATGTGTCAGTCAGTGAGTGTGTATGTGTCGTCAGTGAGTGTGTATGTGTCGTCAGTGAGTGTGTGTCGGTCAGTGAGTGTGTAGGTCAGTGAGTGTGTAGGTCAGTGAGTGTGTGTCGGTCAGTGAGTGTGTGTCAGTCAGTGTGTATGTGTCAGTCAGTGTGTATGTGTCGGTCAGTGGAGTCGTGCATCTTTCAGTGAGTGCTTGCGTCTGTCAGTGAGAGTGTGCATCTGTCAGTGTGTGTCCAAGTAATAGTGTATGTGTGTATGTCATTGTTTGTCAGTGTATATGAGAGTGTGTGTCTGTCAGTGAGTGTGCGTCTGTCAGTGAGTGAGCGTCTGTCAGTCAAAGTGCGGCCTTGACAGGAAGGGGTGGGGGAAATTTAAACTCGGTTACAGGCATGTACACACACACTCAGTTAAAGGCAGTCACACATACAGGCACAGGCACAAACAATGGCACAGCTACAGCGACACACACAGACAGACAGTCACATAGGCAGTCACACACACAGACAGACACACAGTAACACACACATAGACAGTTATACACACACAGGCAGGCAGTCACACAGATAGAAAGTCACACACACAGGCAGGCAGTCACACACAGACAGATAGTTACAGACAGACACACACAGGCAGGCAGGCAGTCACATACAGGCAGTCACACACACAGGCAGTCACACACACAGACAGGCAGTCACACACACAGACAGTCACACACACAGACAGTCTCACACAGACAGACAGTCTCACACACACAGGCAGTCACACACACGGGCAGTCACACAGACAGACAGTCACACAGACAGACAGTCACACACACAGGCAGTCACATACATGGGCAGTCACACAGACAGACAGTCACACACACAGACAGTCACACACAGGCAGGCAGTCACACACAGAGACAGTCACACACACACACAGAGACAGACAGTCACACACACACACACACACAAGGACAGGCAGTCACACAGACAGTCACACACACACACACACACAGACAGTCACACGCACACAGGCAGGCAGTCACACAGACAGACAGTCACACACACACACAGACAGTCACACAAACAGGCAAACAGTCACACACACACACTTACCTCTTTCCAGTGGATGCAGTTGGCTGATGGGGAAGCATCTTTCCCTCTTCCTGTACAGCAGGGGCTTCGGGAGGTATTAGCCCCGTCTCCGCCTCTCGATAAGCCCCGCCTCCGCCGCTCGGTAAACCCCGCCCCCTCTGCCGCGATTTTTTTTTTTTTTTTTTTTTTTAAATAGACCCGGGTGGAGAATAATTAATCCTCCAGCCAGGTACCTCTTTTAGCTCCCCTGCACTCCGGCCATGAGTGAGCTGTGTCGGCCACAGGGCGCCCCCTGTTCCATGGCGCCCTGTGCGGTCGCACAGCTCGCACACCCCTAAGGCCGGCCCTGGCTGCAGTGTAAACATTGCAGTTGTCTGGAACCGCAATGTTTTACATTGCAGCAGTAAGTGCAAAAGGGTCACAGCACCCAGATTACTTAAATTAGCTGAAGTGGTCTGGGTGCCTACAGTGTCCCTTTAATGATACTGCCAGAGGTGGAGTTACATCTCTGGAAGCTCCGAGGTTAATTTTTGCATGTACAGTGTTCCAACGTAATTTACAGACTCTGGGCACCATGGTGACTTCAAATCACAGAAGTGGTCACAGTGCTTGGAGTAACCCTTTAAAAAACAATTGAAAGAATACATTGTAAGTGGATATCTCCTACCTGCTTTATTTGTATTGAATTAGCACTATTTGGCAACTTTTCTATAATTTTGCTTTATTTAAGGTATTTCTAGCACTTGCACAGTTTGTGGACTTTTTAAATGATATTTGAAAGATTACGGTTTTTGGTGCTTTAGAACTGCTAGACTAAATTTTCTCATCAGCTTCTGAAAGTGGGAGACAGCAGGGTAGAGTGCAGGTGCACGAGCTTGTTGCATTTATTACCAATACAATATCTCTGGCAACATTCTAAATAAATGAAAATGATTTCATTTCAAATGCATAGTTGCACAATAACTGCCAGGTATGTTCCTTTAAACTCTGTATAACAAATAACACCTAATCTCATCGATGTCAAGATTCTATATAACCCTGTTCAATGCATCACAATTCCAAAACGTAAGGATTATTTTCTACCATGCAGTTAATTCCCCGCCCCATTCATAACGCCGTCCACTGTTCAGATTCTTTCTCCTATTGGTTATAATTCGTGATCCACCACGTAGCTTTGATTGGTGAAATGCAATGTCAATAATCGCCTCTTAGAGAGCCCATTGGGCGGGTAACAAGCCAGTGAGTGGGTATAACAGGAAGGAGCCTGCATGCTAGCTTTGCTGTAGTAAGGTAATTGTTGATTTAGATACTACTTTATATCGTTATTGTACAGTGTTACTGGAGCATTGTGATATATGTCAGTGTAAATTGCTTCAGGCGGGGTAATAAAGACACATTTAGTGTAAAAGCTCTCTTTTAGGTGCAAGTATGTGTCTATCAGTGTTCTATATAAGACTACAAGGGTCTATAGGTTCCCAGGGCTTAGTGTGTGAATGCACTAAACAGCACCCACGAATTATTGTGCCACTGACCTGCGTAAAAATAAATTATGTATACATAAAAGTATTCTTTATATTGTTTGCTTCCTTAAAATTTACAAGCATTTAATGTTACATATTGTCTACCTTTTTTTTTGTAGTGCTTAGTGTATTTTTGTGTTAAACTGACAATACTGCATCATTGTTTAGAACTGTTTGTATAATGATGCATCAGTCACGATGGAAACCGTTTTATCAATACCGTTTGGCCATTAAGTGGATCTAATTGCAAGAAACCATATTATTTTACTGTAATATACCTGCTTTAACCACCAAAAACAATATATATACAGATATAGTCAGGACCAACCCACCCACATGGATAACGTAGACTCTGAATACACCAATTTATTTTCAGTGTTCCAAAAGAACAAGCCTTTATTAGTGATCCTGTCACTGAGGCTTCGTCTAGTTGCACATTTAAATGGACACTATAGGAATCCAGACCATTTCAACTCATTGAAGTGGTCTAGGTGCAATTTCCCTGTCCCCCTTAGTCCTGCAATGTTTGCGTTGTAGTACTAAGACTTGCTGTCTACCAATGACTGTCTGGATTCTAGTGGACTCTGAGTCCCTTAAATGATGCTGGATATCATCACGTTATGTATGAGGACACCCTGCGTCCATTAAATCCCCATAGGAAAGCATTGAGGCAATCCACCCATAGATTGAGGCAATACAACTTTGTATTCCTAAAACTCTAGTTAACTTTAATATAATCTTTTGTTGGAGAAAATGCATACTTACCTGAAGATTTATCCTTCCTCCTTCAAGATTTAGTCCAAAAATATATGACAGTTGCATGCTAGTAGTTGAGGGATAGTACCTTGTCTCTTGCTATTGAAGTAATTGTATGTATAGCCGCCTATGGGTGCCATTTAACAAAAAAAATAAAAAAAAATAAAATAAATATATATATCTCAATATAGTGCGAGAAACTTAAACAATTAAATTATTCACCTGTATTGGTACTAGCAATTTGGTTTCCTCACTATATAGGCATACATTTTTTCACGTTAATGCTAAGCCGAGACTGTAATTCCAGATGCACACTATAATAAATGATTTAAGATTTTGGTTTATTTAAAGGACCACTATAGGCACCCAGACCACAACTGGTCTGGGTGCCATGTCCACCTAGTTTTAACCCTGCAGCTGTAAATATAGCGGTTTCAGAGAAACCGCTATGTTTACACTGCAGGGTTAATCCAGCCTCTAGTGGCTGTCTCACCGACAGCCACTAGAGACGCTTCCGCGATTTTTCTCTGTGTGAAAATCGCATTGAACTCACGCAACTTGAGTTCAGATCCCCACAGGAAAGCATTGAGTAATGTTTTCCTATGGGCTCTGGCTGCGCGTGCGCACTCGGGTCCTGACATCGGCAGGAGGAGGAGAGGTCACCAGCGTCGAGGGAGCCAGCGCTGTATAAGTTAATTGCTTTAAGCCCTTCAGCCCAGCGTGAGGGGGGCCATGAGGGAGGGGGGGACCTAATCACTCTATAGTGCCATGAAAATTAGTTTTTTTTTTTCCTGGCACTATAGTGCTCCTTTAAATTAAGTCACATAATGTATCCTTGAAGAGCCCTGACCCCCTCCCACAGCCACATCCCACTCCTTGGGAAGATAAACAGTTCTCAATACTTTTGCACCTGTTCTATCAGTCTGCTATACCCCGTCAGATTGCTATACTCCCGTCACTTCCGGGGAGGGGAATCAGCTGGATCCTGTGCTGCACATGCGTGCTAGCACTCCTGCTACTCCTCCACAGCAAGGTCCTGGAAGGTAAGTAAAACTAGTTTTACACTTTCATTATAGTTAGTGCATTCACTAAGCTTAGGACATGGGACATTTAGGGTTAATGTTAGGGTTCAAATTAGGGTTAGGATTAGGGACTTGTTCATATTTAGTGATATTTCACATTAGGGGAATATCACTAAATTGTGCTTTCTCACACTTTATTTTAACCCTTACCCCAAGGGTTAGGGTAAGAATAGAGTGTGAGAGAGGTTAGAAGCACTTACCTAACCCTAATTTGTACCCTCACTTAACCCTAAATGTCCCATGTCCTAAGCTTAGTGAATGCACTAACTATAATGAAAGTGTAAAACTAGTTTTACTTACCTTCCAGGACCTTGCTGTGGAGGAGTAGCAGGAGTGCTAGCACGCATGTGCAGCACAGGATCCAGCTGATTCCACTCCCCGGAAGTGACGGGGGTATTGCAATCTGACGGAGTATAGCAGACTGATTGAACACCCCCACTACATACTTCAGATGGGAGTGTATTTGTGGGGTTGTGTGCAAAAAATACTTAGGGAGGCGTCATTGATAAGAAAGTGATGTCTGTATGTTTTTTTGTTTTTATTTCCCATGCACCCTACAACACATGCAAAGCTGAAATGAATACTAAGTGATATAGCCACTACCAATATATATGTGGAGAGCTAATAACATATATTTAATGTAGTCATTTACTCTTCAAACAAGTTGGGGTTTGTTTAAAGGATCACTATAGTGTCAGGAAAACAAGCTCGTTTTCCTGACACAATATAACCCTTAGGTTCCCCCTCCCCACCCTCAGGCCCCCCTCCCTTGGCACTGAAGGGGTTAAAACCCCTTCAGTTACTTACTTTAACCCAGCGCCGGGCTCCCTCAGCGCTGGTGACCTCTCCTCCCCCGCCAACGTCGGCTTCCGAGTGGAGCGGAATGCGCATGCGCGGCGCATTCAAACAGTCCATAGGAAAGTATTTCTCAATGCTTTCCTATGGAATTTCTGCACACTGAATGCGATTTTCGCACCCAGCGTCGCAAAAGCGCCTCTACCGGCTGTCAGGAAGACAGCCACTAGAGGCTGGATTAACCCTGCAATGTAAACATAGAAGTTTCTCTGAAACTGCTATGTTTACATCTGAAGGGTTAAAATCTGGGGGACCTGGCACCCAGACCATTTCATTGAGCTGAAGTGGTCTGGGTGACTATAGGGTCTCTTTAAATACAGATTTGATCAAAAAAAAAAAAAGAAGACATATATTGAGCGATATTGCAATGTTGAACAGAATTGCATTACTGTACATGCATATATGCAGGGAGCTTTTGGAAGCACTCGTGCAGTCAGCCTGGTGCTTGCCCTATGTCACATTTGTCCAGCACCTTTGGAGAATGGTCTGGGATGGTATGATGGGGAACAAAAACTGTGACTGTCCTGCTGAATTTGGGAGAATTGGCAGTTATAATTATATTTTAATTTTAAATTATTAAAATGTACATTTTACTGCATTCCCATTTATTATATTGTATGGTACTCTGAACAGTTTGGGGCTTTCTAAATTTAAATAATACAAGAGTAGGTACCATTTTTTTAAGGCACATGCACTTTCCTTGCCCCCTCCCCCCACCTCTTTTTTTGTTTGTTTTTGCTTTCAATTTTATTGTAACGTTGTGTAGAAAGACAATGTATGACTTTGTGTGCATTTTTGCCGAGTTTTGTTCAAAATGTACATGTGCTAAAATTTAAATTACATTCCATCGGAATATTGTGCTAGCAGAATTTATAGAAGTGTATAGTTAAAAATAAATATATGGATAATAAAAAAAAAAAGAATCTCTCTCCACACCTGTTATCCAATTCCCAGCCTTTCGGGCTATTCCTGTGTCATTGAGAAAAAGATTGAGAGGTCGGGAGTAGCAGAAGGATTCTCAGTGGGTACATCTTGGTTATGGCGTTAGAAAGCTGTGTTTTTAACAATATCTTTTAAATTCACTGTTATTTTTTCTGTTAAATGACCGGCAAAGCTCGCAGGAATAGCAAATGTATAACAAGCGAATACTTTGTGTCATGTAGACATTTGTGTTTCTACCTTTTGTGTTATAGATCCTACTTTAATTTATATCATAATCATATATTAATTAGATTATTGACTTTAAACTCAATGATTAAAAATCATTTAAAAGAAAGTTAAAAGACTTCTTCTGAAAGATGCATGGAAAACTTTTTTCACAGCCCCTCTTAATAATAAATAAGAATGTATTCTGTATTTATTTATTTTTAGAATTATTTGGTGGAGTCTATTAAAGCTTTTTTTTCCCTTTTTTTTTTTTTTTTTTTTTAGAACAAATGGAAATGTTTTACTTATCTTATCAATCTTTGATATGATACTACAAAACGAAGATGTCTGGCTTCAGTCCTGAACTTATTGATTACCTGGAAGGTAAAATTTCCTTTGAAGAGTTTGAGAAGCGTCGAGAGGAAAGACAAGCAAATGAGAAAAAGGTAAGACCTCATGTGTTTGAATACAATACAAACACTTTTTTGTTCATAACATCATTGGTTTAGGAACCCCCGAAAAGAGGAGACCACCTTTTCATAAGAATATCTGATGCACCCTTAGAAAGGAAATCCCAAATCACTCAATTTTGTACAAGCAATATTTGGTGGGCTATCACTATAGGGGATTAAGTAGAATTCTAATGCTGGTAGAGCATTACAGTGTTTGTTTGATGTTTTGTATGTACCAAATGTGAAATGGGTTTGTTTTTTGTCTTTTTACTTTACAAATAAGTATTTTTTTGGATTTTTAGAAAGACCTATTGATTTCTTGATCTCTGCATACTGTGCTCTAATTTTCGGTGGCTAAATGCCAATTTCATTGAAATTCCAACACTGTCAAAATACATGATAAGATATACTTATACTTTGTTTTATGTAAAATTCCAAACTTGGTAAAACTTGACAAAAGACATAGGTACCGTTGTTACGTTTTGTCGCTAACGACCACTGTGGGAAAAAGGCATTGTCTTGCTCATCATGATTCAATATCTATGGAGGTCCCCGCGGCATCTCCTTGCTGGATCCTCCCTATTAAGACTAGAGCACTGACGTAGACTCCTGGCAGTTGAAGCGCCAGGAGCTGAATATCAAAGATGGCGGCACTCCTGGATCACCACACCCCAAGTGGTAATGCCACCATCTGGAGTCTTTGCAAAATATGACTACTGAGTGTGACAGAGCTGGTTAATGTACCAGAAGAAAAAAGAGGGTCGCTCTCAATCAAACCACAGGGTGCTGACAGACTATGGGTTAGTATACCCCATAAAACAGATATCAAAAGGAAAAAACCTCAGGCACTCGCTGTGATAATTTCAAGCATATTTAATAGACACAGCAACGTTTCGACCTGTTCCCAGGTCTTTTATCAAGCTAACACCACATCAGTAAGTGAACGTTTATATACACCATTAATTAATGTGAAATTACACAATTCATTCAAACACACAATAATATACTGAAAAGTTGATCAACCAATTAATTAAGCTCACCAGCTGCTTAAGAAACATGGCAAAAGAAAGCAGTCCATGACATATACATCAAATAATAGAAAGGGGAAAGAAGAAATACATATATTAGATCAAACAGAAGAGGTCTCAAAAAGTGTACACCCTTCTCATGGCAGGAGGTCTATCAAAGTAGCCACACACTGAGGGCAAAACTCCACCATAACCCTCATAGTCCTAGAAATAAACCCCCCCCTAAAATAAGAAGAAATACTAAGCTTATGGTACAGTACCCAATATGTTCCTCCATTCCGGCAGTCCGATGCATCCATGGCAGACCGATCACCCTATGCGCATTCACAATGAGCCGTCCTGCCCACCCAGCACTTCCACAACTACGGAAGCCCATACTCCTCACCTGGGCACGTGCACAACTGGCAACAAGGCGCATGCGCGGACGGCACATCATACCGCGCATGCACCGGGCTTCCGTAGTTGTGGAAGTGATGTAGATGTGGGACATGCGCATACGGGGCTTGGTCTGCCGTGGGTGCATCGGACTGCTGGAATGGAGGAACATATTGGGTACTGTACCATAAGCTTAGTATTATAAATTTTTCCTATTTTAGAGGGGATTTATTTCTAGTATTATCGGTGTTATCTACACTCCGAGTGGAGTTTTGCTCTGTGTGTGGCTACTTTGATAGACCTCCTGTCATGATAGAGGGGTGTACACTTTTTTGAGACCTCTTATGTTTGATCTTATATAGGGATTTCTTCTATCCCATTTCTGTTATTTGATGTATATGTCATGGACTGCTTTCCTTTGCCATGTTTCTTAAGGAGCTGGTGAGCTTAATTAATTGGTTGATCAACCTTTACTTATATCATTGTGTGTTTTAATCAATTTTGTAATTTCACATTAAAGATGTGTGTGTGTATAAACATTCACTTACTGTTGTGGTGTTAGCTTGATAAAGACCTGGGACCAGGTTGAAATGTTGCTGTGTCCATTAAATCTGCCTGAAGTTATCACAGTGAGTGCCTGAGTTTTTGTTTTTTTCTTTTTTTTTCTTTTGAGAGCTGTTTAATATTAGAAATACTAATATCATAAATATGTACATTTTGCATTTTGAAAGTAATGTTATAAAATATCAGCCTTGTTTCAGTCAGCATTTTTTATTCCACCAAACAACATTTCATCTTTCATTGCTCTTAGGATGCTTCAAAAACTTCAACAGAAATAACTGAATGTGATGAAGAAGATCCCAATATTCCATCCACATCAGGCATTAGCCATGAAAAGCACAGAATACACAGTGAGGATGAAGGTATTTTGACTAAAAAATATAATTCACTAAGATCAGCAAAACTGTAAGATGTGTGCACAATTAATTGTGCTTACTACAAATGTTTGTAACGCTGAACTTGCAAATTAGGTGTTTCAATTCAGGTGAGCTAATAATACACTCAGACACTCGGATGTTTTGGATTGTTCATCTCTGTTAATTCCAGAATAGAAAATGAAATAGAATTTGGAACTAATTGTGAACTTCAAATCTCATACAGTGCTCTGTAGCTGAAATGTTGTTTTTTTGTTTTTTTTTTAAATGTAAAACACAGTTTTGATTGTAGTTCTGGCATGGTGTCTCCCCCCTCGAAAAATAAATATGTTAAACAAGTAATATAAAAATGTACCTGCAATTTCACACCTCCCTGAAGCCCGATCCTACCCCCGTGATGTCTCTACCCCTTACTGCATGGGGATGGATCACTCTTCAAAAAGGTTGAGGAAATGATTTGGTCAGCATGGAGGGGAAAAGCTGTGCCGGCATTGGTTGTCTGTCAATAGCATGCTAGTTTTGCTGACAACAGGTACCTAGCATGCACAAACTGATCTTGGCGCTAATGACACTTGAAAGTGGAGTTACACCTCCAGCAGCAAAGTGCTTTATCTCTCTATGTGCAGTTCTCTGTGAAACACTGGATATGCCCAACACTTCCAGTGGAAATAACTGGATCAGTTGGAAATGGATGAGAAATTTATCTGCTTGTTATTGAGGAAGTGCACAGTGCAAAAGCTTTACATCCTCACTGTACATTTTATATTATTTGTAAACTCCAATAAAATACGAGTTATAAAAAAACAAAAACCTGTACATCCTAGAGGTTGAAAATAAAAGAGGAAATTCAAAAAGAGAACATATTGTTTTTCTTTTTTATTTTTTGCATGATTTTGAATACATTATCTATATCTATAGCATTAATTATCTATAGCATTAAGAGAAGGGTGGCACACTACAAACCCCTATTTGCCTCACATACTATTGAAGTACTTTTATTATGAAGTTAGATACTGATGAATTTGTAAACCAAACTTCTTTTAACCAATAACACACACTGAAAAGCAAATTGTGCACTCTGTTGGCACTCACATTTAATGGTCCTACTGTCTTTGTTATTTCCACTTTAGGATATATATATTTCTTAAATAATTGTAAATAATTTTTCTTTTTAAGGGCATACATCTGATGGTGTTAGCAAATCTGTTCATCGTGCATTTGCTTCAATGATTGGAGAAGATGAAAGGGATGATGAGGAGGAGGAGGAGGAGGAGGAGGAGGACGACGACGATGATGAGGAAGAAGATGATGCAGAAGATAATCCAGAACAACCGTCTGCAGGAGATGTGTTTGCCTTGGAGATGGAACTTAATCGTGAAAACAAAAAGATGATGAAAGTATATAATATCGATAGGATAACTCTCACTGGAACTAGTAACTCCTTTATAAATAACCCATACTGGCACGTCTTTAAGGAATAATTATAGTGTGCAAGCAATGATTGCTAGATTGTGGTCAGGTGTCCTCAATGTGTTATCCAATGGAATTATGAAACAGAAAACATGTTCTCACCAACTTTACAAGGTGATGTTTCCCTTTTCCTACACAATAACCACTTACAACCAAAAAAAGAGACTCTAGTCTAGATTGCTCAAGCTACCTATTCGACCACCTAACAAGCGCTAGAAACTTCCACCATGTGTTATCTTTTAACTCTATAGGATAGATAGGCAAAACAATGATTACATTTCTAATTATTTTCATGCATGGTACTGTACAAAATTCCATCTTTTATGTTATGCCATGAGATTTCATGTCACTGTCTCCCTGAACTAATAACTGCAGAGATTTGCAAAAATCCCTGCGACCTCTAGCCTACCTCCCACTTAGAGAGTTTGAAACACTTCGTGGACGCATGCTATTATTTCCTCTAACAGGCCTTTTCACCACATTTCGGGAACTTTAGAAAGTACTGGTATCTGTTTTATAGTTATACAATTGTGCATATAAATGCACAAAAAAATAAAGTACATTCACATTACAAATTTTATGGAATGGACAGATTATGTATATTTAAACTGTCTCTATTTAGTTTTGGCAAAAGTAACTATATCATCCTGTTTTTTTTTCATCTCATATTTAATGTAATTTCCTTTTATGTATTTGTTTTGTAGTCAAGCACTGAAGTACAGTTACCTCCTTTTTATTGCACATCAAGCAGAATAGATTACTTCCTTTTATGTCTCTGTAGCACCCGTCTGCAGTACAGTCCCCATATTATTGCTCATGTTACTTTGAAAATGTTACCTTTTTTTGGCAGTGTACTGACTAGGTACACCTTTCTTACAGATATACTTTACAAGTTTAATCAAAGTGTAATTAATAATTACATTCCAAGACATGCAGGGGAATTGACAACTTACGAACACCCTGTTCAAAAGAAAAGGGGATAAGTGGGGAAAAAAAGAAACCCAAATCTTGTTTGAATGTTTGTTAAAAATTATAACTTTAAAAGTATTTCTACAAAATACTAACATGTACAAAACATTACGAAACCCACCTTCTGAGATTTACACATGCCTTTTTATTCATATTAAACTACATTCAGTTAAAGGGACACTATAGTCACATGAACCACTTTAGCTTAATGAAGCAGTTTTGGTGTTTTGGTGCAGCCTCACTGCTCAATCCTCTGCCATTTAGGAGTTAAATCCCTTTGTTTATGAACCCTAGTCACACCTCCCTGCATGTGACTTGCACAGCCTTCCATAAACACTTCCTGTAAAGAGAGCCCTATTTAGGCTTTCTTTATTGCAAGTTCTGTTTAATTAAGATTTTCTTATCCCCTGCTATGTTAATAGCTTGGTAGATCCTGCAAGAGCCTCCTGTATGTGATTAAAGTTCAATTTAGAGATTGAGATACAATTATTTAAGGTAAATTACATCTGTTTGAAAGTGAAACAAGTTTTTTTTTTTTTTTCTTCATGCAGGCTCTGTCAATCATAGCCAGGGGAGGTGTGGCTAGGGCTGCATAAACAGAAACAAAGTGATTTAACTCCTAAATGACAGTGAATTGAGCAGTGAAATTGCAGGGGAATGATCTATACACTAAAACTGCTTTATTTAGCTAAAGCAATTTAGGTGACTATA
>OW240918.1:90888534-91026642 GCA_933207985.1 Pelobates cultripes
TGCAATGTCAATAATCGCCTCTTAGAGAGCCCATTGGGCGGGTAACAAGCCAGTGAGTGGGTATAACAGGAAGGAGCCTGCATGCTAGCTTTGCTGTAGTAAGGTAATTGTTGATTTAGATACTACTTTATATCGTTATTGTACAGTGTTACTGGAGCATTGTGATATATGTCAGTGTAAATTGCTTCAGGCGGGGTAATAAAGACACATTTAGTGTAAAAGCTCTCTTTTAGGTGCAAGTATGTGTCTATCAGTGTTCTATATAAGACTACAAGGGTCTATAGGTTCCCAGGGCTTAGTGTGTGAATGCACTAAACAGCACCCAGGAATTATTGTGCCACTGACCTGCGTAAAAATAAATTATGTATACATAAAAGTATTCTTTATATTGTTTGCTTCCTTAAAATTTACAAGCATTTAATGTTACATATTGTCTACCTTTTTTTTTGTAGTGCTTAGTGTATTTTTGTGTTAAACTGACAATACTGCATCATTGTTTAGAACTGTTTGTATAATGATGCATCAGTCACGATGGAAACCGTTTTATCAATACCGTTTGGCCATTAAGTGGATCTAATTGCAAGAAACCATATTATTTTACTGTAATATACCTGCTTTAACCACCAAAAACAATATATATACAGATATAGTCAGGACCAACCCACCCACATGGATAACGTAGACTCTGAATACACCAATTTATTTTCAGTGTTCCAAAAGAACAAGCCTTTATTAGTGATCCTGTCACTGAGGCTTCGTCTAGTTCATGGGTCGTCAACCTGGTCCCTACCGCCCACTAGTGGGCGTTTTAGGATTCCAGGTGGGCGGTAGGGATTTCTGAGGCTAAATCCTCTTTTTAAGAGGATTTCTCCTTTTGGGCGGGCGCGAGCGGCTCTGCATGCGCAAGTCTTCAGTGACCGGCAGGAGGAAGCGCTCCCTCCTGCCAGGCCACCTTCTGGACCCCCGGCATGGCAGCGTTCTAATCAGTCGCGGCGAGGGAGCTCTAACCTCTCTGCTCCCTCGCGCGATGTTTGCTGATGCCGCGGGAGCCGGAATATGATGTCATATTCCGGCTCCCGGCATCCGTAGACAGTCCGCGAGGGAGCAGAGCAGAGAGGTTAGAGCTCCCTCGCTGCGTCTGATTAGCCGCCCGCCTAAGTGAAGCCCACTGGACCCCAGGGACAGATCCACACCAGCTCTCCAGGTAGGGAGGCTGGGTGGATATTTAATATTAATAATTTGTGTGTACATGTGTTTGTCTCTAAGTGTATGTGTGTGTGTCTGTAAGTGTATGTGTGTGTGTCTGTAAGTGTATGTGTGTGTCTGTGTCTGTAAGTGTATGTGTGTGTCTGTGTCTGTAAGTGTATGTGTCTGTGTCTGTAAGTGTATGTGTCTGTCTGTAAGTGTATGTGTCTGTCTGTAAGTGTATGTGTCTGTCTGTAAGTGTATGTGTGTGTGTCAGTAAGTGTGTGTGTGTCTGTGGGTCTGTCTGTGCATGTGTGAGTGTCTGTAAGTGCATGTGTGAGTATGTGTATATTTGTGTGTATGTGTTTCAATGTGAGTGTGTGTGTGTGTGTGTATGTGTTTGCCTGTGAGCAGAGTACTTGTAGAATAGAAGAAAGAAGGTGCAGAGTACTTGTAGAATAGAAGAAAGAAGGTGCAGAGTACTTGTAGAATAGGAGAAAGAAGGAGTAGAGTACTTCTAGTATAGGGGAAAGAAGGAGTAGAGTACTTCTAGTATAGGGGAAAGAAGGAGTAGAGTACTTCTAGTATAGGGGAAAGAAGGAGTAGAGTACTTCTAGTATAGAGGAAAGAAGGAGTAGAGTACTTGTAAAAAAGGAGAAGGAAAGAAAAGGAAAAGGAGAGAATTGTTGTTGACTAATAATAGTAAGTGGGCTACCTAGCTCAGCCTTCCTACTGGGCATTGCTATAAGGAAGGTTAAAAAATAGAAAAAAAGGGGAAAAAGGTGGGAAGGGGAATTGAGGAGGGAGAGGAGGGGAGCTGACGCACAGATGAGAAATCATTTTATGAGCAAACAAAGAAGTCTTCCGATTATCACTGAAAGAGGAGACCTTCGTTTGTTCCTTATGAAAATCGAACCAGATATCAAATATTTAGTCTCGCAGCATCAACCTCAAGGATCTCATTAATCACTAGTAAAGGTAAGTTCAATTTACTTTATTGCTTCCTCATTAAACTTTTTAAAGTTAAAAACATTATAAACATGCATAAAGTAGAAATAAAAAGATAAATGTACGTTCATTTATGTATTTTTTAAAACACCCTCCTTTCTAAAAAATATTCCGCGCTTGCGCGAAAACTGGTGGGCGGTAAGGAAATTTTTCCATCAAGAAAGATGCATTAGTGGGCGGTAAGTGGAAAAAGGTTGACTACCACTGGTCTAGTTGCACATTTAAATGGACACTATAGGAATCCAGACCATTTCAACTCATTGAAGTGGTCTAGGTGCAATTTCCCTGTCCCCCTTAGTCCTGCAATGTTTGCGTTGTAGTACTAAGACTTGCTGTCTACCAATGACTGTCTGGATTCTAGTGGACTCTGAGTCCCTTAAATGATGCTGGATATCATCACGTTATGTATGAGGACACCCTGCGTCCATTAAATCCCCATAGGAAAGCATTGAGGCAATCCACCCATAGATTGAGGCAATACAACTTTGTATTCCTAAAACTCTAGTTAACTTTAATATAATCTTTTGTTGGAGAAAATGCATACTTACCTGAAGATTTATCCTTCCTCCTTCAAGATTTAGTCCAAAAATATATGACAGTTGCATGCTAGTAGTTGAGGGATAGTACCTTGTCTCTTGCTATTGAAGTAATTGTATGTATAGCCGCCTATGGGTGCCATTTAACAAAAAAAATAAAAAAAAATAAAATAAATATATATATCTCAATATAGTGCGAGAAACTTAAACAATTAAATTATTCACCTGTATTGGTACTAGCAATTTGGTTTCCTCACTATATAGGCATACATTTTTTCACGTTAATGCTAAGCCGAGACTGTAATTCCAGATGCACACTATAATAAATGATTTAAGATTTTGGTTTATTTAAAGGACCACTATAGGCACCCAGACCACAACTGGTCTGGGTGCCATGTCCACCTAGTTTTAACCCTGCAGCTGTAAATATAGCGGTTTCAGAGAAACCGCTATGTTTACACTGCAGGGTTAATCCAGCCTCTAGTGGCTGTCTCACCGACAGCCACTAGAGACGCTTCCGCGATTTTTCTCTGTGTGAAAATCGCATTGAACTCACGCAACTTGAGTTCAGATCCCCACAGGAAAGCATTGAGTAATGTTTTCCTATGGGCTCTGGCTGCGCGTGCGCACTCGGGTCCTGACATCGGCAGGAGGAGGAGAGGTCACCAGCGTCGAGGGAGCCAGCGCTGTATAAGTTAATTGCTTTAAGCCCTTCAGCCCAGCGTGAGGGGGGCCATGAGGGAGGGGGGGACCTAATCACTCTATAGTGCCATGAAAATTAGTTTTTTTTTTTCCTGGCACTATAGTGCTCCTTTAAATTAAGTCACATAATGTATCCTTGAAGAGCCCTGACCCCCTCCCACAGCCACATCCCACTCCTTGGGAAGATAAACAGTTCTCAATACTTTTGCACCTGTTCTATCAGTCTGCTATACCCCGTCAGATTGCTATACTCCCGTCACTTCCGGGGAGGGGAATCAGCTGGATCCTGTGCTGCACATGCGTGCTAGCACTCCTGCTACTCCTCCACAGCAAGGTCCTGGAAGGTAAGTAAAACTAGTTTTACACTTTCATTATAGTTAGTGCATTCACTAAGCTTAGGACATGGGACATTTAGGGTTAATGTTAGGGTTCAAATTAGGGTTAGGATTAGGGACTTGTTCATATTTAGTGATATTTCACATTAGGGGAATATCACTAAATTGTGCTTTCTCACACTTTATTTTAACCCTTACCCCAAGGGTTAGGGTAAGAATAGAGTGTGAGAGAGGTTAGAAGCACTTACCTAACCCTAATTTGTACCCTCACTTAACCCTAAATGTCCCGTGTGCCTAAGCTTAGTGAATGCACTAACTATAATGAAAGTGTAAAACTAGTTTTACTTACCTTCCAGGACCTTGCTGTGGAGGAGTAGCAGGAGTGCTAGCACGCATGTGCAGCACAGGATCCAGCTGATTCCACTCCCCGGAAGTGACGGGGGTATTGCAATCTGACGGAGTATAGCAGACTGATTGAACACCCCCACTACATACTTCAGATGGGAGTGTATTTGTGGGGTTGTGTGCAAAAAATACTTAGGGAGGCGTCATTGATAAGAAAGTGATGTCTGTATGTTTTTTTGTTTTTATTTCCCATGCACCCTACAACACATGCAAAGCTGAAATGAATACTAAGTGATATAGCCACTACCAATATATATGTGGAGAGCTAATAACATATATTTAATGTAGTCATTTACTCTTCAAACAAGTTGGGGTTTGTTTAAAGGATCACTATAGTGTCAGGAAAACAAGCTCGTTTTCCTGACACAATATAACCCTTAGGTTCCCCCTCCCCACCCTCAGGCCCCCCTCCCTTGGCACTGAAGGGGTTAAAACCCCTTCAGTTACTTACTTTAACCCAGCGCCGGGCTCCCTCAGCGCTGGTGACCTCTCCTCCCCCGCCAACGTCGGCTTCCGAGTGGAGCGGAATGCGCATGCGCGGCGCATTCAAACAGTCCATAGGAAAGTATTTCTCAATGCTTTCCTATGGAATTTCTGCACACTGAATGCGATTTTCGCACCCAGCGTCGCAAAAGCGCCTCTACCGGCTGTCAGGAAGACAGCCACTAGAGGCTGGATTAACCCTGCAATGTAAACATAGAAGTTTCTCTGAAACTGCTATGTTTACATCTGAAGGGTTAAAATCTGGGGGACCTGGCACCCAGACCATTTCATTGAGCTGAAGTGGTCTGGGTGACTATAGGGTCTCTTTAAATACAGATTTGATCAAAAAAAAAAAAAGAAGACATATATTGAGCGATATTGCAATGTTGAACAGAATTGCATTACTGTACATGCATATATGCAGGGAGCTTTTGGAAGCACTCGTGCAGTCAGCCTGGTGCTTGCCCTATGTCACATTTGTCCAGCACCTTTGGAGAATGGTCTGGGATGGTATGATGGGGAACAAAAACTGTGACTGTCCTGCTGAATTTGGGAGAATTGGCAGTTATAATTATATTTTAATTTTAAATTATTAAAATGTACATTTTACTGCATTCCCATTTATTATATTGTATGGTACTCTGAACAGTTTGGGGCTTTCTAAATTTAAATAATACAAGAGTAGGTACCATTTTTTTAAGGCACATGCACTTTCCTTGCCCCCTCCCCCCACCTCTTTTTTTGTTTGTTTTTGCTTTCAATTTTATTGTAACGTTGTGTAGAAAGACAATGTATGACTTTGTGTGCATTTTTGCCGAGTTTTGTTCAAAATGTACATGTGCTAAAATTTAAATTACATTCCATCGGAATATTGTGCTAGCAGAATTTATAGAAGTGTATAGTTAAAAATAAATATATGGATAATAAAAAAAAAAAGAATCTCTCTCCACACCTGTTATCCAATTCCCAGCCTTTCGGGCTATTCCTGTGTCATTGAGAAAAAGATTGAGAGGTCGGGAGTAGCAGAAGGATTCTCAGTGGGTACATCTTGGTTATGGCGTTAGAAAGCTGTGTTTTTAACAATATCTTTTAAATTCACTGTTATTTTTTCTGTTAAATGACCGGCAAAGCTCGCAGGAATAGCAAATGTATAACAAGCGAATACTTTGTGTCATGTAGACATTTGTGTTTCTACCTTTTGTGTTATAGATCCTACTTTAATTTATATCATAATCATATATTAATTAGATTATTGACTTTAAACTCAATGATTAAAAATCATTTAAAAGAAAGTTAAAAGACTTCTTCTGAAAGATGCATGGAAAACTTTTTTCACAGCCCCTCTTAATAATAAATAAGAATGTATTCTGTATTTATTTATTTTTAGAATTATTTGGTGGAGTCTATTAAAGCTTTTTTTTCCCTTTTTTTTTAGAACAAATGGAAATGTTTTACTTATCTTATCAATCTTTGATATGATACTACAAAACGAAGATGTCTGGCTTCAGTCCTGAACTTATTGATTACCTGGAAGGTAAAATTTCCTTTGAAGAGTTTGAGAAGCGTCGAGAGGAAAGACAAGCAAATGAGAAAAAGGTAAGACCTCATGTGTTTGAATACAATACAAACACTTTTTTGTTCATAACATCATTGGTTTAGGAACCCCCGAAAAGAGGAGACCACCTTTTCATAAGAATATCTGATGCACCCTTAGAAAGGAAATCCCAAATCACTCAATTTTGTACAAGCAATATTTGGTGGGCTATCACTATAGGGGATTAAGTAGAATTCTAATGCTGGTAGAGCATTACAGTGTTTGTTTGATGTTTTGTATGTACCAAATGTGAAATGGGTTTGTTTTTTGTCTTTTTACTTTACAAATAAGTATTTTTTTGGATTTTTAGAAAGACCTATTGATTTCTTGATCTCTGCATACTGTGCTCTAATTTTCGGTGGCTAAATGCCAATTTCATTGAAATTCCAACACTGTCAAAATACATGATAAGATATACTTATACTTTGTTTTATGTAAAATTCCAAACTTGGTAAAACTTGACAAAAGACATAGGTACCGTTGTTACGTTTTGTCGCTAACGACCACTGTGGGAAAAAGGCATTGTCTTGCTCATCATGATTCAATATCTATGGAGGTCCCCGCGGCATCTCCTTGCTGGATCCTCCCTATTAAGACTAGAGCACTGACGTAGACTCCTGGCAGTTGAAGCGCCAGGAGCTGAATATCAAAGATGGCGGCACTCCTGGATCACCACACCCCAAGTGGTAATGCCACCATCTGGAGTCTTTGCAAAATATGACTACTGAGTGTGACAGAGCTGGTTAATGTACCAGAAGAAAAAAGAGGGTCGCTCTCAATCAAACCACAGGGTGCTGACAGACTATGGGTTAGTATACCCCATAAAACAGATATCAAAAGGAAAAAACCTCAGGCACTCGCTGTGATAATTTCAAGCATATTTAATAGACACAGCAACGTTTCGACCTGTTCCCAGGTCTTTTATCAAGCTAACACCACATCAGTAAGTGAACGTTTATATACACCATTAATTAATGTGAAATTACACAATTCATTCAAACACACAATAATATACTGAAAAGTTGATCAACCAATTAATTAAGCTCACCAGCTGCTTAAGAAACATGGCAAAAGAAAGCAGTCCATGACATATACATCAAATAATAGAAAGGGGAAAGAAGAAATACATATATTAGATCAAACAGAAGAGGTCTCAAAAAGTGTACACCCTTCTCATGGCAGGAGGTCTATCAAAGTAGCCACACACTGAGGGCAAAACTCCACCATAACCCTCATAGTCCTAGAAATAAACCCCCCCCTAAAATAAGAAGAAATACTAAGCTTATGGTACAGTACCCAATATGTTCCTCCATTCCGGCAGTCCGATGCATCCATGGCAGACCGATCACCCTATGCGCATTCACAATGAGCCGTCCTGCCCACCCAGCACTTCCACAACTACGGAAGCCCATACTCCTCACCTGGGCACGTGCACAACTGGCAACAAGGCGCATGCGCGGACGGCACATCATACCGCGCATGCACCGGGCTTCCGTAGTTGTGGAAGTGATGTAGATGTGGGACATGCGCATACGGGGCTTGGTCTGCCGTGGGTGCATCGGACTGCTGGAATGGAGGAACATATTGGGTACTGTACCATAAGCTTAGTATTATAAATTTTTCCTATTTTAGAGGGGATTTATTTCTAGTATTATCGGTGTTATCTACACTCCGAGTGGAGTTTTGCTCTGTGTGTGGCTACTTTGATAGACCTCCTGTCATGATAGAGGGGTGTACACTTTTTTGAGACCTCTTATGTTTGATCTTATATAGGGATTTCTTCTATCCCATTTCTGTTATTTGATGTATATGTCATGGACTGCTTTCCTTTGCCATGTTTCTTAAGGAGCTGGTGAGCTTAATTAATTGGTTGATCAACCTTTACTTATATCATTGTGTGTTTTAATCAATTTTGTAATTTCACATTAAAGATGTGTGTGTGTATAAACATTCACTTACTGTTGTGGTGTTAGCTTGATAAAGACCTGGGACCAGGTTGAAATGTTGCTGTGTCCATTAAATCTGCCTGAAGTTATCACAGTGAGTGCCTGAGTTTTTGTTTTTTTCTTTTTTTTCTTTTGAGAGCTGTTTAATATTAGAAATACTAATATCATAAATATGTACATTTTGCATTTTGAAAGTAATGTTATAAAATATCAGCCTTGTTTCAGTCAGCATTTTTTATTCCACCAAACAACATTTCATCTTTCATTGCTCTTAGGATGCTTCAAAAACTTCAACAGAAATAACTGAATGTGATGAAGAAGATCCCAATATTCCATCCACATCAGGCATTAGCCATGAAAAGCACAGAATACACAGTGAGGATGAAGGTATTTTGACTAAAAAATATAATTCACTAAGATCAGCAAAACTGTAAGATGTGTGCACAATTAATTGTGCTTACTACAAATGTTTGTAACGCTGAACTTGCAAATTAGGTGTTTCAATTCAGGTGAGCTAATAATACACTCAGACACTCGGATGTTTTGGATTGTTCATCTCTGTTAATTCCAGAATAGAAAATGAAATAGAATTTGGAACTAATTGTGAACTTCAAATCTCATACAGTGCTCTGTAGCTGAAATGTTGTTTTTTTGTTTTTTTTTTAAATGTAAAACACAGTTTTGATTGTAGTTCTGGCATGGTGTCTCCCCCCTCGAAAAATAAATATGTTAAACAAGTAATATAAAAATGTACCTGCAATTTCACACCTCCCTGAAGCCCGATCCTACCCCCGTGATGTCTCTACCCCTTACTGCATGGGGATGGATCACTCTTCAAAAAGGTTGAGGAAATGATTTGGTCAGCATGGAGGGGAAAAGCTGTGCCGGCATTGGTTGTCTGTCAATAGCATGCTAGTTTTGCTGACAACAGGTACCTAGCATGCACAAACTGATCTTGGCGCTAATGACACTTGAAAGTGGAGTTACACCTCCAGCAGCAAAGTGCTTTATCTCTCTATGTGCAGTTCTCTGTGAAACACTGGATATGCCCAACACTTCCAGTGGAAATAACTGGATCAGTTGGAAATGGATGAGAAATTTATCTGCTTGTTATTGAGGAAGTGCACAGTGCAAAAGCTTTACATCCTCACTGTACATTTTATATTATTTGTAAACTCCAATAAAATACGAGTTATAAAAAAACAAAAACCTGTACATCCTAGAGGTTGAAAATAAAAGAGGAAATTCAAAAAGAGAACATATTGTTTTTCTTTTTTATTTTTTGCATGATTTTGAATACATTATCTATATCTATAGCATTAATTATCTATAGCATTAAGAGAAGGGTGGCACACTACAAACCCCTATTTGCCTCACATACTATTGAAGTACTTTTATTATGAAGTTAGATACTGATGAATTTGTAAACCAAACTTCTTTTAACCAATAACACACACTGAAAAGCAAATTGTGCACTCTGTTGGCACTCACATTTAATGGTCCTACTGTCTTTGTTATTTCCACTTTAGGATATATATATTTCTTAAATAATTGTAAATAATTTTTCTTTTTAAGGGCATACATCTGATGGTGTTAGCAAATCTGTTCATCGTGCATTTGCTTCAATGATTGGAGAAGATGAAAGGGATGATGAGGAGGAGGAGGAGGAGGAGGAGGAGGACGACGACGATGATGAGGAAGAAGATGATGCAGAAGATAATCCAGAACAACCGTCTGCAGGAGATGTGTTTGCCTTGGAGATGGAACTTAATCGTGAAAACAAAAAGATGATGAAAGTATATAATATCGATAGGATAACTCTCACTGGAACTAGTAACTCCTTTATAAATAACCCATACTGGCACGTCTTTAAGGAATAATTATAGTGTGCAAGCAATGATTGCTAGATTGTGGTCAGGTGTCCTCAATGTGTTATCCAATGGAATTATGAAACAGAAAACATGTTCTCACCAACTTTACAAGGTGATGTTTCCCTTTTCCTACACAATAACCACTTACAACCAAAAAAAGAGACTCTAGTCTAGATTGCTCAAGCTACCTATTCGACCACCTAACAAGCGCTAGAAACTTCCACCATGTGTTATCTTTTAACTCTATAGGATAGATAGGCAAAACAATGATTACATTTCTAATTATTTTCATGCATGGTACTGTACAAAATTCCATCTTTTATGTTATGCCATGAGATTTCATGTCACTGTCTCCCTGAACTAATAACTGCAGAGATTTGCAAAAATCCCTGCGACCTCTAGCCTACCTCCCACTTAGAGAGTTTGAAACACTTCGTGGACGCATGCTATTATTTCCTCTAACAGGCCTTTTCACCACATTTCGGGAACTTTAGAAAGTACTGGTATCTGTTTTATAGTTATACAATTGTGCATATAAATGCACAAAAAAATAAAGTACATTCACATTACAAATTTTATGGAATGGACAGATTATGTATATTTAAACTGTCTCTATTTAGTTTTGGCAAAAGTAACTATATCATCCTGTTTTTTTTTCATCTCATATTTAATGTAATTTCCTTTTATGTATTTGTTTTGTAGTCAAGCACTGAAGTACAGTTACCTCCTTTTTATTGCACATCAAGCAGAATAGATTACTTCCTTTTATGTCTCTGTAGCACCCGTCTGCAGTACAGTCCCCATATTATTGCTCATGTTACTTTGAAAATGTTACCTTTTTTTGGCAGTGTACTGACTAGGTACACCTTTCTTACAGATATACTTTACAAGTTTAATCAAAGTGTAATTAATAATTACATTCCAAGACATGCAGGGGAATTGACAACTTACGAACACCCTGTTCAAAAGAAAAGGGGATAAGTGGGGAAAAAAAGAAACCCAAATCTTGTTTGAATGTTTGTTAAAAATTATAACTTTAAAAGTATTTCTACAAAATACTAACATGTACAAAACATTACGAAACCCACCTTCTGAGATTTACACATGCCTTTTTATTCATATTAAACTACATTCAGTTAAAGGGACACTATAGTCACATGAACCACTTTAGCTTAATGAAGCAGTTTTGGTGTTTTGGTGCAGCCTCACTGCTCAATCCTCTGCCATTTAGGAGTTAAATCCCTTTGTTTATGAACCCTAGTCACACCTCCCTGCATGTGACTTGCACAGCCTTCCATAAACACTTCCTGTAAAGAGAGCCCTATTTAGGCTTTCTTTATTGCAAGTTCTGTTTAATTAAGATTTTCTTATCCCCTGCTATGTTAATAGCTTGGTAGATCCTGCAAGAGCCTCCTGTATGTGATTAAAGTTCAATTTAGAGATTGAGATACAATTATTTAAGGTAAATTACATCTGTTTGAAAGTGAAACAAGTTTTTTTTTTTTTTCTTCATGCAGGCTCTGTCAGTCATAGCCAGGGGAGGTGTGGCTAGGGCTGCATAAACAGAAACAAAGTGATTTAACTCCTAAATGACAGTGAATTGAGCAGTGAAATTGCAGGGGAATGATCTATACACTAAAACTGCTTTATTTAGCTAAAGTAATTTAGGTGACTATAGTGTTCCTTTAAACTCCAGATTCTTTTTATTATATTAATTATCTCCTAGTTTCTGAGGCATTGTTCTGATGTTTTTTGAAATAAAAGTCAACGATACATAGGTGTTTATCACTAAATAGTCAGTGAAACTAATACTATCTCTACCTTTTTGTGTCATTTTACCCCACTCCCTCTAGCATGTAAGCTCATTGAGCAGGGCCCTCAACCCCTCTGTTCCTGTGTGTCCAACTTGTCTGGTTACAACTACATGTCTGTTCGTCCACCCATTGTAAAGCGCTGCGGAATTTGACGGCGCTCTATAAATATCATAATAATAATAATATGACTTGACATCCAAGTTAAAAAAAATTAGGCCTTTAATCCCCTGACGAAGGTGCTCTTGCAGCACCGAAACGCGCGTCGGGCTTTAGCTTAGTTCTCACTTATATTCACCAATGGTGGCACTAGGTTTTTGAACCACTTTATTATTTTATGCTTTGTTAGCACTTAATCTCTCATTATATATGGGGGGGTACCTTTAGCTATTCCTTGATCGGCTATCTGCTCTATTATCTAGGGACAGACTAGAACGCCCTCGAAGGCGTTTATATTTAGGAGTTTCAGGGACTTTATAGATACTTATCTTCTCTCTGCTCCTTTTGTTATTTATTCAATTTTATTTTATTTCCAGTTGTCTCATTTAGACCTTTTTTTCAACACTAGATTTAACTTATATATAATAACCTGTGTTATTTTTCAACTTTCTGAGTGTCTGTCTATAAGGTGCAGTTTAGCCTCGGTATTAGGCAGTATTTTCTAGCCTTTACATTGGATTTTGATGACCTTTTTTTTTTTTTCCTGCAGGGATTCTATAGAGCTCTATTAGGTCCTCTATTTACTTGCTAATATTAGTATTATATGTAGTATACAATTATACTTAGTGACCTTTTCTCTCTAATACTCACCTGCAGTTCATTTCATCTATATGGCTAGTATTTCCCCCTCTTAGCTTATTGCTAGATCTAATTAGTAAGATATCCGTGCCTGTATCTAGGAATTCTGCTGCTTGGAATTTTCTGGTAATTTAATAAAGCACTTGCATTTTATTTCTTTGCAGCATCCATGACTATGATCAGAGCTAGAGACTTACGTATATGCATCGAGATTAAGTGTTAATTTGGGAACACATTTATTGTAGAATATCTCTCTATATACTGCTTTATTTAAAATCAGTTTGGAGTCTCTTATTTTAGATACTCCGAGTATATTTTGATTTCTTTACTAACTGGGTATTTACCTTTTTATCATGACTCAGTTGGAGATTTTTCTTTTACATTCCAACATGTATTCACTTTCACGAATACAGGACAGGAGCAAGATTAACATATTGGAGCAGAAGCTCCTGTCCCATGCTTAATATAGACAGAAATGTCACAATATAAATGTTTATTTTTAAATGTATTTATTATAACATTGTCTGTTGTCACTAGTCGCTCGATTTGTCTGTTTGTTAATGACTTTGCAATACTCAGGGGTACTGTGCATGGAAACTTTGTTTCATGTTGTGTGCAGCCATGTGACATTGCAATCACACAGGAGGGAGTTCAGAGGGCATGTTTATAAGCAGTATTTTTGCTATACGTCACACAAATGTAAACTCATTTTCCCTCATTAGGCCCATCCTTTTATGTTTATCTGTCCTAGGCCCATGAAGCTCTAAATTTAGCTATATGTGTGAGGATTGTGTGATATTAAGGATTTGGAAAATTCGCAGGAATATATAGATGGTGTACAGAGACTAATTTTGTAATTTTGCAAATGCTTACTTCAGAACTAAATGCACTTCATTATTGGCCTTGTAATGTGTATAATTACAAATGAGTGACATGCAATTTATTTTACTTTAGCTGATTAGAATATATTTTGAAATAAATAAAATATATTCGCTTAAATTTTTTAAGGAAAAAAGACCTCGCAGTAAACTTCCTAAAGCATTGCGAGGCCTGATGGGAGAAGCCAATATTCGATTTGCTAGAGGAGAGGGAGAAGAAGCCATATTGATGTGCATGGAAATCATAAGGCAAGGTATGCTTGAAAGCTGTTTAGTAGCTAATACTTTAACTTTTCTTGTTGCCTTTATAAATCATACATATTTTTATCAATTTAAAAGTAATTTTTTTTTTTTTGTCACTCCTGACATATCTTTATTGAATAAATATAAGTAATTCCAAGTACAGAAAGTAAAAGTGATCATGGGAAAACCAGAAAATCATATTTTAAAGTGTTTTTTCTAATGATACCATTTCTGTTGTAGAATTGACTCTTACAATGGGTCTCTCCCTTATATATCTCTTTTTCCTCTTTTAGAACCCCTATTTTCGATTTAGTTTATTATAGGTTTCTCCCAACTGGGTACCTCCGCCAAACAGGCTTCCTAGCTATCGCCGGGACACCAACAGCACTTCAGCCCCTAGCCGCCACATCTTGGCCTGGGTCTCGCCGTTGCTTCCCACCCTGGACCATCCTGCAGGTTACACTGCCCCTTGGGAGTGAGACCGGTTGTCTCCAATCCCTGTAACTCCAGCTGTGATTGGGGAGAGGGACTGGTTGTCTCCTTTCCCTGCAGGGTACACTGCCGCTGGGGAGTTAGACCGATTGTCTCCACTCCCTGTAACTCCTGCTGTTGCTGGAGAGTTGCACTGGTTGTCTCCACTCCCAGTGATGTCTGCTGCCGCTGGGGAGAGAGACCGGTTGTCTCCACAATGATGCTTGTTGCTGTAGTGTAGAGGGACCCATCATCCCCTCTAACTCCGGCTGTTGCTGGGGAGAGAGACTAGTTGTCTCCTGTCCTTCCATGGTACACTGCTGCTGTGGAGTAAGACCGGTTGTCTCCACTCCCAATGATGCTTGCTGCTGTAGGGTAGAGGGACCGATCATCTCCTCCCCCTTTAACTCTGGCTGCCGCTGGGGAGAGAGACCAGTTGTCTCCACTCCCAATGATGCTTGCTGCTGTAGGGTAGAGGGACCGACTGTCTCCACTCCCTGTAACCCCAGCTGTGGTTGGGGAGGGGACCGGTTGCTGCCTCTCCATGCATATGTCCTCTGTCCTGGAACACCATCTCACCCTGGCTACCTGGTACTTCATTTCCCACTCCGCTTTGATGTCAGCCGTCACCTCGTCCATGGTTGCCGGGATGGTCTTCGCTGAAGGATCCGGGCCATACCTGGCCAGCCACTCCTTTACCTCCTCCACGTAAGGAGTGCCTCTGTAGGCAGACAGCACTCTGGGGCCACTAGTTCTCCTATTCTTGCCCTTGGGACTCCGCTCCATACAGGGACACTGCACAGATGCTAGCGCTACCCCTTTTCAGGATCCCAGAGAATGCACCGGTGTCCCTGAGATGATTCCCCACTTGCTAAGAAGCCATCCCACCACTTGTGGCGGACCACCTGGTACCCCGACTTGGTACCTCCGCCAAACAGCACTTCAGCCCCTAGCCGCCGCAGCTTCGCTGGAGTCTCGCCGTTGCTTCCCACCCTGGACCAGGGTCCTGGGTCAAGGGTCTAGCTTCCAGTGGTCAAAGCTTTCCTTCCAGGCAGGTATCGTCCACTCTGCCTATACCGTTGCAGCTCTGCTTACAGTGATTATAATCTCCAACCTAGCTCTCTTGCTTTATCCCAAGGCTAGAGGGATCCTGCAATCGGCAAACAGATCCAAATACTCTATCACTGGGATCCCTACAAATCCACACAGGACACACGTTCCACAAGGAACTGACATACAAAACTTTATTTTTCTTGGAACTAGCCCATATGATTACATCAAGATTGCTGTGACAACTCAATAAAAATACAAATTGTCAAATCACATTAGACAACATACAGGAACTTATAATAACATAATGAAATATTTTTAAAGGGGTGGGAAAGACAATAATTAACATAAAACATATTTTCTATATGCAGAAATAGCAATTTGCAAATCTACCTGAAAATGCAAATTAACCAGCCTTGCTATTCAGGTATTCCTGTTGCTACCAAAAGAGGGCACTACACAGGCTCCATAGCCAAATCCATCTAGTCGGTAGCAATCCTCAGCAGTACAGGAGAGCATGCAAAACATTTATCAGTATACACACACACACATTATAAACAATTACATTACACACATCCAGCACCTATAATGGGTACAGGGTGACTAAAGCATAAGAACAATTTAACAACCTACATAAATAGTCTGTCTTAAGGTCCAGGTGATGGTGACTACCGTCACATCCATGTCTATATACACCCTGAGCACTCCCCATTGCTTTCCTTAGTCTGTCTCTAATGCTTCCCAACAGTTTGATTACCGCTGTTACCTTGCCACCCTGTGTCCAAAACTCATGCCCTTTTCTCCCCTTCATCCCAAAGGCACCTCCCCACCATCTCATCCCTCTGACTTTTGTCCTCGTTTTTCCATCCAGCCCCCACTGTCCCAACTCCCAGTTGTGTCTATCACTCAGTTGTACACACCCTTTCAACTTTGAAACCTTTGTGGTGAACAATGCAAGAAGCAATGGAGGAAGAGGTCTGAACTCCTCATGTATTTTTTTTTTTTTTGTATTATCTCTGCATTGTGCAGACTCATTAAGGTTGCAGCCAGGGCCGGATTAACATAGGGGATGATGGAGCTGCAGCTCCAGGCCCAGGCCCATGGAATAGGCCCATTTAAAAAAAAAAAAAAAATTTTTTTTTTTTTTTACACACTACTCTTAGGTTTGCCACCTGACTGGTATTTTAATGGCACAGACGGTATTTGAGGCTGCCTGGCCCTGCCAGTATTGCAGTAATACCAGCAATACAAATGCAGGTAATTTTCTCAGAATAAATGGAAATTACTCTGCAATACCAGCACCGGCCAGTAGGGGTCACTGTGTGTGGAGAGAGGCAGGGATAGGAAGTTACAGAATATCCCTGCCTCTCTCTACTACTCACTGATCCGTGGGGGAGCAGCTACACAGCACAGGGAGTCCAGACAGCAGCTCTACAGCTCAGGTAAGTGAGGGATCGGGGGAAAGGCAGCAGGGACACATGGGGACACTGAGACACTAGGGGACACATTGGGGACACTGAGACACTAGGGGACACATTGGGACACATACACTAGGGGACACTGAGACACTAGGGGACACATGGGGACCCTTAGACACTAGGGGACACAGGCACTAGGGGACACATGACACATACACTAGGGGACACTGAGACACTAGGACACAGACACTTGGGGACACTGAGACACTTGCGGACATATGGGGACACTGTCACTAGGGGACACTGAGACATTAGGACACATGGGGACACAGACACTGGGAGACCTGGGGACACTGAGACGCTAGGGGACGCTGAGACGCTAGGGGACGCTGAGACGCTAGGGGACGCTGAGACACATGGGGACGCTGAGACACATGGGGACGCTGTGAGACATAGGGACATTGGGAGACATTGGGACATGGAGACACTATGTCCCCCAGCCAGTGTCCCTAGTGTATCAGTGTCCCCAAGTCTCCCAGTGTCTGTGTCCCATGTCTCTCAGTGTGCCTAGTGTCCCCATGTGTCCCCATGTCCATGTCCACAACTGTCCCCATGTCTCCCCAAGTGTCTGTCTCCCAGTATCCCCTAGTCTCCCAGTGTCCCCTAGTCTCCCAGTGTCTGTGTTCCCATGTCTGTGTCCCTAGTGTCTTAGTGTCCCCAAATGTTTCAGTGTCCCCATGTCTCCCAGTGTCTGTGTCCCTAGTGTCTCAGTGTCCCCATTTCTCCCAGTTTCCCTAAATGTCTCAGTGTCCCGGATCTTAGTGTCCCTGGGTCTCTCAGTGTCCCCAGTATCCTAGTGACATGGGGACACACTGAGACATTGGGACACTGGGAGAAATGGGGACACAGACACTGGGAGACTAGGGGACTGGGCGACACAGGGACACTGACACTGTGATACATAGGGACACTGAGACACTGGGTGACTTGCGAGACTGGGAGACAGGGAGACACTGGGAGCAATCCATCTATACAGCAGAATCAAACTGTGAGTAGTTTGGTGATTTTATAGAATTTTCTCTGATGTCACTCCTTGTAATTTACATCATGTGATGTCACGCATATCTAATTATACAAATTATTAAGGCTGGTATTTTTTTCCAAGAAAGGTGGCAACCTTAACTACTCTTCACATACTCTTGCTTAAAGAAGCACTATAGGGTCAGGAACACAATCATGTATTTCTGACCCTATTATGTTAAAACCACCACCCTGGCCCCTTCTTGCCTCCCTAAATATAGTAAAATATTACTTGTATTAAATTCTGCAGCTGCTGGCTCAGAAGTGGTGGTCTGAGCAAATTACAATACTTCCCCATAGGACTGGCTGAGACTGTCAACTAGGCAGATCAGGGGCAGAGCCAGCACAAGTCCAACATAGCCCTGGCCAATCAGCATCTCCTCATAAAGATAACTTGAATCAATGCATCTCTATGAGGAAAGTTCAGTGTCTACATGAAGAGGGTGGAGACACTGAATGGCAGTGCTGCACACTAGGCAGTACTGCCCCAGGGAGCACCTCTAGCAGCCATCTAAGGAGCAGCCAGTGGAGTTATTTTCTCTGAAAAGACAGTGTTTACTGCAAAAAGCCTGAATGGAATGATTCTACTTACCAGAACAAATACAATAAGCTGTAGTTGTTCTGGTGACTATAGTGTCCCTTTAAGTTTGGAAGCTTAAGAGGGATGTATTGGAACAAAACTTGTGTGCACTTGCTGACATTAAAGTTAGTTTAGGTAATGCAGATGTTGGTCTCTCTAACACTGTGGCATGTCCCCTTTCTTCTACACTCACTACAGACATCTTTTCTCTGTCTCAGACTATATACCAGGACCTTCTGCCTGCTAGTAAGAAGGTAAGGAGACAAGTGGACCAGCGAGTGCTATGGGACAGTCCTTTGAAAGAATGGAATGAGCGCATCATTAGACGCATTTATGTCAAGCTCAAGGTGCTGCCTGCATAGTATGCCCTTAGTTGGACAGCCTGCAAGATTGGCAGGCAGCCTGACATGCATTCATGCCAGGCTGACCTTCCAATTCTTTGGACAAACGTTCCCCTTTTTGGGCATGTTCACCCCTTTTGGCAGGTCTTGTCACGTGACACCCTTTTACCCCGCCCATTGACTTCCTGCTTCACTGGACACTGCTGTTAGGGGTTATGGATTTACTTGAAAGATGAAATCATAAATTAGAGAGGGATTAGCATAGAGTATGTGTTTTCTTATAGCTGCATCCTTTGAGTTTCCCTCCAGCACCATCTCCATCAGATACATGACGCTTGGGAGGTATGATTGTTTTAGTGTTTTTGGTCAATAAGATTCCGTAATTAGGCCCATCATAATTGTCAGCACCAGGCCTACTGTGCTCTTAATCCGGCCCTGGTTGCAGCCACTGGCATATTATGTCATGTCAATGTGACCTATGTATTGAGGTCTGAGGTTTTAACTGAGGGAACAGCTACAAATAAATCTCCTCTTGGAAATGTTCAGATGTCACACCACCTTGAAAACCATAGGGAATTAGGGGAGCTATAGTTTCTCTCAATCCTCCAGCACATTATCAGATCTCACCTAAAAGCATGTGAATAAATTCTGCATTGAGGTCCTAATTATGTAAGAGACTGTATCAAGGCTCATTGGATGTGAGTGATCTGGCACAATCCTATTCAGTTGAGGGAGTTGGATAAGCAGAAATTAAAGCAGTGTCCACATTTGTTTTACTTATTTAGATGTGAAAGTAAAAATAAATAATTTAGAACAGTTTATCTAATGTACCCCTGTACTACAATAAAGTCTTATTTAACATTCCAAAACACTTTTTAAGTCAAGTTAAATTCATGCTGTGTATTTTGCTTAATATGTATTTTTTTTTTTTTTAGAAAAAATAAAATAAGCAAGCAATTTCTTTATTTCCTTAGCACCGCTTGCTTATGAACCTTTCTCGACTCTTGCGATGATCTACGAGGATCAAGGGGATATGGAGAAATCACTGCAGTTTGAGCTGATTGCTGCTCATCTAAACCCCAGTGATACTGAAGAATGGGTTAGGCTAGCGGAAATGTCTTTGGAACAAGATAATATTAAACAAGCAATATTTTGCTACTCTAAAGGTATGTGGTTTATTTAATTACTTTTATTGTTGTGGTTTTACTGTATTATAACTATCCATTTTTACATAGTGTTTGAATACACTACACATTTGCATATTTAGGTTATTCACCAACCTTTTATGTAGTAAAGTTCCTCACATTTTCTTTTGCTTGACATGAGTCCTTAATTTAACATAATATTTGCAAACTGGGCTTATGGTGTGCTAAAGATCTAGATTAGCATTATATATTTTTTCCTGTGTAATTAGTACAATATTTTAATCCATTTAATACTACTTGATTATACACAAAACACTTGAATATTTTAAGAATATACTGAAACTGCTTTTGCGCACATAATGCCCTCTGCTTTCAGCCACTAAGCATGTTTCAAACGTCTCGTAAATTCTTCCCTGCAGGTGAAATTGCAAGCATGTGTATAGATTAAAATATGTACTTAAAGATTTTCCCCAGCTCCAAGATTGTAGGTATAAACAGGAGATACAACTTTGTACACCCCTGCTCTTACCCTAATTGTACATACTACATACACATTTTTCAGCACTCAAATATAATCCTGCAAATGTTCGTTATTTGTGGGAGAGATCAAGCTTGTATGAACAGGTGGGAGAACACAAGCTGGCGATGGATGGATATCGACGGATTCTCAACCTTTTGTCTCCTTCTGATGGTGAACGCTTCATGCAGCTGACAAGAGATATGGCTAAGTATGTTTTTGATTATAACAACAAACTTTAGTATTAATTACACTACACTGTGGTGGATAGTATTTTATAAACTTTGTTTACTTGACACTAAAAGAACAGTAAACAACAAGCCACTTCATCTTCATCTGCATTTGTAGAAATGTAAGCATTGATGTTACTGAGTAACAGCTTTGTTTACATTTTTCGGTTAGTATGCCTGTTGTGGCTGTGATTCAGACAGTCGCTAAAGACCCCTTCTAGTGAAGATTTTCAACAATTGGAAGGTTTCACTTTTGGCATTATTATGCACATCCTGAAGGTGCTAAATGCTAATTCTTCGTCTCCTAGTCAAACTTTAAGATACTGCTTGTCATGCTTCTCTATGAGCAGCCTTGGATTGGCCAAAGATCATCATCACTAAGAATTGCACTGCAGGCAGAGTGGTTGCCACAACTATCCTAGGTCAGCACTAGATTAAAGGCGTGTTTTAGACCTTTGTGCATCCCTAAAGGGAGAGCCATAAATCTAATCGTTACTTAATCTCAATCAAGTTATGGAGCCTAGAGATCCTGGATGCCATTTTACATTATGGGGTTAAATCATTTTGAAACTGACAAATCCCAAAGATCTCTCAACAACATTTGGCCCCTCTGCCTCCGTCTATATTGCTCCATTTTGGAATATTTCCCCTTCGGTGCTAGTGAAGCAGAACTTTTTTCCATTGTGCACCAGTTTAGGCTGAAATAGTTAGCTGACTGCCCTTTGAGAGAAATGCATTATAAAAGTACCTTAGAGATACATCATCTGACATTCTCAGCCTATTACTGGTGCTCTAAGGAAAAACGTCTGCTCTTTGGCTGGAGGACTAGGTGGCAGAGGGGGCAAGTGGATAAGTTCCATCAACCTGTTTAACCTTGTAATGTAAGACAGCACAAGAACCTCCAGATCCATAATAACTTGGGGCACCCGATTGCACTGTCTGGCAGGGAGATCAAAAGATCTTTCTGACTGGTAGTCCTGCTCTCACATTGCAGTGAGGCTGTTATAGAGTGCAGGGATTTGACTTTAAGTTCTATCCCTGCCCCCTCCTCATAGCTCCTGGCACCAGTCTCTTATTAGGGAGCAACACTGATCAGGACAGTGAGTCCCATGCTTCGCAGCCATGCTCTAAAGCAGATTTGGGATGAATGTGTGACTAATTACTGGGAGAAAGTGACAGGGAGGGGGAAAATATGGAGAAAGTTGAAGGTGTAGAGGAAGAATATTGAGAGGGAGAGATGGTGGGGGTGAATATGGAGAGAATGACAAAGTGGGGGAACATATGAAAAGAGGGACAGAAGGTGGGGGAGCATATGAAGAGAGGGACAGAAGGCGGTGGTAGAATATGGAGAGAGAGACACACAGAGGGTAGGGGTAATATATAGATAGGTGAGAGGGAGAGAAGGTGGGGATCATATGGCGAGAGGGAGAGACAGAAGGTGGGGGATCATATGGAGAGAGAAAGGGACAGAAGTTGGGGGAGAATATGGAGAGAGAAAGGGACAGAAGGTGGGGGAGAATATGGAGAGAGAAAGGGACAGAAGGTGGGGGAGACTATGGAGAGAGAAAGGGACAGAAGGTGGGGGAGAATATGGAGGGAGAGTGAGATACAGAAGGTGGGGGAGAATATGGAGGGAGGGAGAGCTGGTGGAGAAAAATATGGAGAGAGAGAGAGACTTAAGTTTGTGAGAATATGAAGAGAGGGGCAGAATATAGGGGGAGAATATGAAGAGACAGAAGCTGAGGGGAGACGAGGCATATGGAAAGAAGTTCAATATTAGGTAATAATGGGGGATTTGTAAAATATGAGTTGTGGAAATTTGTTTGTTGTGGACCACTGTTATACACAGTGACTATTACACTATTAATAAGCCTCACTGCAATAAAATACACACAGGTTTATCCACTAAACTTTGAATTATAGTAAATTGAAATTCAAATTGCAAAATGAAGACTAAGATAGCAAAATAGAGTTTAAAAAATCCTACAACTCAGCTGTGTTTGTCTTAAATTGTCATTTTCATTTTGATTTCCTATATTAATGAGACTGGTGAATAACTCTGACAGTAATAGGCATTGTAGGTCAGTTTAAAAAAAAAAAGATTTAAAAATGTTTATGTTGTGTATAAATGTCCTCTCACCGGCTTACCATCAATTGAAAGTAAGTACTAGGTTAAAGTATTAGCTAATGCTTTCAGTCTATCACTGGTTAAACCTTCCTCATACTGCTGAAGCACAGTGGGTGGAAGTCAGAGGGCAGTGGAGCATTAATTTCAGGTTCCAAAACAGTTTAACCTTTTAAAGGTAAGACTGTCTGGACACTCCTGCTCCCATAACAATGTAAATGTACTTAAAGCAACACTCCCACCCTCATAGGAACTTATGTATACTGTTCAAAATAACATAGGTAAATCTAGTGGCACTCAGGAATACATGCACTTGAGGTGTATTTAACCCTGCAATGTAAACATTGCAGTATCTCCAACATGGTTATGTTTTACATTGCAGGACTTTAAACCAGGGACACTGTAGTGTCCCTTTATTCACTTCACTAAAGTCAATTCAAAGCATATTTCAAATTTAAAGGTACACAGTAGGCACTATGACAATTTTATCTTATTGAATTTGTTATATTGCTTTAAGTCCTCTGGCACTATTCCTCTATTTAGTGTTAAACCATTTGTAAACAGTTTAACACTACATAAGGTTCTCTGACCACCCACAGCCGAGTCCCTACTGAAAGTATGGCTAAGGGATTACAGATGACTTCCTTCTAACTATACCAATTCATACCAATGGGTTCTGTGAGAGACTGAAATTGGCCAGCTGACACACTCTGCCAATCACAGTCGCCCATTGCTGCTTGTACAATGAGATGGGCTGCTGGCAGGGCCGGACTGGGGAAAAAAAAAATTCGGCCCGGGTATTTATCAATCACAACGGCCCCCTGAGAGGGGCGGGGCCAGTGAGGGTGTGTTTTGTCATCACAAGCACGCCCCCTCTCAAAGTGAGCATGTTGGTTCAATGCGCAGAGCCCTGCTGAAGAGCTCTAGCATGAGAAAAAGGCCCTGTATTTGGTCTGCGCAGCGCAAGCAAATTTAACAACATGCTTGCGCTATGTTTGCTTTTAACTTGTCTCTGGTGTCTCCATAAGTGGGATACCAGAGGTCAAAAAGGCCACGAAAGCGTATGGTGCATGTGTTTGGAGCCTGCTTGTGGGATTGCGTGTGTGTAGAGTGAGCTGATTGTGGTGTGGTATTGTGTAAATAGGTCGATTTCATTCGTGTTTGTGGTGTAATATGTGTGGCTAGGGGCTATAGAGAGTGTGTGTGTGTATAGGATATGTAATGAGTGTGTGCATATGGGCTATAGTGTGTGTGTGTGTGTGTGTATAGGTGACTTCGTGTGTGTAGGGGTTGTAGAGAGTGTGTGTTTGTTTGCTTACAAGGAATGTAGTGTGTAAAGGACCCAGATTGTGTATAGGAGATTGTGTGTGTTTAGAGGATTCAGACTGTATATAGGGAGTGTGTGTGTGTGTGTGTGTGTGTGTTGATCCAGAGTTGGGATCTAGCGTGTACCTGGAGAGTAATGTGTGTAGGGGTGCTGTAGTATATGCTGTTTTGTATGTGTGAGGGTGTTCTTATCTGCCGTCACATTCTATGTTTCTAATTTTCTTTGTATGTTAACTCCCTGAAGGGTTATTTTATATATATTATTTTTATATATATATATATATATATATATATATATGTGTGTCTGAGGGTACTGTGAGTGTGAGAGTGCTGTGTGTGTGTGTGTCTTGCGCACATCCGGGAGGTGCAGTATGTAAAGTGAATGATTTGTATGCATGTGTATAGTGGATACAGAGTGTGTGTGTGTGTGTGTGTGTAGTGGACACAGTGCAATAGGTGCAGTGTCTGTTTGTGTAGGTGATACAGTGTAGTGTGTGCAGTGTCTGTTTAATTGATGCAGCGTCTGTGTATTGTGTGAAGTGTAGTGCATGTAGTGTATATGTGTAGTGCATGTAGTGTGTGTAATGGATGCAGTGTCTCTGTGTAGTGTGTGCAGTGTATGTGTGTCTGTGTGTGTAGTGGGGCTGTGAAGGGTGATCAGTTTATTTTTTTAAAGTGCCTCTTACCTGTGGTCAGGGAGGGGGGCACTAGTTTCCATGGTGGTCCAGTGGCACATTTTGCTGTGTCCTGTGGAGAGGGGGCCCAGTGGTCTGTTTTTCCTACTACAGTGTCATGTCTTCTTTCAGGTTGCTACGGCAACACACCGCGCAGAAGGTAATGCACGCCTGTGCATTGCCACTGCAACCCATGGCAATGCTCTCACAGTTCTGCGAGAACAGAAGACATGAGCGTGCAGTGTGTATAGTGTGTGCAGTGTATGTGTGTCTTTGTGTGTAGTGGGGTTGTAAGGGGTGATCAGTTGCTTTTTTTTTTGCATGTAGTGTGTGCAGTGTATGTATGTAGTGTATGTAATGTCAGTGTATGTGTGTCTGTGTGTGCAGTGGGGCTGTGAGGGGTGATCAGTTTTTTTTTTTTTTTAAAGTATGATCTAGTGTATTTCCCCCTTCAAGCCTCTTACCTGTGGTCAGGGAGGGGGACACTAGTTTCCATGGTGGTCTAGTGGCACATTTTGCTGTGTCCTGTGGAGAGAGGGCCCATATATATGCAGGCCACACAGCAGGCACTTTACAGTGTACAGGGATGGCAAAATGCCACCCCTTAAAATTGCCGCCTGGAGCCATCGCTCCACTGCTGCCAATGGATGGGGCCCGGGCCTGGCTTATGGGGACTCTTGATTTGTATTAAAACATTGAAAAAGGTTTAATACTTTTAGGTGAAAGAAGCCAAAGTGGAAGCATTGCTATCTTTATTCCAGTTCCCTTAAATTTGAAGTTCAATTTGAATTTTCATATTCGTAAATAACCTGTTTAATGTTAAGATCAAATATATTCATTCATAATATTAAAGTGTTCCTTTAAGTTATAATGTTGTTACATTAAGGACAGTGGAAAAAAACAAACAAACCATAAAATAATTTAAACTTCAATTTCTGAGAATTAAATGTTTGCTTTAAACAGGTTCATTTAATTTTAATGTATTTTATTCAATACATAGGTTGTTGTTGTTGTTTTGTATTGTTTATTAAGCAGCATAGGTATACACCCATTCATTGGTAGTTATAAAGTTTGAAAGGGGGGTTGATGAGGGACACCACAGAAAAATTGGGACTTTTGCATCACTGCAATGGATGTATGCATAGATGGATTACTTTGGTCCTGGAGCACATAATTTTAGAATCCAGTGTGGATTCTCTTTCATGACACGCAAACTCCGTCACTAAATCTTTAGGCAATTCTTTGTGTAATCATCCTGGAATACCCTTGGTCCACAGCAGTTAAGTTAAATGATCAATTTTATCTTATAAGGGACTCCAAGCTGATCTGTATTAATGACACTACTTGATAGCTGTGAAAATGTTCTTAACAAAATTGTATTTTAATAGGACGTATTTTGAAACAAATGATGTTTTGTCTGCCATTGGTATTATTGAGGAAGCCTTCTCTAAACATCAAAGCCTTGTTGCAATAGAAGATGTCAACATCGCTGCTGAGCTTTACATCTCTAACAAGCAGTATGACAAAGCACTTGAGGTATATTTTTAATTGAGTGAAAATGTGTTCGTATCTGGGAAGTTTAATTTGTTGCCACAGTGGCTATTTGCTGGAGAGCTTATTGACATTGAGGTAATGTCCTTTCCTTAAGTGCTGGAAGCCGCATTTGACATTTCCTCTCCTGTCTCTGTTGCACAAACCATCGTGATTTGAAACTGCCTATCTTTGTCTATTTACACTAACTAAATGCAAATCCTTCTCCACTTTCCATTTATTCCATCCCTTTCATACACATTGGGTATTTATTAATTTGAATTTTGGCCTCCAGTCAAGAGACCTACACATATCCTCAGGTAGATGAATGATGTAATTTATTAGAACCACCACCCACAGCACCATAACCTCTAGTAGTTATGATGCCAGGATTGTCCTGAGTCCCCCACTTGAATGTAAGCGGACATATCGTTTGCTAACAGTTTGACTTCTTACCTGGGTCTGCCAGATGCCGTTCTCTGCTTCTGCTGGTGCTTTTCCCAATTATCAGTTTAAAAACGTACAGACTATTGTCTAGAAATGTCAAGGAGGGGTTTAACAGGGAACTGTCACTTCCCTAGAACTCACACCAATGAATACAACATTGAAAATTACCTTTGACTTGAGTTAGCTTGTATACATGAGATGCTTCGTTTTCTTTTACATTTTATAATAAAGATTTAGCAAATACGTAACAATGTTGTTCAGACAAGGCAACGCCAGTGCAAACGAAAAGAAGTAGAAACATTATTTAATTTCTACCTCCTCTGTATGCTTCCTCTATGCTGCCTGCCAGGTTCACAGAACAATGATTGACAGGGAGGCAAGACAGAGACACCAGTTAAACATAGAAACATAGAATGTGACGGCAGATAAGAACCATTCGGCGCATCTAGTCTGCCCAATTTTCTAAATACTTTAATTAGTCCCTAGCCTTATCTTATAGTTAGGATAGCCTTATGCCTATCCCACGCATGCTTGAACTCCTTTACTGTGTTAACCTCTACCACTTCAGCTGGAAGGCTATTCCATGCATCCACTACCCTCTCAGTAAAGTAATACTTCCTGATATTATTTTTAAACCTTTGTCCCTCTAATTTAAGACTATGTCCTCTTGTTGTGGTAGTTTTTCTTCTTTTAAATATAGTCTCCTCCTTTACTGTGTTGATTCCCTTTATATATTTAAATGTTTCTATCATATCCCCCCTGTCTCGTCTTTCCTCCAAGCTATACATGTTAAGATCCTTTAACCTTTCCTGGTAAGTTTTATCCCGCAATCCATGAACCAGTTTAGTAGCCCTTCTCTGAACCCTCTCTAAGGTATCAATATCCTTCTGAAGATACGGTCTCCAGTGCTGTGTGCAATACTCCAAGTGAGGTCTCACCAGTGTTCTGTACAATGGCATGAGCACTTCCCTCTTTCTACTGCTAATACCTCTCCCTATACAACCAAGCACTCTGCTAGCATTTCCTGCTCTCTATTACATTGTCTGCCTACCTATAAGTCATCAGAAATAATCACCCCTAAATCCCTTTCCTCATATGTTGAGGTTAGGACTCTATCAAATATTCTGTACTCTGCCCTTGGGTTTTTACGTCCAAGATGCATTATCTTGCACTTATCCACATTAAATGTCAGTTGCCACAATTCTGACCATTTTTCTAGTTTACCTAAATCATTTGCCATTTGGCTTATCCCTCCTGGAACATCAACCCTGTTACATATCTTAGTATCATCAGCAAAAAGACATACCTTACCATCAAGACCTTCTGCAATATCACTAATAAAAATATTAAAGAGAATGGGTCCAATTACAGATCCCTGAGGTACCCTACTGGTGACAAGTCCAAGCTTTGAATTTATTCCATTAACTACAACCCTCTGTTGCCTGTCACTCAGCCACTGCCTTACCCATTCAACAATATTGGAATCCAAACTTAAAGATTGCAGTTTATTGATAAGCCTTCTATGTGCAACAGTGTCAAAAGCCTTACTGAAATCTAGGTAAGCAATGTCTACTGCACCACCCTGATCTATAATTTTAGTAACCCAATCAAAAAAATCAATAAGATTAGTTTGACATGATCTCCCTGAAGTAAACCCATGTTGTCTCTGATCTTGAAATCCATGTGTTTTTAGATGTTCAACAATTCTATCCTTTAACATGGTTTCCATCACTTTCCCCACTACTGAAGTAAGGCTTACTGGCCTATAGCTGCCCGACTCCTCCCTATTACCTTTCTTGTAAATGAGCACAATATTTGCTAACTTCCAATCTTCTGGGACTACTCCTGTTAACAATGATTGGTTAAATAAATCTGTTAATGGTTTTGCTAGTACACCACTAAGCTCTTTTAATAGCTTTGGGTGTATTCCATCAGGTCCCATTGACTTATTGGTCTTTACTTTTGACAGTTGAAATAGAACCTCTTCCTCTGTAAACTCACGTGTAATAAATGACTCATTTATCCTTTTTCTCAACTGAGGTCCCTTTCCTTCATTTTCATCTGTAAATACAGAACAAAAATATTAATTGAGGCAGTCTGCTAGACCTTTATCCTCTTCTACATACCTTCCTTCTTTTGTTTTTAATCTAACTAATCCTTGTTTTACTTTTCTTTTCTCATTTATGTATTTAAAAAATGTTTTGTCCAACTTTTTTACTGACTGTGCTATTTTCTCTTCTGTGTGTGATTTGGAAGCTCTTATAACTTGCTTAGCCCCTTTCTTCCTAATCTTATAGATCATTTTGTCTTCCTCACTCTGGTTTTTTTTATAATTCCTAAATGCTAACTTTTTGTTTTTAACTATTTTGGCCACATCTGCGGAGTACCACAGTGGTTTCTTTAATTTTTTTGCTATTACTGACAAGACTAATGCAATTTTCTGTTGCCTTCAAGAGTGCAACTTTTAAATAATCCCATTTCTCTTGGACTCCATTTAAATTGCTCCAGTCTGATAATGACTCCTCTACACATATTCTAATTTTAGAAAAGTCTGTTTTTCTAAAGTCGTAAAACTTTTGTTTTTTGTGTGGTGTGACTCAGTCACTGTTCTTATAAAATGTTCTGGATTTCTACATTAAATATTATTTTTCACGCACCACAAATACATATTTGTTAAATATAGGGATAAACAAAATGATCTTAAAATCCCTGGAAGTAACAGTTCTGGTTTTAGTACTTTTTTTCTTGACAAAAAGGAAATGGATCTCTAAAAATTAATAACTGATTTTGAAAAAAAAAAAAAAAAGGGTTTGAAATTAAGTGCATTGTGCATTGTTCCCCACTAGTTAGAACAGGCATATCATACTGATCGTGCTCAAGACAACATCCCACAAAAAAGGTGCCTACGACATGTGAACGTGAAATTAATTTATGACTAAGGCAGCAGTATATACCTTTTAGTAAAACTCTAAATGCATGTCATTGTTTGGTAGACCATATTGTATATGTCTGAGACTTATCATTACTTTGATTATCTAGCAGTGCAATCTGTAAAATTTGCAACATATGTTTTTTAATTTTTTTAATTTTTTTATTTTTATTTAATATAGGTTATAACTCAGTTTTCTGGAATTACCCTTAAAAAAGAAAATGACAGTCCACAAGAAAACGGTAATGTGTTTGTCTTCCTGTCTTTATTGGAAGCCAATATTTATTTCATTATTGTTGTTTTAAAATTATTTAATCAGAATTCAGAGATTGCTCTCTCTGTTTTTTTAAACATTTTTATAATTGTACTTGTAAATATAATAAATATATAAAGTAGGGATACAGAAAGCAAAAAGGGGGAGGGGACAATTTAACGCATTACACAAAACGTACATCATATGGTTTCAGCATATGCAATAAGAAAGAAAATTATCATCTGTTGGAGGTATTACATACTTGATTACATGTCTAAGAAGTATTCCTATCGTGGGACTGCACTAATATTGTAATATATGAGTTGGGTATTACTGCCAATTTGTTTACGTGCCAGTTTGTTTATATATCTACCAGCTTATATAATTTACATTTCGTGACTAAGACTTGTTTGGACTTAGTGAGGTCATTGGGTGTCTGTAAATTTTTCCTAGTTTATGCTTCTCAAAAGTGTACCCACAGTGTCCACATTTGATCTGTTTTATTGCATTGCTTCATTGTAAATACTCCCATAGATTCGTACTTATAGTTAAGATGAAATCTGTTAATTCTAAAAGTGATGAGCTATTGGCTCTCTTCCAGTGGAGAGTGATGAGGTGTCTAGTTGCTAGTATGATATGTGATGCTAAGGCTCTGTTGTGAATGGGAGATCCTCCGAGAATAGAAGCCATAATGCGGTTTGCATTTTTTCTGTTCAAACTGTGCAATCCGTATATGAGAACGAAAACTTGGGACCAAAAGGCCTGCACAGATGGGCATCCCTTATGTATGTGTGAGTGTTCCATTTTCTGAACTGTGTCTCCAGCAGAGGGCTGAGGTGTTTGGGAACATTTTTGCTAATATTTCTGATGTGAGTTACTATGTGTATACACATCTGCAATCTGCCTCAACAAAGACCGTAATCTTAATGCTAGTTTTTCTTTCCCATCTCATCATATATGAATATGTTTTGGGACAATGGTAGTTTTGGCAGTAACTGAGTGACATATGTTTGTTGTAGAGCTTTCATGTATATTTGAAAAATGATTCTTACTCAGGCTTTAAATATACATATTGCTGCACTTGGCTTTTAAGTTGTAAATAAGAAAATATAAATCTGGACTCTAGAGAATAAAGTTGTTGTAATTTTCCATGAATTATGGAGGAGAGTGGTGCAAGAGGTAAGAGTTTGAATCCAAAATTAAGACTTTTCATTACTTTGTCCCAAATTTCTTGAGGTAAGCTCATGGTTTGGTATGTAAAAAAAAGTTTTAATTCTGGTTGTTTAGGGGCTTACAACAGTGACATGAGGGGATAGGGTAGAGGTTAGTTGTTTTCCATGTCTACCTACTTCAGTTGTGATTTCGCATAGTGGAAATTGATAAGTTGTGTGAGGATGGCCACCTTATAATGGTTCAAGATGTTGGGTACTCCCATGCCCCCGTATCGTCACCTGTCCCGCTAGCAAGGAAAATTTTAGACATGTGCAATTCGTTTCGGTCCGAATTTGAATTCGGACGAATTTCGGGAAATTCAGACATTCGGGTACTTCCGAATAGCTGAATTGCTGAATTTCCGAAGTGCCGAAGCACAGTATTGCCTAAGTATTAATATACTTACCCAGTGGAAGAATGAAGAATGTTACACTGTATACAATTTTAAATAAAAAGTATACAAACATAGAAAGGATTCAGCTGTAAGCATTTGCAACACTTACAACAATCAAGTAACATACATTCATATAAAATGTCAGTTACTTAGCCTGTCAATGTAATGACAGGAATGAATAAGTAGATAACTCCCTAATTCCCACGGTATTAGGGAGCTATCTACTAAAAGGCTGAAAGACCTAAATTGGTCTTTCAGCCAAATGTACTAATACTAAGTAAAGATTACTTAGTATTAGTAAATTATGCCCCTACTCGCTATACCGCGAGTAGGGGCATGTCTATTAAACAGTGAGCAGCCTATGGCCTATGGCTGCTCACTGTAAAAAAAAAAAAAAATAAAAAAAAAAAATAAATAAATATATAGGACCTATTGTCCTCCCCCCGACCCCACCCATGAGTGGCGGGTAGGGGCCCTAAAGAAGAATTAGGGAGCGGGGACCTATTGTCCTCCCCCCCCGGCCCCCACCCCACAGCGGCGGGTGGGGGCCCTAAAGAAGAATAAGGGCCTATTGTCATCCCCTCCAGCCCCCACCCACCGCTCAGGGGTGGGGGCCAGGGGGGAGTACAATAGGTCCCCCCCATTATTCATTTTTTTTATTTTTTTATTAAATAGTTTTCAAGTTCACAAAGTACTGTCTCAAGGTAGGTGCTTCCAATTTTTTCCATGATTTGCTTATCATGGCTAAAGCTGCTATGTTAATCTGGTAGATCAGATATTTTGTTGCTTTGGTTAATTTTGGTGGGTAGTTATGTAATAACAGACAATCTGGTGTCCTAGGTGGGGTGATTCCTGTGCTGCTCCTCCCATTATTCTAATTTAGGGCCTCCACCCACTGCTCAGGGGTGGGGGCCAGGGGGGAGGACCATAGGTCCCCCCACCCTTATTCTTTAGGGCCCCCATCTGCCGCTCAGGGGTGGGGGCCGGGGAGAGGACAATAGGTCCCCCCACCCTTATTCTTTAGGACCCCCACCTGCCGCTCAGGGGTGGGGGCCAGGGCACGGGGGACAATAGGTCCCCCCTTATTTTAGAGTCCCCACCCTCCCTTCAGGGGTGGGGGGCGGGGATGTTTTTTTTTTTTTTTAGGCTGCTCACTGTTTAATAGACATGTCAAAATTTACTAATACTAAGTAATTTTTACTTCGTATTAGTAAATTTGACTGAAAGACCAATTTAGATCTTTCAGCCTTTTGGTAGATAGCTCCCTAATACCGTGGGAATTAGGGAGTTATCTACTTAGCGGCTGCAAGAAAAGTCCCAAAATGCCGAAGTTGCTGAAATTCCGAAGTCCCGAATTTTGGAATGCCGAACCGAAATTTTTCCCCATGCACATCCCTAGAAAATTTTACTCTTGGCTGTTTGTGCTCCCAAATAAAGAACTTCAATAGATTCTAAAGGGTTGGTAGTTTTCTTACTCTTTCCAAATAACCTCAAAAAAACTAACTTTTAATACTTTAATATCACATTGCAGAAATTATGTTAAGCAACTCACCAATTTACGCCAAAGTTAATGGTTAAATGCATCCTTGTGAATGCCCTAATTTGTCTGGCTGTGTGAGGAAACATATATTTTCTTTATTCCAGTGCAAGTACAAAGTCCTAATCCCATCTGCTATCATGCTGCATACTTCTACCATTTTTTTTCTGCAAGCACATCATTGGCCCCAATTTATCAACCTTTTCCAGCCTCTCCTAACTCTCAGAAACATTTATGCATGCTCACCAGCTGTATATTTATCCAGTGCAATCCCAATGCTTTCTTTATCCAGTATAAGGTTCAGCACACAAAAACACACATATGTTTAGGGAAATTGTGGACCTTCTGTTTGTTATTTTCCAGAGGCCTTTTGATTTGGATCCATGGTTATAATCCCTTCTAATACTACCACATAAAAAGCTTATATACACCAGCACCAAGTTTTACATGAAAATGTATGCTTAACTTATAATGATGGTGAACAATTTAGTAGATACCTTCCCAGGAACTTACCCCCACAAAAAAACACTCACACTCTCTCTCCCTCTCCCACCTCATTACATTTATAGATAGCTCAAATTACCTGGCTTTCCTTACAAACCAATCATGTTCCCCAATCCCTCCACAGCTGAAATATCTTAATTCACACAATGAATATCTTTTAACCCTTAACCCTTTTAACCTCACCTATGATTTTTACAGCTCAATTCTCCATATCTTTAAAACACAGCACCTATTCTCCTGATAATGTTCTCCCTTCTATTTTTCACTTTCTCCCTCACTTCCCTCATTAATAAAATCTCTCCATCCTTTTATTTACCTGTTCCTACTGACACCATCTTCATTGCTCCCTCTCTACTTTCCTCATCTCTGTATTCATCACATACACTTTACTCATATCAATCCAGCCTTTCTCCACAAACCCCTCCTAAATCCTCTAAATACAAGCTCTCACCCCAAACATTTAAATCTTACTCCCACCTTCTATTCCTATCCATCCTACTGCTCCTGGCAGCTAGTGATGTCTCACCATACCCTGGTCCCTCCTCTACTAAGCCACCTGGTGTTAACACCAGAAACCACAATAATCTCATATCCATTCCATGTAACTCTCATTACAATTCCTCCGTTAAAGGTGCCCTCTAGAATGCAGGATCTGTGTGCAGCACCGTGATATCAATTTCCATCCATGACCTATTTTTCTCACACTCCCACCCAAGACAGACTGAGAGTAAAGGTGGCGGTGTAGAATTTCACCACACTGCTCCTTTAAAACTCTGCCCACACCCCCCTTTCCTATCTTTCTTCAGCTTTGAAATTCACTCAATTGGTCTGTTCAAGCCCATCTCTGCTAACATAGCTGTTATCTATCACTTTCATTTCAGTTTACTTCCTAATTCCAACTAACTCCAGCCCCTTCCAATAATCCATCAACTCCACAACATGTTGGACCCAAGCACCCGGGAGACAGCAAACTGTCTGGTTTAGACGATCAGTGTGGCAGAATATGCTCTCTACTCTCTTAAGAATAAGAATAGAGTTCCCTACCACCACAACCTATTTAGTGTTTATTACATTCTCAGCTCCACCCGTACTAGTCAGAATGCTCCCCTTATTCTGGTACAGCTACTTCTGAGCTGATGCTACCAACATTTTTACTGAAATTGTCAAAATCAGTCAGGCTGCACAAAGTCAGTGCCAGCTAAAACTTTCCTTTTCCCTAACTCCCTGAGATACATGTGTCATTGTTTTTCTCTAAAGCCACTTGCAGAGAATTGCAATTACGGGAAGCCATTAAAAAAGTTTATAACTGCTTTGTAAGCACCAATAAGACATTAAATCTATTAATCTCTGTTGCTGTGTTTTCTTTCGGGCATTGTAGAATATTTGATTTCACTTTCTTATAATATATAGTCTTTATTTTTGCCTCTTGTGCTAATTATTCCTGTATTTGTAATCTGTTGTCCTTGCAGGTGTTGCTGTATGTCATATCCCAGATGGAAGTCCCATAGACATTACTGTCAAAATGATGCTCTGTTTGATTCATCTTAATATTCTTGAGCCAGTTAATGTAAGTAATAGATTACTGCTATACAAACATCCATGAAATCATGTTCCACAGTTAATGAATCTTTAAATACTTAAAGGACCACTATAGTGCCAGGAAAACATACTCGTTTTCCTGGCACTATAGTGCCCTGAGGGTGCCCCCACCCTCAGGGTCCCCCTCCCGCCCGGCTCTGGAAGGGGGAAAGGGGAAAAACGTTTTTCCAGGGGCGGGAGCTCTCTTCCCGCTGAATGCGCACGCGGCAGCTTCGCATTCAGCGGTCGCATAGGAAAGCATTATCAATGCTTTCCTATGGACGCTTGCATGCTCTCACTGTGATTTTCACAGTGAGAATCACGCAAGCGCCTCTAGCGGCTGTCAATGAGAAACTGCTATGTTTATAAAAGAATGGGTTAACCCTAGCTGGACCTGGCACCCAGACCACTTCATTAAGCTGAAGTGGTCTGGGTGCCTAGAGTGGTCCTTTAATCGATCTTTTTAATGTTTAATCTTCAGTCTTTCTTAATATTATAATTATCACACATGGTATAGGATAAATCTCATAAATCAAACCATGCAAACCATGATACACAGTTATATAAAAAATAAAAAAATAAACACAGCCAGGACAAGGAAGGATAATGGGAACAGCAATCGACAACACGGTATAAAATACAAGAGCTAATTATTAATAGAAAATAGTAAGTGAAAGAAAAAGAAAGTAATACTCTGTCCTGCATATGTCGTAGCCAGGTTCAGAAAGAAAGAAAGCTGGTGTCTTTAGTGTCAGATAAAAAGAAGAGAGTATATTTGGGCATTTCCTCCCCAGGGCTGACCTCCGTGGAACAACTGTATTCTTGGATAGGTTGAGTATGCCTCAGCTTTAGAGACAGGATGGCTTGGGAAAACAAATACTTGCCTTATTACATGTAGATGTTAATTACTCTGACATTCTGAGCTCCTGATAACATGACCCTTGTACCCGCTATACATCTCTCCATTTTACATATTTTATATTAAAGTCCCAATACAAAAAATACCACCCAGAAAAGTGAGACAGTCCATTTTATTTTTTTATTTAAGCACTTTTACTACTCTAAAAGATGTATAACAATTTGCCTGTGACACTCATTCATAGTATGTGCGCATGTAGTGTAGTCCCCCCCCACACCCCTCAGTCCTCCTCAAGTGCACATTTATTAAGGTTTTCCATAACTTTTAAACAATACATACACACAACAGTGCATATGCAGAAGATGCATGGCATGCAGAGTAAGGTGGAATACATCACATGCTGTGTTTGAGTAGTAAGGGTTAAAATTGTAGATTATACTAGCTTTAGTGTACCTATAATCTTAATTTTCTTAATGACAGGAGGCGAGTATTTGCTTAAGTCTCTCTTTACTAGAACTCCACAGCAGCACATTAACACAGTGAAAAAATAACCAATCTGAAAAAGTTAGATTCAATAAAGCTCCCCTCCCCACACATAACTTCCTCTTTCAAGCTGGGACACAACAGAAACAAAAGGCAGAAAAAGACACTGAAGAGAACAAAGTCCTAGAATCCAATGAATGCAATGATGTCCTCTATCCGAGAAGAAATGTCAAACCTTGTGTATCAACCAATATTACTGAAATATACAGAGATCCCAACCTTTAAGTAAGTAGTGGTAACATAAACCAGCGACAGGGAGCCAGAAGAACAAGTAGAGTTGTATACATACCCGATTACCCAACTACTGGCAACAAACCAAACAAGGAAGGATAAAAAATGGGAGGGAAATACTCACCTCCTGTCATTAAGAAAATTAAGATTATAGGTACACTAAAGCTAGTATAATCTACAATTTTATAACATGACAGGAGGCTTCGTATTTGCTGTTTTAACACTCAGAAAACAACTAGAATGGTGCTTATGTCTCTGGTAAAAAATCCGTGAGATCAAAAAATGAATTCCGAAAAAGACCTTACAACTGCAAGATCTGGCTGTAGATTGGTCGAAGAAGATGCCAGTTGTTGATGATCCTCAAAGTGCGGACAAAATTCAGTCCATCGTTAGCGTCGTTGTACTTGGGGAAACCGTGGCCCGGTTCCGTCAAAACGGTCAAGGTATAGTAATGTCAACACATAATCCATACACAGCCAGGCGTAACAGTTTGAAGGGCACCAGCGGCTTGGGCTTGCATTAGAACCTGCCATCCGTATTCGAATCTTGATGTACAAGGCGGCTTCTCCGATCATCCAAGGGTCGTGCCCGCAGTTCTCCAACCTCAAGATCCGCATCTGAGCCCATGATAAAGCTTGGGACAGGACTGAATGAAGTCCATCCGTTCCCCTTTGATCTAAGTGGTGAATGGTCTTCATCCGAGAAAAAAATCTACCACACTGGCTAGTGTGCGGAGGGGCAGCCGGCTCTGAAGAAATCCTGCTTATTAGAATGAGACAACGCGTCAGCGGCTGTATTAATGCCAAGGATGTGTATGTGATGTGAAATTGTAATGTAGTCGCTAGCCATGTCAATCATCTAATTAGTCTCATGAAGGAGAGTCATGAGGATCTGCCCTTTTATTTATGATGTCACAAGCCGCTTTATCGGAGAAGCATTTCACTGCTTTTCCTTGTCACAGGCTTTGGACGATAGGGTAGATTTCAAAAAGGGTTGATGTAGTATGGAATGAAGGTAGACCACGGGTCTCGACTGGTCAAAAATCTCTGAACCAGGAGTCACCAAAATAACTGTGAACCCTGTGTGGGCTGCAGCATCAGTCCATGTGACTGGAGATGAGTCAGACACTGGGGGAATAAACAGCCTTCCCATTCCACCAAGATAGAAGATCCAGCAACATGTGTAGGTCTGCCTTAGCATGTGTATCTAAGGAGACAGTACTCTAGTCAGAACGATGGGGAAGAAGACACAGTAGTCAGGAAATAAAATCCTGGTTTTAGCCGCTTGGTGGAACACTAAGTGTCAAATTTGAATCGAAGGGTATACAGGTGGACCAGATGTGGCCGGTCGTTCAACAGGGGGTGCAGCAGCATTCGCAAATGAAACAGTAGTATACAGAATCCGGGGGTTTATGGCAGTGTGTAGATTCGTCCAATAACATTTGAACTAGAAGGATGGTGTAGAAGAAAATGAGCAACATCTACCCCTGGGACTGCTGTCCAGATAGGGCGAGAGTGGAGTAGACCGAATGGCTGGATTGTACCACCCAGCTAAAATTTAGACGCGTCAAGGAAAACCGAGTAGGGCCAGATGGGACGCTTGTCAGCCTGAAGATATGGTATAGTTGAGCGGATCATCTAGGTCCAAGCGATCGTGAAATTCTGAAGCTGGTTACCCACCGGAATAGGCCCTAGTTCTATGAACTCAAGGTCCGAAATCATGACATCAATACGAAGAAGAAAAAACAAAAAACAGCTAACTTTGTTCAGTGCACGGTGACGTTTTAGCGTGAAATTCTGAAGCTGGTTACCCACCGGAATAGGCCCTAGTTCTATGAACTCAAGGTCTGAAATCATGGCATCAATACGAAGAAGAAAAAACAAAAAAACACTAACTTTGTTCAGTGCACCGTGACGTTTTAGCGATGCCTAGTATGCATATAGAACGTAAGTCCATTTCACTAATGACAGACGTATCCAGGGTGCAGTTTTGTGACAGGATGTCATCCGTCCAAGGCAGGAGTCGTGCCGAGGTTTGAGAACTTCAGATGGCCTAACCTGAGCAGACACAGGTATTGATCAATACTGTAGCGAAGGTCTTGCCCCGACCCAGCGAAGTCAGTGTTGGTCCTGATGTCGACTCTGGGGTCATTGTGACCTTCTAGGGTAGTGATGCACACCATTCGCCATCTTCCATGCGCTTCCCGGTTTTGTGAACTACGAGTTCCGTAGAGGGTCGAATGAGCAGGGGCCAGTTGTCAATGACCTGAGGTGACAAATGGGGTGTGGATAGAATCGGGGTATCCCTATCAAACCCACACTGCTATCATTGCCGATACCTGCAATGGGTGGCAGGGCGGAAGATAAATCCAGGACGGCTTCTGTGAGTGAATTGTGTGCGGAGGGAGGACCCTCCACTACTGAATCTTGTTCTCCATTTTCGTCTTCAGAGGTCCTCCTGTCACTTCTCCCAAAACAGCTAATGGGTAGGGAACGCAGTATTGGCCAGGGGCTCCAGTCTGTTCCCGCGCCTACTTTCAGACCTGGGCATATGAGTTGTCCCCGTTCCAGTAGTGCTTGCGAGAAAGTGTATGTTAGCTCTCGAAGGCATCAGCATCTCTTGCTTTGTCCGATAGGAGAGGCTGTCTGAGGAGGATGTCCATAACGGCATAAATAATAATAGCATAGTGAGATTGTCTGCTCAATGCAATGTATGTTATAAAATGGCATATATATCTGAAATATCTGGGACTCCCCAGTTCAGAGTAAAAACCAGGAAACCAAAGGGGGAAAAAATAAGTATACCAAACTGTATATAACAAGGATATATAGGTAGCTCAGCTTAGGAGCGAAGAAAACAAACTGAGAGAATTATAAAAAAGGGAAGAAACCAGGCTGCTTGGTTGGTTCCAACCTGACTTGGCAGGAAGAATCCTGTGACTCTGGAGGGGGGGGGGGGGAATGAAGAGAAAACTGCTTTAACCTGGGGAAGGCAAAGCTGTGATCCCAGATACCACTATGATCCTCTAGACTAGTGCCTATACAGGGGTTACCGCAAAAGGAAGAAAATCCCAGTGGGGGCGGGGAGGGCACCCTTCTATGGTGGCCCAGCCTCAAAACAGTGGCCGTATGAAACAGGGCGCAACCTGAGGGAAAGTACAGACAATCGTGGGTGCTGTAACCGGGGCAGACACTGAGCACCAACATGCTTGTGTGGGATGGAGGCTAGGCTCCCAGAAAGGAGACCCAGAGGCCCAGAAGGTGATATCCCAGAACTGGAGTGGGAGGGGGAAAGGGTACCCTGAGCATCCCCCTAGGATGAAGCAGTAATGGGTACAGGCTGCTCAGATAGGATAGCGGGGGCAGAGTTCCAGAGCATTAGGTAAAACCAGAGTCCGTTGACCAACAAGTCCCACAAAGGGACAGAAGTACAGACCAGGACCAGGTTTGAAGGTAGGTTCTTGGAGGGGAGGAGGGGGAAGTAACCACGTGGCATCCCCGCTCTCCTTTCTCTCGCACCCAGCGTGCATGGGCCGTGGCAAAACTCCGTCTGCTTCTTAAAGATGGAATGCGGTGGAGGAGCAGAGAGGCTCCCCGCCCGATACCCACGCTAGGAGAGCGTGCGGTAAGATCGGGAGTGGAAGCCAACACGTGGGGGCCGCTGGAGACTAACTCCGCAACCCCCGGTGCTCGGGGGAATCGAGGGAGGCGGCTAGCAGGCTGTCTCCCGTGATCCCTGAGCAGACCTGCACGTAGAAAACACTAGGAAAACGGGGAAAGAAAGCGGGGAGTGTAGAGACAGGGAAGGAAATCATCATGAGAGATCTGATATACAAATCCAAACTCCACAAGAGAAAGGAATGAAATAGTACAAGAAAATAATGCTGGAGAAAACAAACACATTCTTAGTATTTTTGAAATTGTTAATATCTTTGAACAAACAAATGCATATTTCTTTTCATTTAACACCTTGAGGACACATGACATGTCTGACATGTCATGATTCCCTTTTATTCCAGAAGTTTGGTCCTTAAGGGGTTAAACTGATTCTTACAGCAAAATAGAAGAGATACCTATATAAGAAAATAAATAATCCCACAGCAACCCACTAAAAGCAGGAGGCAGCGGTACTCTGACCTGTGCTTGATGTGGAGCAGCAAAGAAAGAGGAAGTTATGTGTGGGGAGGGGAGCTTTAGTGTATCTAACTTTTTCTGATTGGTTATTTTTTCACTGTGTTAATGTGCTGCTGTGGAGTTCTAGTAAAGAGAGACTTAAGCAAATATGAAACCACCTGTCATGTCATAAAATTATAAGTAGTATGTACTAGGAGGTAAACCTGACATAATTTAGCATTATTTAACAGTTATGTTAAATCTAGCATAAATATGTCTAGCATTTCGTCCTGCATTGGATGTGGTGTAGTTTCTTTAGTACATATTCTTCAAAAAGTCTAAATCCGTGAACTTGGTGGTAGTGGGCCTGGGTGTCTTTTTATATTTATATCTGTGAAAATGTCATCAGCATTCATTCATATTTATTTCTGTATCCTTACTATTTATATGATAGGAAATTAACACTGTCATTTGTTAAGTCACTCACTTCTGCTGCCATCTTTTTTTTTTTTTTTTTCAATAATCTTTTATTATAATTTTTTTTTTTTTGCTGACTTTTGCTGCCATCTTGTGCTTCAACGCTTGTTATGTTTGTGCAGCGAATACTAAAATATGCTACCTGACTGTGTTTTAGTATTCTTCTTTATTTTTAACTAAATTGTATTAGTTTTTTAACAGGTAAAATGACCTGGACAAATGTCATTAAGAAAGTTATTTAAAGGGGATAAAAGAAAAAAAAACATTAAGCACTTTGCTCTCTTCCTCCCTTTTCTTCATGAATAATATTTTTTAATGACACTCAAAACCTACCATCACACACAACCTTTCCTCAAAAATATGTTGTGCCACATTATGTGTTGTTCTTTTGGCGTGTATGCATTTATGATAAATGAGAATGGTATATTGCGTTTTAATGCTCTTAAGCATTGCTGATGATTTAAATTCCTATTCGATTACATTCATAAGTATCCTATATTATTTTTCTTTGTATAGGTATGCAATCATTGTATATGAGTAGATAGATATCCGTAAACCCAAAAGTCAAAAAGCATGTATATGTACATTTATTTCAGTATTATAGAGTGTCTTTATTGGAGCAATGCTGGTTTTTGTACAGTTTCTGATTTTGCTATTGAAAAGTTAGGTTTTATAAGCATTATCAGAAGTTTATGTGTATGATGAGTTGTGTTTTTTTTTAAGCCCATGTTAACTACCCTAATGGAGCAGAATCCTGAAGAAATGGGGGACTTATATCTAGATGTTGCCGAAGCTTTTATTGATGTTGGTGAATATAATTCCGCATTACCTCTCCTGAGTGCTTTGGTTTGCTCTGAAAAATATAACCTTGCAGTTGTATGGCTAAGACATGCAGGTACCTTTTTGTTCTTCTTCAATCTGCAATGTGTATTTTATGCTGGCCTAACACTAAAGGGTCCATTTAATGCATTATCTATATAAAACATTATGAAAAATGTGATAATTCCTGTCTTGAGTGTACCATTATATCTTAGACTTTCTCACGTCAATACAGCTTGAAATCTAATTGAGTATGAAACGAATGTGTTTTTGGCTGGGATAGTTGATTTTCACACTATAAATTATGAAATTGAATAAAATTTTAATTTTGCAGAAAATAAATTTTTATAAACTTTGTCATAATCCAATTTTATACTCTCTGCCCAGCCACTTATTGGTTAAATGTGCTTTATATTTGATGCCTTTTCTCTGTATTCTTGATGTGCCTTTTTAGACTATTATTGGGTTTTCTAACACTTCTGATATATTTTTTATTTTTTTACTCTCTATCCAATATTGAGCCTTAGGTACATCCAACAGATTAAAGTGCTTTAATAATAATAAACATATTTCTCATTAACATTTTGTGTCTTAGCTATTCTGGAAAAGGGATAAAAAATATATATACCTAGGACATACTTGAAAACGAGAGAAATCTCAATGTAACTTTCCTGGTAAAATATTTTATAAATAAAATAAATAAAAAAATATATATATTTAAAAAAACATTATTACTTTTAGAATTATCATTAAAATATTGTACTATTTTGCTTTTTTTCCCCTTAATGTTAGCATCTAAATATATTGAGTAACAACGGCCGTGGCACATACAGTGCCTTGCAAAAGTATTCACCCCCCTTGACTTTTTACATATTTTGTTACAGCCTTAAATTCAATGTTTTATTAATCTGCATTTTATGTGATGGATCAGAACACAATAGTCTAAGTTGGTGAAGTGAAATGAGAAAGATATATACATAAAACTATATTTTTAGAAATAGACAACAGAAAATTGGCATGTGCGCATGTATTCACCCCCTTTATTATAAGGCCTATATAAAGCTCTGGTGCAACCAATTACCTTCAGAAGTCATAACATTAGTGAAATGATGTCCACTTGTGTGCAATCTAAGTGTCACATGATCTGCCATTACATATACACACCTTTTTTGAAAGGCCCCAGAGGCTGCAACACCTAAGCAAGAGGCACCCCTAACCAAACACTGCCATGAAGACCAAGGAACTCTCCAACAAGTAAGGGACAATGTTGTTGAGAAGTACAAGTCAGGGTTAGGTTATAAAAAAAAAATATCCAAATCTTTGATGATCCCCAGGAGCTCCAACAAATCTATCATAACCAAATGGAAAGAACATGGCACAACAGCAAACCTGCCAAGAGACTGCCACCCACCAAAACTCACGGACCGGGCAAGGAGGGCATTAATCAGAGAGGCAGCACAGAGACCTAAGGTAACCCTGGAGGAGCTGCAGAGTTCCACAGCAGAGACTAGAGTATCTGTACATAGGACAACAGTAAGAAGTACGCTCCATAGAGTTGGGCTTTATGGCAGAGTGGCCAGAAGAAAGCCATTACTTTCAGCAAAAAACAAAATGGCGTGTTTTGAGTTTGCAAAAAGGCATGTGATAGACTCACAAAATGTATGGAGGAAGATGCTCTGGTCTGATGAGACTAAAATTTAACTTTTCGGGCCATCAAAGAAAACGCTATGTCTGGCGCAAACCCATCATCACATCACCCAAAGAACACCATCCCCACAGTGAAACATGGTGGTGGCAGCATCATGCTGTGGGGATGTTTTTCAGCAGCCGGGACTGGGAAACTGGTCAGAGTTGGAGGAAAGATGTATGGTGCTAAATACAGGGATATTCTTGAGCAAAACCTGTACCACTCTGTGTGTGATTTTAGGCTAGGACGGAGGTTCACCTTCCAGCAGGACAATGACCCCAAACACACTGCTAAAGCAACACTTGAGTGGTTTAAGGGGAAACTTGTAAATGTGTTGGAATGGCCTAGTCAAAGCCCAGACCTCAATCCAATAGAAAATCTGTGGTCAGACTTAAAGATTGCTGTTCACAAGCGCAAACCATCCAACTTGAAGGAGCTGAAGCAGTTTTGCAAGGAGGAATGGGCAAAAATCGCAGTGGTAAGATGTGGCAAGCTCATAGAGACTTATCCAAAGTGACTTGGAGCTGTGACTGCCGCAAAAGGTGGCTCTACAAAGTATTGACTTTAGGGGGGTGAATAGTTATGCACATTGACTTTTTCTGTTATCTTGTCCTGTTTGTTGTTTGCTTCACAATAAAAAAATAAAAAAAACTTCTTCAAAGTTGTGGGCATGTTCTGTAAATTAAGTGATGCAAATCCTCAAACAATCCATGTTAATTCCAGGTTGTGAGGCAACAAAACACGAAAAACGCCAAGGGGGGTGAATACTTTTGCAAGGCACTGTATGTCAGAATGTGGATCATTTCTTTTATACTATTTTTCTTTCTTTCTTTATGTAGATTGTTTAAAAGCCTTGGGACACATGGAACAAGCAGCAGAGAGTTATAGCAAGGTTGTAGAAATGGCTCCTTTGCATTTAGATGCCAGAATATCACTCTCTACTCTACAACAGCAACTCGGCCAGCCTGAGAAAGCACTGGAAGCATTAGAACCAATGTATGATCCAGATACTTTGGCACAAGATGCAAATGCTGCTCAACAGGTAGATTATCTATCCATGACCATTTAAACCAGGAGTGCTCAAAAGGTAGATCCCCAGATGTTTTAAAACTTCAGCTTTCATGATGCTTTGGCATTCTAAAGGCATGCAAAGCATCATGGGAGTTGTTCTACATCATCTTGGGATCTACGTATTGGGTACCCCTGATTTAAGCATTGCAAAGCCTTTAAATTTAAACAGTAAGCTGAGGTTGTGGGTTGTATGGTCTTATAATAAGGATATACTATATTACAATATAAATAGGGGTATTAACGGTCAGGATTAAAATATAATTGTGCCTTAATATAAATCAGTGGTAAGCCCACATCGTGAATATGCAAGAAAAGTAAAAGTTAAGGACTCAGCGCTTATTATTCCCAATAAAAATATATATATCCAATGATAATTAGCTGCTAAATATTCTCATGACTCCTTCAATGTCACCAATAAGTTTAAACAGTAAAAAGGAAAAAAATTCCTTAAAGAATGTAGCGCTTGTACAATAAACAATATATTATCACCTTTTGATAATTGGACGAAAAATATTTTTTTCCCCTTGTCCAGGTGTCCAGTAAATGGTTTATCTACAAAAGACAATCATACATAGTGCAGATAGTATATAACTGTACATTCATGTATCTATATATGGTGTTATTCACTCACAAACAAAGAGCTGTGGACCCAGCTCTAGTTGAAATCACTCTCGGGCCCGTATAGGCGACCCACCCCTGTTTAGGATGTACGTCTTGTCCTGAATTAGCTGAATCAGCATATCGATCCGGTTGAGGAAGCCACGCTTGTGTGGTGAAACGCGTTCCGGCTTTTTATTTGGACATTGATCCGATTTTATTTGTATTTTACATATTGTGTTAATAAATTAGTTTATTCTTTTTTATTTTGTTCTCCATCTATCTATTCTCATCTGGGAGTGCAGCCCCTTAATCTGCACATTGCTCAAGAATTGAGTCAATTTAGACTCTTGGTCTGTAAGTACCCACTTGGGATCAATATCTTTATTTTAACTTTTATAGACTGTACTACGCTATCTCCGGTCCATTTATTTCCCTGTAGGACAAGACGTACATCCTAAACAGGGGTGGGTGGCCTATAGGGAATCGAGAGTGATTTCAACTAGAGCTGGGTCCTCGGCTCTTTGTTTGTGAGTGAATAACACCATATATAGATACATGAATGTACAGTTATATACTATCTGCACTATGTATGATTGTCTTTTGTAGATAAACCATTTATTGGACACCTGGACAAGGGGAAAAAAATATTTTTTGTCCAATTATCAAAAGGTGATATTGTTTATTGTACAAGCGCTACATTCTTTAAGGAATTTTTTTCCTTTTTACTGTTTAAACACATCGTGAATATGCTGTGCAATTTAAGGCACCTGTTCTAAAGAAGGATATTATTGCACTAGGAAAAGTGCAGAGGCAGGCTACAAAATTAATTAAATGAATGAAACATTTTAGTTCAGAAGAAAGGTTAACAAATGTAAATGTCTTTAGTTTAGATAAACGGCGCCTCAGATGGGATATGATAGCATTATATATAAATACAAATATATTGTCTATACAGATAAAAGCAAGGTGAACAGCGTTGGAAATTCAAATCATGTATGTAAAGGGAGAGGGCGGTATCCAAAAATATATTTCTTAAAAGAAAGGACACAATAATAGTGCAGCATATTAACACAATAGTCTCAATAGATCTATTCAGAAACAGGACTAGATATAGGACACAAAGTCACATATTTAGACTGGAAGAAAGGAGATTTAGTCTAAGGCAAAGAAAAGGTTTTTTTTGCAGTAAGAACAATAAAGATTGTGAATTCTCTGCCTGAAGAGGTGGTTTTATCACAGACTATACAGATGTTTAAACAGCAATTTGATGAATACTTGCAAAAGCATAATATTCAGAGTTGTCATTTTTAATATGTGGGGTAATAACAGATTGATCCAAGGGGAGATCTGACTGCCATTCTGGAGTCAAGAAGGATTTTTTCCCCCTAGTTTGTTAAAAATTTGAAGCGTACAGCAAAAACAGATGTGAGAGATTGGGCCACGGACCTGAGCGGACGCAAATCGTGTGAGCTCCGGCCAAACCGGAGAATATCAACGGCAAACCGCGCTGGACAGGCTGAACCAGCCCGAGGAACTTTAGAGCAGAGCAAGGGGGCACGGCACTGACCGACTGATGCCCTTCCTATTCCCACACACAGGCAGGAAAATACGCCACAAAATCATGGCCTACCCCGCACACGGGCCTACCCTGTAGCAGCGTTACACAACGCGGTGTTCCCGGTCACCACACCACACCACCCAAGGAGCGCAGTCCAACCGACCCGGCAAACATGGCACGGAAATCCCAGCGAGCAGCCACAGGTGGAGGTACAAACACCCAGGACATAAGCACAATGTTGCAGCGCCCTGCGGCCCCTAAGATGGCAGCCATGCCTGAGTGGGACACCAGCTCCTCAGGCTCAGAACAACCACTGGGGGAAATCACTGACCCACAGTCACCCATGGACGTGCAGCCGGATCCTGATGCACTGACCCCAGCCACCAAACTAGACATTAGGAACCTCCTGGCAGAGCTGAAACAGATGTCCGCGGCGGACATGGCCATGATGCGTACTGAGGTCCAGGCAGTGACAGACCGCGTGAAAAGCTCGGAGGAAGACATTTTAGATGTGCAACAAGAGGTGAGAGGCCTTAAAGAAACAGTACTGCAACTTCAATCTTCCCACTCTACACTAATCAATAAACTGGAGGCTGCAGAAGACAGAAGCCGAAGAAACAATGTAAAAATTAGGGGCATCCTTGATGATCTAAGTCAATCTGAACTGCCACACTACCTCAGACGCCTCTTTGCAACCTTAATACCACATTCGCAGGCGAAAAAGCTAACCTTCGCAGGAATCTTTCGCATCAGCAAACCGAGACAGACACTTTCCCTGACAAATAGCGACGTGATCCTTCGGTGCCAATCTCTAGCGGACAGAAACTGCCAGTCTCACCTTTTGCCAGGACCTGACCACCCTTTAGTGGAGGAGGTCCCTGGGCCCAGTGACCCTCCGCCTACGAGACACCAATGTGACCTACCGTTGGACATGGCCTAAAGCCCTGTCGGTGGACCGCAACGGCACCACTCTCAAACTCACCTCTATGCAGGAGGCGGACTCATTCCTGCAAGCATTGGAGCTCCCTCCGGAATCAGACTCCCCTGACGCGCCCACCACCTCTCATAACTGGGACCCAACAAGGACTGTCCCCTTCATACCCAGAAGGAGAGGTGCCCCGATAGCTGCCACATGACTCCAACAGCAAATGTTTATCTACTTGTTTAGTTACTACATTAGAGTTAGTGAATGGCTCATGTTTATGTTGCATCTCCCAGTTTTACAATGTCCCCCCCCTCAATCCCCCCCAGGGTGCAATAAACCGAATGTTAACACGACCACTAGAGGTTTGCATACACCCTATACTGGTCATCACTGCAAACAAGGCCCACGCAGCGGCCACAACCACTTAACTCCATCCCCCCCGCGACCCCCTTTGGTTAGGGGTCATAGAACTCACTTGTACCACCAACGCAACCATCTGGCACATAGGGCACAAAATTAATAAATATGAGCACATCCAAATACGTTACACTTAGGCCCTATACTCGACATTAGTGTCACACCTGAAGGCTAAGGGGTACAATTCACATCACCCACACACCCACTAGGACCCACCTACGCACAGAAAGTACTTAAATGTCGGCAACTAAAGAGTAAATCCTAAACGAATAAGAAACACTAACGACATACAATTTTTCTCTCGTAATTAGAGCAGCACTGCGTTGAGCCTAGTTAATATGTTGAATCATACTGTACTAAACTCAGAATGCTCTCAATTGCCGCACGCATGAATATACTAACTGTATAATGTATGATATGTTCACCATCTCTGTCCTCTTATAGTGGACACGCTACGCTTGAATAACCAATTGAAAATGTGCAGGCCTAAACTAAGCCATACTGATTCCCTTGTTGAAAACCTAACACTTCTAAGCGCTGTTGTGGCGTCAAACGCAATGTTGTTAACCCTTTGCACAAACAAAATAAAGAAAAAAAAAAACAGATGTGAGAAAGGCTGAACTTGATAAACATGTCTTTTATCTGCTAGGTAACTGTGTGATTTAGAATCATACTACAAAAATCCTTGCTAAAGTATCCAGTTCACTAGCCCTCTCTTAGACAAAATTGTCATATTTCATGCGTTTATTTTCTTTATTTCCTGTTTCTTGCATTGGAAAATGCATTTTGTGACACATATTTAATCAGGTTTTTTGATTTTGTGAAAATAGTGTGGTCACAAAATAGTTGATTATTTTATATACGGTTTTCTTTGTATTTTTTTGTTTTATGTTAAACTCTGTTATTTTTTTATTTACAGTTAATAAGGCTCAAGCATAATACCTTAAATCAATAATTTTAAATCAATTGACTGTCTAAAAAAAATATCCTACCTGTCAGGTTCCCACCACCCTTCCTCTATTACTCACCAAATAAAGTCCACAACATACTCCCTTTCCAATTCTCCTTGGTGCAATTCAGACACGTGGCTTCCAGAAAAGGTACTATAGTGATAGAAATAGCAGAGAACCACTGCTACCTAAATTGACCCTGCCTGGATCCTCCTTGTCCTGTTTATCCACTATTACTGCAGTATCCTGCTCTGCTCAATTATCTGGTCCTACATCCAGAGCTCCTCATACCAAACCCTGAAACTACCATACAGCATTATGCAATCCTCTTTTGTGTAAAGGGGTTAATGTAGTGGCAGTTCAGACACCCACCTTTTTTTTGTCCTAGTGTCTGTGTCTTTTTAAATGTATGTCTATCTAGTATATCAACATTTATCTCTTTTCTTTTTACTATTGTAGGAACTTAAATTGCTGCTTCATCGATCAACTCTTCTTTACTCCCAAGGCAAAATGTATTACTATATTGACACATTACTCACTATGCTTGTCATGCTCTTAAAAGTAAGTACAATCACCATACAACTTGCGACTGCTATTGGGGCAGAGCAGGTATACTGTAGGTTCAAGCACAACAAAAAATTAGCACAGCTGTAGGAGGGATCAAGCGGCTTCTAACCATATATGCCTAAAGTTATACCAGACGATGGTGTACCTTTTAATTTGGTATCTCATCCACAATCCTAATGTATGTCTTTACAGCAGACTCTCCTCCTGCAGTTAAAAAGTAATTAAAATGCCTGAGCTTGCATGTATATCCGACGCTCTGCCGCCCCTTGGTAGTTAAACTTAATTAAGCCTATAGAAATCTGTTCGTGATGATGACCTTAGCTCCTGGTTTAACAGCAAAAATAAACTCACTGTTTTTTGTTTCTCACACATATGCCTAGCACAAATGCCGATTGCGACAAGTTAAGCATCAATTATCTTGCTGTGTATCATTTAACTTCATGCTAACGATACAACTGTTTAGCCAAGATTGCTAAAAATATAAAATTGTGCAGACTCTCATGCTATTGTTTAGCCATTGTATATCTTGCAATACACTGTTGTGGCGTCTGTTGATTTCTTGTACCCACCTGCACAGCAAAAATAAAGAAGAATAATAAAAAAAATAAGTACAATCAGGCTAATTCCAGCGGGCCTGAACACCACAATATAAAATTAGAAGCTGTTAGATAAATTTGGCAGTTATAACTCTAGGAAGTTAATTTTGGGCAAGGAGATTGATTATTTAGTAAATATAGTACCAAAGCAAATCATTCACTTAGATGACAATATTCCTGACTAGTAAAATAAAGTGTGGTCCATTTGTTAGTTTATGTAATGTATTTCATTCAAATGGCACCAAACAGATTTTTTTAAACCCTGTAGCGAAGCACACAGAGCCTAGTTCACAAAATATACGCATACCAGTAATAAAGGGAAAGATTTAGGAGGAATCATTAAAAAATAATGAAATATGAAACCTAAAGGTATCAGAACATGTTTTGAAATCGTACTTGTAGCAATAGTATTTTTTTGTGCTTGAGTAACATAAATGGACACTCTAAGCATCAATCCAACGTTAACTTAATTATTTTTTGTGTGCATATGATGTCCCTGCAGTATGTCTGCTTAAAGGGACACCATAGTCACCAGAACAACTCCAGCTTAATGTAGTTGTTCTCATGAGTATACTCATGCAAACACCTCCAGTGGCCACTCCTCAGATGTGCACTGTGCAGCACTGCCGTTCAGCATCTCCACGCTCTGCATGTAGACGCTGAATTTTCCTCATACAGGAAAGCATTGGAATGGTTAAAAATCGTAAATTCTGATGATGTCAGCAAGGAGGCGGATCAGGGGCAGGGCCAGCACCCGCAGGCCCGCGCGGCGCTGGATTTAAGGTAAGTTTTATTACCTTTTAAGGAGGCAAACCACCTAAATGGTGTTTTTAACATTATAGGGTCAGGAATAAATGTTTGTGTTCCTGACCCTATAGTGTTCCTTTAATTCTCTGCCATTTATAAGTTTAATCTTTGTTTATGCAGCCCTATCCACATCTCCAAACTGGATTATGTTGATATATTCTGTGTCTCAGAAATACATCTATAAAAAATATCTAAAAATATATAGCATAATAGTGTCAAAACCACATAGAAACAAAGGTGGTAGAAAACTCACAAAATTTAGATGAAATCAGGCGTATCTCCCTCAGTATTAGGGAACTGAAGAAATATAAAGGACCTCCAGCAATGATTCCGAATGTACAATGATAGGTCTTCTAATTCACTCCAAATAGAAGGAGAAGAGATAGATAGTGCAGATTGTATAAAAGGTAACAATTTATTACATATATTGCACTTACGCTGTTTTTATTTTGAAACATTGTATCTCCACACCAGGTGGTATCCACGTGTAGCAGCTGATCCAATAACAGTGCAGGATCTTAGACAGCACTAGCAGCAATCAGATAAAATAATAATAAAAGTTCATATGAACAATAAGGTAGTAGAGCAGTTCCAACGCGTTTCGTCCTCTTCTGGACTTCCTCAGGGATGTGTAGCTGTGATCAGATCAAAAATCTCCTTTTATATCCACCATCAAATTGGTAAAATGTTCGCCGGTGTCGGCGTGCGGCATGCCTTATGAAACTATTGCATTGATATAGAGGGTTTTTCTAGTTTATAATTTCATATTAAAAGCATTTTGAGCTGTCACAGCCAGCAATGATCAAGAATCACTGTTTTCCCATTCGGTCTGTGATCCCGGAAGTGACGTCATGCGGAAATGGAATGCGTTCCACGGTGGAACGTACGTCGACACCGGTGAACATTTTACCAATTTGATGGTGGATATAAAAGGAGATTTTTGATCTGATCACAGCTACACATCCCTGAGGAAGTCCAGAAGAGGACGAAACTCTCTACTACCTTATTGTTCATATGAACTTTTATTTATTATTTTTTTATCTGATTGCTGCTAGTGCTGTCTAAGATCCTGCACTGTTATTGGATCAGCTGCTACACGTGGATACCACCTGGTGTGGAGATACGCTGTTTTTATTTTGAAACATTGTAAGTGCAATATATGTAATAAATTGTTACCTTTTATACAATCTGCACTATCTATCTCTTCTCCTTCTATTTGGAGTGAATTAGAAGACCTATCATTGTACATTTGGAATCATCGCTGGAGGTCCTTTATATTTCTTCAGTTCCCTAATACTGAGGGAGATACGCCTGATTTCATTTCAATTTTGTGAGTTTTCTACCACCTTTGTTTCCATGTGGTTTTGGCAATATTACACTATATATTTTTATATATTTTTTTATAGATGTATTTCTGAGACACAGAATATATCAATATAATCCAGTTTGTATTAATTCATTTTTTTTTCATTTTTTTTTCTTTTTCTTTTCACTATTGTAATTTGAGTGTCTGTAAGGGAACACTTTAAAACCTTGGGTACTTTGTGCATTATAGCACTAACAGTTAACTTTCTGGTTTTCTCTCTATCCACATCTCCCCTGGCTGAGACTAACACAGATTCTCTACATATTTCCTTTAAAAGAAGTCTAAAGTCTTTAGCTTCCCTATTGCACTTTGTGTTTAATTTAGAATTTGTTTTTCATCTGATCTTTGCACCCTTGTAAGTGTTATTGACAATAGTATTAATAATAAAGTATTTAACCAAGAAAGGTACATTCAGATTGCTCTTGTTTTTCAAGTACATCTTGGGGATGTTACCTTAGCCCAACATCTAGGGGTTGTTACAATATTAAAACATTAATGCTAGCTTTACATCTTTGTCCAAACTTTGACTGTTAGCATCCATGCACATATTGATCATATTTAACTGTTAAAAAAGAAGAATTGTGACTGATATAAATGTGTTGGCAAATGTAACATCATAAATTATTGGCTTATAGATGTTTGAACAAGTATATCAGACACGATTGTTCTTTTAAAGTCAGTTAACGTTGTTAATCCTCCCTTAAAGGATCACTATAGGGTCAGGAACACAAATATGTATTCCTGACCCTATATTGTTAAAACCACCATCTAGCCCCCCTGGGCCCCTCATGCCTCCATAAATATAGCAAAATCTTACTGTATTCAAGCATGAAGCTGTAACTCTGCAAGCTGTTTGTCTCAGAAAAAAAAGTGTGCTGAAATCCGGTGGCCTGATCCAATCACAGTGCTTCTCCATAGGATTGGCTGAGACTGACAAAGAGGCAGATCAGGGGCAGAGCCAGCATGATTCAAACACAGCAATGGCCAATCAGCATCTCCTCGTAGAGATGAATTGAATCAATGAATCTCTACGAGGAAAGTTCAGTGTGTGCATGCAGAGGGAGGAGACACTGAATGTTTGGATTTCTAACAGCCATCTGAGGAGTGGTCAGTGAAGTTATCACTAGGCTGTAATGTAAACACTGCATTTTCTCTAAAAAAACACAGTGTTTACAGCAAAAAGCCTGAAGGTAATGATTCTACTCATCAGAACAAATTCAATAAGCTGTAGTTGTTCTGGTGACTATAGTGTCCCTTTAATGGGACACTAGAAACACTTAATCTTAATGAAGTGATTTTAGAACATAGAAGTTGCTCCTGCACCTTTGCATATGAAAAAATGCCATATTTTTTTTTTTTTTTTTGAAACAGCACTGTTTTCCTGTTGCACTTTCCATGTCAGCTAGGGTCTGTCAAATTTTCAATAATTGATTAATTTTGACGTCAGGTGCTAGCATGCAAAGTTTGCTGACTCTAGGTGTGCCGTGTTTCCTTGATTAACTAATCTATGCAACAAAAGTAAGAAAAACTATTTGGGGGAAAAAAAAGTGTTGCTTTAACACCTTAAGGACGGAGGCAACTGTCCAAATTCTGAACCAAAACAAAACCTAAAATTTCAGCGATATACACACACACATATGTATAATTCTGTTTAGGAGAAATGGGTCTTTTATTATATGTAGCAGAAATAAATATGGGCTGAATAAATATATCATATTATCTCATTAACTACAATAAACAAAGAACCCAGAAGTACAAATCCACAAAGATGATCTCTCTCTTTGGTTAAAAACAGTGCTACACATTTTGCTCACTTAATACCTTTGGGGTTACTGTATCCAATGTTCAGATCCAATAAGCTTCACGCTTTTAGCAGTTCAAGGTCTCTTTCCCTTTCTCTCAGCAATTGAAGAACACGTCAATACCAATAAACTTTAATTTGGCCAAATGTAAGAAATGTCTAGCGACTGGGAGTGCTTCCCTCGGATTCAATGCAAACCTTCTTATTGATACTCTATGATTGGCCAGCCGTCCCTCATGCACACAAGTCCGCGGGGGCATACGATTTTGTATACTATGTAATCAGTGGTTCAGGTTATTTGATAGCGGATTTTAAACTCTTTTTCAGTGTGTAAATGATAGAAGCTCTTCCCAGGAATATAGAAGGTAACGGAGCTTCCTGTACCCCGGTTGGGTACCTCCGCCTACAGATGCTCCTAGTGCTTACCGAGGGCTCCAAGCACTTCTCTAGACACCATAAGCACTGTAGACCCCATGAACCCCCGCAGCTTGGTTGGGGTCTTGCTGTCTCCTACCCACCCTGGACCTACGACAAGGCTCCAGGTTCCAGTGCGGGAACCTTTCTTCCTCCAAAGAGTCAAGCATGAACAGCTCTTACAAGAGCTAAGGGAATCCAAGGGAGTATAGTGATTATAGCAATCCCTTGTAGTGATATAGCGGCTCCCTACAATAAGAGACAGAAATCAGTATTGATGGTGAAGAAGTCTGAGGGTTTAATTGTACAGGTTGGCTTTATATACAATTCCTCAGGCCAGAGGCACACCCCCTGGACCTGATGGAGCACCGCATTACAAACTGTAAAGACCAATAAGAACCATATAACAATGTCCGAAACTCCCACATACAGCACACAATCCTTCCCCTCTGCCTGTGATATAATTAAGGTAGATAATGTACTAACATAATTATCCCCAGGCAGAAACAACAAATTTTTCCACAAAGTATAGAAAACATTCCACATAACATATCCCCATAAAAGTTACATCCCCTGATAGCCTTGATCTGGGTGAACTTATCCAAAAATCAGCCAGATCAGAGCAGGGGTTCAAAAGTTTTATGGAAGTCATATTTTTGCCCAGGCACAGGCATGGTCCCATGCCCAAAGCAGAAAACCGTTCCAGAGAATTAGGCTGTGTGGCCGGTCTAGTTCGGTAATTTGGATACAGACAAACTACCGAACGGAGTCAACAGTCTTATCCTGAAGCTTGTTCCCTTCATCCAGACGAATGATCTCACTGAACAGTGCCCTTCTAAGCTGAATAGAAACTGACGCAGGCGATGATGGAAGTCCAGCGGTGTTCAGGAGTTTCTCTATCCGATTTTTAGTTCCAGGAGATTCATGCCCAAACACAGCTGCCTGTGAACAAGATGGCCACTTCCTCGTGGTTGTTCATAGGAATTGCGGCCACCCAGACGAACAATTAGAACACTGCGGTGAGAAACGTTCCTAGTTGTTAATACGTGTTAACAAGCTTTAGGGTGATCTCTGTTCGTGCAATTGTTCGGTAAACGAATCATATAGTCCCAATTGCACGAACAGAGCCTGTTTGAAGTATATTAGCCAGTTTTATTGCAGGGTAGGAGGCTGGCAAACAGGCCCCTCCAAAAACCAGTGGCCCGGTCACTTTCGCCACATAGGCGTATTAGTCAAGTTATTATTCTGGGAATAGTCATATTCTTCCCATTTCATTATGTAGCCACTCTTTTACACTTTTTTTCTGTATGCTTGCTATTGTTGATTGAGAAGACATGGTGTTTTTTTGATGCATTGCTGACCTTTTGCTACACAGTTACTACTTCTTGCCTTTGTAAACTAAACTAATAAACATTATAATGTGTTAAGGCAATTTTAAAGTGTTCCCGTATGTGGGTAATTCTTTTTTACAGTTAATTTGTAAGGCAAAAAATACACAGGGAGTAATGTTTTTTAACCTCTTTTTAACCTCTTAACGCTGTTACGGCATTCCATGCCATCCTGCTTTTAATGGGCTTAAAAGCCGTTGCTGTTACGGCTTTGAGCCTGAGGTGTACTCACCCCCACCGTGATGCACTTCTGGGGGACTGCGTGACTGCCCAGGCAGTCCCCTGTGGCAAATTAGGCCCCCGTGGGCAGAGCGATCACATGGTCAGTATAGGGGGACTGCCTGGGCTGTCCACTTAACGGTCAAATAAGGCAATAAAAAATATTAGTAAAGCCAAAAAAAAAAAAAAAATATATATATATATATATAAAATTAATTTTTATATTAAATGTATTTGGATATAGATATTTATTTATATATTATATATGTCCAACATGGGCTTGGCACTCACATTTCTGTCCTGTTCTTGCCTCGGTGCTATTTCGTGCCCAAATACAACATCCCAGAGAAATGCACTCAGAGGGATTGTAGTCTTGTGCAATATATCTTTTATTTGTGCAAAGATACAGTCAACGTTTCAGTCTATGAATGCTAACTTTGGCCAACGTTTGTGACTAAATGACTACTTAAAAAGACGACATAACCCATTTTGAATACTCTGGATTGTCTACTTTTTCAAATGGTATGCCATGGACTCGTCAACCAATCTGTGAAATTTCAATTGGCAAAAACGGAAATGGGCAAGTTTTATATTTAGCCCTGTAACTTTCTAAAACACCATAAAAATGGAGGGTACTGTAGTACTCGTGAGACATTACTTTACACAAATATGATTGCTTTAGAGCAGAAAAATGTATACTGATATCATCATCGGTGAAAAGGCAATTTATTTGTGAAAAATGCAAACAAAACTAATATGAACAATAACTTTGGCCAGGTTTTGTAAATAAGTGGCTACTGAAAAAGACTGGACATACCCACTTTGAATACCCTGGGTTGTCTACTTCTGCGAATGGTATGCTATTATGGGGTAATTTTCATTCCTGGGCTGCCATATGATCTCAAAGGAAACATAGGCCCAGCAAACCAATCTGGCAAATTTCAGTGTATAAAAACTGAAAATGGGGCAAGCCCTGTATTTGACCCTGTAACTTTTCAATACCCCTTAAAACCTGTAGATAGTCGGTTCTGTTCTATTTGTGAGACATAGCTGAACACAAGTATGTGTATTTTATTGCAATAAAAGCTAACCGTTTTATGACATTCATGGTTCCATGCAGAACTAAGAAAATATCAACATTTCTTAATTTTTTTTATTCATATTAAATTATAATATATATATATAAATATTTGATGTGAAATGAAAGCCTTATATCTTCTGAAGAAAATGATATATAGTAAGTGTGGGTGCACTTAATATGAAAGAGGTAAATTATGACTGAACAGACATATGGCTCAAATTCCAGGTTTTGTTTTGAACTTGTACAATTGGCTTCGTCCTTAATGGGTTAATGCTTGCGTGTGAACATTTTTATTTTACATGTATGCATTCTGCTGTTACTTACAGTTATCCCTGTCTTTTTATTTATTTATTTTTAATTAGATTGCAATGAACAGAGCCCAGGTGTGTTTAATTTCCAGTTCAAAAACTGGAGAGAGGCACTTATACCTTATCAAAGTTTCTAGAGATAAAATTTCAGACAATGATGATCAAGACTCCGCAAATTGTGATGCAAAAGGTAAATTCTTTGTTATCTGGACAATCGGAAACTCTTAATAGAGAGTAGCAGTTAGGTGCCTATGATTTCATATTTTACATGTCTAAAATTATCAGTTGTAATTTGTTTATTTAGATGTGAAGATTTACAGTCAATTTACTAGTTGGAGTATTTTCCTCTTAGTCAATAAGTGAGTTCTGTTAGGAAGTCAACGGTAAGATCAATGAGATTTTTTAATTATGGTTTATTAAATTCTTTATTTTGTTATGGAATAATACATTGAATAGTGAGCTGAACCTTTGTTAACAGTAATCCATTATTTTAGGTATATAAGTGATATGCATGAGGTTACAAAGCAAAATGTATAATAATGGCATTAAAATAACACAATATTAAACAAAATAGAAGATAGAAGGAGAGGTAATAGAAAATTAGCAATGATGTTAGGTGTAAGGCCATCTTCGGGTAAGAGATTCATCAGATTGGTTACCTTAGTGAGTAATACCTTCTCACCACTTATTTTTTTCTCTTTCCAAAGTGCTAGGTAGCATAGCGGAAGAAGTATGTTATCAAACAGTGAGTGAATGAGTCGAGTTATGTCCCTGAACCTGAAGAAAAACCAGAGTGGGATCAGAGCTTAGCTCTAGCTTCCTCTACCCAATTTGTAGGAGTGTGGGGATAAAACTTTACTGGGTATGGCCCTAATGGTTATGCCTTATTCCTTCTTCTGCCTTGTGTGCAGTGGTGTGATGGGGAAAGCATTAATGGTTAAGGTCTCATTGAATACCCTATGCTTTCCTCCACCTTTTGAACAGTGGAATGAAAGATAACATATAATGATTAGGCAGGGGAACGCTTAGCAACCCAGACCATTAATGTTTTTTTAAGGCAGCTCTACTCTACTGCACCGGCTTTTAGTATGCTACTACTTTTACAGATGCAGTTGTGCTAAAAAGTTTGCATACCCTTGGAGAATTTGTAATATGTGCACCATTTTTAAAGAAAACATGAGTGAGCAGGAAAAACACAATTTATTTTATTTCTTATGGGATTCATATTCAACTGTAGGTTATAACAGAATAGCACATTCATAAAACAAAGCATGGCACTAAAGATAAAAAATGAAATGACCCCTGTTCAAAAGTCTGCATACCCTTAACTCTTAATACTATGTATTGCCCCCATTAGCCTCAATGACAGTGTGCAGTCTTTTGTAATAGTTGTCTGTGAGCTACCTAATTCTTTCAGTTGGTATAGCTGCCCATTCAACTTGGCAAATGCCTTCAGGTCATGCATGAACTGCAAGTTTGAAATCTCCCCAGAGTGGCACCATGATATTAAGGTCAGGAGACTGTAATGGACACTCAAGAACATTCACCTTTTTCTGCTGTAATCACTGGAAGGTCAACTTGGCCTTGTGGGTCATTGTCCAAGAATGTCCCATGCGTCCCATGTGCAGCCTTCGTGCAGAAGAATGCAAATTGTCTGCCAGTATTTTCTGATCGCATGCTGCATTCATCTTGCCATCAATCTTCCCCCAAAACATCAGTAAGCCAGGGATGGTATTCTTTTCACTATAGGCCTTGTTGACCCCTCTTCAAACATAGCGCTTATGGTTGTGACCATAAAGCTCTATTTTGGTCTTGTCACTCCAAATTACAGTGTGCCAGAAACTGTGAGATGTGTTAAGGTGTTCTCGAGCATATTGAAACTGTGCTTTTTTGTGGCATTGACACAGAAAAGGCTTCTTTCTGGCAACTCAACCATGCAGCTCATTTTTGTTCAAGTATTGTCATACTGTGTTCATTGAAACCACCACACTGTCTTTTTCCAGAGGAGCCTGTATTTCTCCTGAGATTTCTTTGTATCTCAGACAATTCTTCTGGCAGTTGTGACTGAAATCTTTCTTGGTCAGCGTGACTTTGGCTTGGTATCGAGATCCCCAAATTTTCCACTTCTTAATAAGTGATTGAGCAGTACTGACTGTCATTTTCAAAGCGTTGGATATCTTTTTATATCCTTTTCCATCTTTATAAAGTGCCATTACCTTGTTGAGCAGGTCTTTTGACAGATTTTTTCTGCTCCCTATTGCTCAGTATCTAGCCTGCTCAGTCCATCCATGTGGGAGCTAACAAACTCATAGACTGTTTATGCACAGACAGTAATTGCAATTTAAAAAGCCACAGGTGTGCGAAATGAACCTTTAATTGCCATTTTAACCTGTGTATTTCACCTTGTCATAGGCGTGCGCACAGGGATCGAGGCTGGCAGGGGAGATCACAGGATCTCTCCTGTCGGTCCATGCCGAGCCGGCGCTATCCGAGTGCCGGCCCTGCTGTGTGCCTTCATGGGCCAGTGGGGAGATCAAATATCTCCCTCACTGGTCCACAGGCAGGGAGGGAGACAGGAGAGGACCCTGGGAGCTCTAGCCAGCAGTAGGCTGCGCATGCCTATGCACCATGTGCATCTTAACAAGGCCAAACATTCAAGGGTATGTAAACTTTTGATGAGGGCAACTTGGGCGATTTCTGTTTATCATTATGATTTAAAAATGGCTTCATATGATCACTATCCTTCAATAAAATACATTTTTTGCATGATCAGTCATAATTTCAAAATTAATGCCAATATTTCACATTTTCTACCAGGGTATGCAAACTTTTGAGTGGAACTGTAAATGAGGAACACATTTACATATATCCTTTGGAGATTACGATTGATCTCTTCCAGGATCCAGGAGACCTTACAAACTGCTAATACTTTGAAACTGTAATCTGTACTCAACTTTCCTTTCACCCTATAACTATTGTTAGATATATAGGTGATTTAAGAATGCTTGTGGAATCCACTGTAACCCTTGGAAAAACCCTTAATAAAGGAGAATATCATGTACTGAAAAATAAGTGGTATCTCGTTAATCTATGTCATTTATATTGTAAACTGTCACAATTACAGTTTTGTAGATAAAATAAATTAGTCCCAGGCACTTGGGATTGCAGCAGGAAGGCAAGTTTATTGGAACAAAAAGTGCAACATTTCGGCCTACACAGAGGCCTTTATTAAGCTTGATAAAAGTGCAACGTTTAGGCTTACACAGAGGCCTTTATCAAGTGATTATCAGTTAGTGTGGTTTAATATAAGAACAGTGACTGAGTCACACCACACAAAAACAAAAGATTAAGACTTTAGAAAAACAGACTTTTCTAAAATTAGAATACGTGTAAAAGAGTCATTATCAGACTGGAGCAACGGAGTGCCAAGAGAAATGGGATTATTTAAAAGTTGCACTGCTAAAGCTAGCATTTCGTAATTATAAAAAAACCCAGAGTGAGGAAGACAGAATGATCTAGAAGATTAGGCAGAAAGAGCCTAAGCAAGTTATAAGAACTTTCAAATCACACACAGAAGAGAAAATTGCAGTCAGTAAAAAAAAATAAAAAGGCACAAAACATTTTTTAGATACATAAATGAGAAAAGGAAGGTTCTATTTCAACTGTCTAAAGTAAAGACAAATAAGTCAATGGGACCTGATGGAATACACCCAACGTTCTTAAAAGAGCTTAATGGTGTACTAGCAAAACCATTAACATTTATTTAACCAATCATTGTTAACAGGAGTATTCCCAGAAGATTGGAAGTTGGCAAACGTTGTGCCCATTCACAATAAAGGTATTAAAGAGGAGTCGGGCAACTATAGACCAGTAAGCCTTACTTCAGTAGTGGGGAAAGTAATAGAAACCATGTTAAAACCATGTTAAAGGATAGGATTGTTGAACATCTAAAATCACATGGATTTCAAGATCAGAGACAACATGGGTTTACTTCAGGGAGATCATGCAAAAAACAATCTTAATGATTTTTTTCGATTGGGTAACTAAAATAATAGATCAGCAGTAAACATTACTTACCTAGATTTCAGTAAGGCTTTTGACACTGTTGCACATAGAAGGCTTATCAATAAACTGCAATCTTTAAGTTTGGATTCCAATATTGTTGAATGGGTAAGTGTAGCGGAGTAGTAGTTTAATCCACGGTATCTAAGCTGGTAGTCAGGATGCAGCATACAAAATACAGGTAGCGTAAAGATAATCCCCTTTTCCCAAGAACTAGACAACACATAGTCTGGGAGTCACCTGAGCTTTTATTCCAAGGTCACCGTATTTATGCAAGGGGTTTCCCTACTGGCATTGCAGGGTTTTTCCCTTGGTGGACTCTGTGGAAAACTTACCTTGCAATGCTATTTCTCATCATGCATTGCTGTACTGGAGAGATAATTGCGTAAGAATATACTGTTAATTACATTATCTCTCCGTACAGCAAAATTTACCATTTCACATAATAATCCATAACTTGTACAGTTTTACTCGGAATTGGCCTTCATTGAATGGCTGGGATCTGAGCGCACCATCTGGCGAAATACCGCTCAGATCCGTTCACTAGAATAGGAGAGCCATTCGAATGAAGGGTTCATACGAACACACATTACAATTATATTGTAGAAAGTGAACTGCTAGAATATGTTTTAAAACTGTCGAACGCCGCCCTATTTGCACGAATAGGTATTTTATACAAAAGACATGGAAGTCCAGCGGGGTTCGTGCAGTCGAGTAGACGATTTTAGTTCCAGGCACTTGACGACCAAACACCGCTGGGCTTTCATGAACAAAGAACGCCACCGCCACGTGTTCGGTTATACGAACGGCAGCCACCCATAAAACCATTACTGTTCTGTGGTTACAATGTTGCCGGTTTGTTAATTGGAGACACATGACTCCCTTGTGTGGTCTCCCGTTCGGCAGTTCATTCGTTTCACACACATATTAATCCAATATGATTCGTGAAACATGCGTATGAATGCTGCAGTCTTTGGAATGTACAAAAAGCAAACAAATACCGTCTTTAACCCTCTGAAGTGGCAAGGTTTGCCAAAGTAAGGCAGTGACTGAGTGACAGGCAACAGAGGGTTGTAGTCAATGGAGTATATTCGGAGCATGGGCTTGTCACCAGTGGGGTACCTCAGGAATCTGTACTTGGACCCATTCTCTTTAATATTTTTATTAGTGATATTGCAGAAGGTCTTGATGGTAAGGTATGCATCTTGGACGTAAAAACCTAAGGGCAGAGTACAGAATATTTGATAGAGTCCTAACCTCAACATCAGAGGAAAGGGATTTAGGGGTGATTTATTTCTGATGACTTAAAGGTAGGCAGACAATGTAATAGAGCAGCAGGGAATGCTAGCAGAATGCTTGGTTGTATAGGGAGAGGTATTAGCAGTAGAAAGAGGGAAGTGCTCATTGTACAGCACACTGATGAGACCGTAGGAAATTGATACTTTAGAGAGAGTTCAGAGAAGGGCTACTAAACTGGTTCATGGATTGCAGGATAAAACTTACAAGGAAAGGTTAAAGGAACTTCACATGTATAGCTTGGTCAAAACGAGACAGGGGGGATATGATAGAAACATTTAAATACATAAAGGGAATCAACACAGTAAAGGAGGAAGAAAAACTACCACAACAAGAGGACATAGTTGTAAATTAGAGGGGCAAAGGTTTAAAAAATATTAGAAAGTATTACTTTACTGAGAGGGTAGTGGTAGCATGGAATAGCCTTCCAGCTGAAGTGGTAGAGGTTAACACAGTAAAGGAGTTTAAGCATGCGTGGGATAGGCATAAGGCTATCCTAATTATAAGATTAGGCCAGGGACTAATGAAAGTATTTAGAAAATTGGGCAGACTAGATGGGCCGATTGGTTCTTTTCTGCCGTCACATTTTATGTTTCTATGTTGATAAAGGCCTCTGTGTAGGCCAAAAAGTTGCACTTTTTGTTCCAATAAACCTGCCTTCCTGCAGCAATCCTGAGTGCCTGGACCTAATTTATTTTATCTATTAAATGTGGTTTTACCAATCCTGGCCCTGATAAGCACCTGGATTCCTAAGTGTGAGCACGGTATCCTCAGTTTGTGAATTACTACAATTTTTAACATTTTTAGTTTTTCTTTCCTTTCATCCCATTGAATTAAATGTATGCTTAATTGATCCTATATCCAGTATGAATGAACAGTTTTCATATGGTTCAACACTTCAGTTCTGCTACTTTCCCACCATGTCTATTTGCTGTCTCCCGCAATAACCTTCCTATTGTGTTTTTATACCCCACCTCCTCTAGATTGTAAACTCGTTTGGGCAGGGTCCTCAACTACCTATTGTTCCTGTTACATTTTGTTATTGTCTCATTTGGTAAATTCCCATCTTATTGTAAAGTGCTGCGGAATAACCAATAATAATAATAATGTATCCTTGTAAGAACATTTATATTAAGTGTGGGCAGAAAAGAGTGACAAACCCAGGCAGATGCAGAGTGATTAACTTGCGCAGTCTGCCTTTTCTAGATTTTATGTTGTCTTCTCACATTTATCATTTTTATCTGCAGCAATTTTTGCTATTCTTACAAGTGTATTGTCCAAGGATGACTGGTGGAATCTCCTACTGAAAGCGATTTATGCCTTGTGTGACCTAGGCCGATACAAAGAAGGAGAGTTGCTTGTGGATTCATCTTTAGAGTATTATTCATTTTATGATGATCGGCAAAAACGGAAGGAGTTAGAGTATTTTGGACTTTCAGCTGCCATACTTGACAAGAACTTTAGGAAAGCTTACAACTACATAAGGTACATTGTTTATTTATATTTTCTGATTGAAAAAAAACAAAAAACGGAAGGTGAAATCTGGGTAGCTACTTTTCATTCATATACGGTGCATTCAAAAGGTATTCAGACCCCTAATTTTTTTAGTATATTTTTTTATGATGCATCCTTATGCTACAATTGTTTCAATTATATTTTTTTCCACATCAATCCACACTTAATACTCTATAATGACAAAGCAAAAAACAGATATTGGACACCATTACAAATATATTAAACAGAAAAAAGTTTAAATCACACGGGCATAAATATTCAGATCTTTAACGCTGTACTTAGTCAAAGCACCTTTAGTAGCAATTACAGTTTCAAGCCTTTTTAAGCGTGATGCAGCAAGCTTTGAATTTTTGGCTTTTGGTAGTTTCTGCCATTCATCTGTACAGATCCTCTCAAGCTCCATCAGGTTGTATGGAGACCATCAGGGGTCTGGTTCTTTTAGAAAAGGAAACAATTGGACAAAGGTACGTTTGAGGTGACAGAGGCTATTTAAAGAATATAACCTGTTGAAAACAGGCTCATGTAGGCAAGTGCCTACTATGCCTAATGGGAAATCCGGTCCTGGCTAAATATAGAAACGGCTTTAAAAAAATAAATAAAAAAAAATTAAAAATCTTTATTTTTGCTGTGCATGGTAGCAGAGATTGCATAATATACACTGATATATAGAGATATCAAAGGTTTGTCCAGTTAGATATAATAAGTGTATAGATACATCAGCACATTTTACAAGAGATATAGGACAGAAGTAGTGCAGATTTAAGTGGTTATTATAACAGGGGTTAAAGAGATTGTGTGCACCACAGGTAATTGAGTAGTAAAGAACTGCAAGTTAGAACCCCCAGGAGGCCCCCAAACAGACCAGAGATGGAAGTTCTGCAAAGAGACAGAAAATAGGGATAGATGAACTACAGGGTAGGTTGGTCGACAGGCTCTCTGTTGGGGCGACTACTTGAAACAGAGAAACTATGACTCCGCTCTGAAGTTAGCCTATAACCCTCTGGGGAAGTCCCATGAGTAAACCCATTAGCTCTCCTGAATAGAGGTATGCAGACCCCGTTCGGGGATCAGGTAAGTCCCTTGTAGACTTCGAGAGCCCCTTCAGCAGCTCCATTGTCCAGTTCGATGATCGCTTTGGTCTCACCGTTAATACCACGATGGGTCCCGCTCTGCACCCGCATGCCATGCGAGCCCGGGCGCATTGAAGGTGTGTTCAATCCCAGCTCGCGGGGTCTCAGTGCGGTCAGGCATACAGCGAGTTCCAATAACGCCACCAGCTGTGCCCATAGGAGTGTAGACAGTTCACCTGAGTTGTACAGGGTTTCAGTGGCATCTACCATCTTGCGCTTGCTTGGATCCCTGTTGTTTGCCGTGTGTCATTATCAGGGTATGGAAACCTCAAGAGGGTAGACCGGGATCACCCCCACCGGTCCAGAGAGGGGGGGGAGGGAAACGGGGCACCAGTTGGCTGCAACGGGTCAGGATCGGAGATCGCCCGCTTCCCCTCTCCCCCGTACTCTCTAGGCCGCCAGGCCTGCTGTCAATTAGTCTGATTCATGGACCTCCGGGGACATCGAACACTCTCCGGTATCACCTTGGGTTATGTAGGAGCACCCCAATCTTAGTAAGAGTTGTCAGAGAGGTTGAAAATTATTGTAAAAGCTGTGTTTATGAGAATAAGTGCCGGAGCACGTGCAAGATGCGTCCGTCCGGCATGGCTGGCCCTGCTCCACATAGAAACACCTTTAAACGCAACTCTGGCATACATTTAGTAGAAGACAGTGAAAGCCTATTATTAAATAGCATTTACAATTAGAATATTGAAGAAACACTGTGCTTTACACAATAGACTGTCACAGAATTCTGCTTATCTCTACATTTTGGTCTTTTCTCTGTATCATATTCAGCTAAAAACACAAAGAAATAAGTAGGAAAATTTTATTTTATCACTAAACCATAAACTTTGGGGAATTAACCAGGGGATTTTATTTTATAGACCTAATAGGAATAGTTGACAAAAGTTTCCAATTCAGTTATATTGACCTTAAATGTAAATTTATACTGTCAGTTCCCAAGTAGTAATGGTTTAGGTGTGAGTTGTAGGTTCGCGTCCGTTACGGTCACTAGGGCTGCGTGGATTTCTTTCCAAAAGGGTTTGATGAGTGGACAGGTCCACCAAAGATGAAAGAGGGTTCCCAGTTCCCTCCCGCATCTCCAGCATTCCGGTTTGTAGGTGGCCTTCATTACTGATAGTTTCTCTGGTGTTTTGTACCAATGTGAGATCATTTTATATCCTGCTTCCTGGAATTTTGTGGCTATGGAAGCTTTGTGTCTGAGTGTAAACACTGTTGTCCACTGTTCCCCGGTGCGTGTCCTAGGTCTCTTTCCCAGTATCTAGTGAAGTAAAGGAGAGGCGCATCGGTGGGAGGTGTGATTTGTAGTCTGTAAAGGAGTGAGACAGCGTGCGGTGGGTGTTCATACAGATGGTTTCGAAGGTAGAGAACGTTCGTGATGCTGAGTCCAGCTCAGGTACGTGCTTCAGTAATCTCGTCAGTTGGTGGTATCGGAAGCTGAGTAGCCAGTTGTGAGGGGTATTCGGGATCAGGTCTCCCCGGGGCGTGATCGTGCCTTGTTTGTACACGTCATTTAGTCTACAGGAGTATGGCAGCCCCAGGGTTAAGACGTAGTGAGGGTGTGCCGCCGGGGGAAATCTTGGATTGTGAGATATAGGGCATAGAGGCGAGAGCTCCGGGGCCATGTCTCTGTGCTTCTCCAGACAGGGTGGCGTTTAGGGTTGGGTGTTGTTTTGGTAGTTCGCCGACCATGGCTTTTGGCAGCCACGCGAGGAGGGGAAGGGATATTTCTGAGAAGCTCGCCTCTATCGGGATCCAGAGTTTCTTTTCTGGGTTGTGTGTCCATTCGATCAGGCGCTGGAGATGAATGGCCCGCCTATATTTAGCCAGGTTTTGTGAGGGTGGCGAAGTTCAGTCTCGACCTTTTGCGGTACCACACATATTCTGCCAGGATCTGTCGGGTTTGTGTGAAGAAGATTTTGGGGATGTGTATTGGAAGGTTTTGCAGGATGCATAAGAGTCGTGGAAGTATGTTCATTTTGAGAACGCTGATCCTCCCTAGCCATGTAATGTGTGGAAGTTGCCAGGAGCTTAGGTCTTTTTTTATCTGGTCGAGGAGGGGTGGGAAGTTGATTCGAAAAGTGTCTGTGAGGTCTGCCGACAGCCATGTCCCCAGGTATTTGATTGCTTCAGTACACCAGTGGAAGGGGAAGTCTTTTTGTAGTGTAGTTACCAGCGTTTGGGGGCATCCCAAGTTGAGTATTTCTGATTTAGTGAAGTTTATTTTTAGGTTTGAAAGCGTGCCATATGTGTTGAATTGATGCATTAGTTCTCTGAGGGAGGGTTGGTGGTAGTAAACAGGAGACCGTCCGCATATGCTGAGACTTTGCTGACTCCCCAGCTGCCTACGACCCCTGAGATATCGGGTTGAGTTCTAATGGCGTTAAGGAAAGGCTCCAGGCTGATGACGAAGAGCAGGGGCGATAGTGGGCAGCCCTGTCTCGTGCCATTTCTGATCTCAAATGGGTCTGAGAGAATTCAGTTTACTTGTACTCAGGCAGCTGGTTTGGTGTATAGGGCCGATAACCGTGCCATCATGTGTGGTCCCATCCCAAGGTGTTCTAGTGTGGACCACAAGAAGGCCCAGTCCACCCTGTCGAACGCCTTCTCTGCGTCCGTTGAGACCAGCAGGGTGGGTAAGGGACCCCTCCTAGCCGCGTGGATTAGATTGAGTGCTTTGATGGTGTTGTCCCTGGCCTCCCATCCCTCCACAAATCCCACCTGGTCAGGGTGGATGAGGTCCGGTAGTAAAGGTTGGAGGCGTAGTGCCAGGATCTTGGCGAACAACTTGAGATCAGCTGGTCGATAGCTGGTGCATGAGGACGGGTCCTTTCCTTCTTTCGGTATCACCACGACATGGGCTAGAAGCATGTTGGGGTCCAGTGAGCTTCCATTGTGGATGGAGTTGTATAGGGTTAGCAGATCGTCCGCGAACATCTTATAGTATTTCGCCATATACCCATCCGGTCCTGGGCTCTTCCCCTGCCAGTTTAATTGCTAAACGTATTTCTTTGTTGGTGATGTCTTCCTCCAGTGTGGTTATAGCTTGAGGCGAGAGCTTGGAAGTCAGGTTCTGTGCGATATATGCTTTCTGGCGTGCTGCGAAGGTCTCCTCTGTAGTGTTTGCGCGTGAGGTGTTCGGGGGTAAGCAGTACAGGGAGGAGTAATATTGTCGGAAGCCCTCGGCTATGGCTTTTGGTGTGAGCATGGATTTCTCTGCCATGGAGATCTTTTGCACGTGGCATTTTTGTCTCCGCGCTCTCAGCGCCCTGGCGAGCAATTTGCCGCTCTTGTTTCCAAATACGTAGAACTTTTTTTTGTGAGTTGGAACTGGAATTGGATCTTGATTGTAGACAAGAGTTGAGTTTCACTCTGGCCTCCAGGAGTTGTTTGTGGGTGGCGTCGTGGAGGGTATGTTTGTGTTTTGCTTCCAGTTGGGCTACCTGGGTGATGAGGTGCATGATTTCTTGTGCGCGCCATTTTTTCAGGCGGGTGCCGTGTTTAATAAGAATCCCCCGGACGAAACATTTATGTGCTTCCCAGATAGTGGGCTGTATGGAGTCAGGTGGCTTGTTGGTGAGAAATAAGTGCTTTAGGGCGGTACGTATTTCTGTTTGAACTAGTGGGTCCTCTAGGAGGGATTCATTTAATTTCCACGTCTGAAGGGCTTGGGGTTTTTGATGGTAAGGATCACTGGTGCGCGATCCGACCAGGTCATGGGGGCTATGCGGGCAGCTATCAGCATGTCTAGGTCTCTGTGTTGGGTGAAGAAGTAATCTATCCTCGAGTAGGATCTATGTGGTGTTGAGTAGTAAGTGTAGTCTCTGTCTGCATGGTGGAGGATGCGCCGGGAGTCTGCGAGTTGGTAGTTCAAGAGGAGGGTCCTCATTCCCCTAAGGACGTGGTCCGGTATCGTGGACGTTCCTTTTCGATGTGTTCCTTTCGATTATGACGGTTCCTTCTCCAAATGTTTTCAGGGTTTTTAGGGCAGAGGCCAGGAATGGCCTCTGGCCCCTATTTGGGAGGTATAAGTTTACGTGATTTTAGAGTCGCCTATTTTTCCTTTGAGGAAGAGGTATCTACCTTCTGTGTCCTTTTCTTCCGCTTCCAGGTGGAACTGTATGTCTGCTGACAATAGTATGGCCTCTCCCTTGGATTTAGTTGAGGGAATGTGTGACGTGGCCGGTAGGGTAGTATTTATTGGAGAATTTTGGTGCCTGGGGTGTGTGGAAGTGGGTTTCTTGGAAAAAGGCTATTGACACCCCCAGCGCTTTGATCTCTTGCAGCGCTCTGGTCTGTTTATGTGGGGAGTTGAGGCCCCTCACATTGATCATGTAGATGTTGAGGCTGTCTCTGTTGTATCTGCCCACGCCGGGGGCGTGGGGAGCGGGAGGGGGCAAGCCCATATTGTAGGGTTCCACCCGGGTCAGACCAGTCAGTGGGGTGGTAGAGGGTGAGGGGATGTACGGGCAGGTGAAGGCGAGTAGGGAAGGGGGAGGTCTGCGGGGTGAGTGAGGAAGGAAGAAGCTATAGAAGCGCGTGGTATAGAGCAGCAAGTATGGGTGTTGTCAAGTCGCCGGGGCGATGGTAGTTAGGGGTAATGTGCCGCTGTTAGGTGGGAGTCTAGGGGTGTTGTCCCCGGTGTCCACCCAGCAGGTTGTTGGCAGCGAACCCGTGGGGTTGGTGGCGTCGGAGGGAAGGTAGGTCACCTACTAGTGACCTCTCGTTGGGTGGTGTGGCTCAGTTGGTCCACTTCTGGCCCCCGCTGCTCCTTAATTTGGAGGTGTAAAGTAATGTGGCACCCATCAAGGGTAAGGCCGTATAGACGGTCTATGGTGCGTGTCAGCGGGCTTCTGTGTTGGCCCCCTATGGTTCGTATCGTGAAATACACGTGGTAGAAGTAAGCTAGGGGCTTAAAGGAGAACATCATATAAGTTATGAGCACACAATGCATAACATTATCAAAGGAAACATTGTTAACATTCAAAACATTTTAACCCCTTAAGGACCAAACTTCTGGAATAAAAGGGAATCATGACATGTCACACATGGATGGCTATTGGGTTGTCCAGGGCAAGACGTCTTCCGGTCGTGCGTGGCAGTGTGTTGCTGTTTCACTTGGTCCCCAGGTGGGCAAGTGGTGCAAGTGCAATAATTCAGCAGGTGAGCAACAGAAAAAAAAAAAGGGGGTGGGGGAGCAATAGTAGTTTCTTCAGCAGGTTTGACTCTCTGGCATATGGGCCGGAGGTAGATGCTGTGTGATGTGGGGAGGTAGATGGGTAGTACCCATTCTATTCCTCAGGTTCCGCTTGCTGAAGAGGGGAAAAGTCGGTGTCCGGTCCCTGCTTTATGTTGTGGCGGGTAGGTCTTCCTGTGAGGCGTTCATTTACCGGGCAGTTGGTCCAGTCTATGATGTGGGTTTGTGGGAGGTCGATGGCCTCTTGGAAGGCCTAGATGTCTTGCGGTGTCCGGATTGTGGCTTCTGTGTTGCCCCGACGGGCTGTAAGAGCGAATGGAAATTGCCATCGGTAGCGAATTTGGGCCTCCTGCATGGCGGCGGTTAAGGGCCGCAGCGCTCTTCGAGCCTGCAGGGTGAGGTGGGAGAGGTCATTATACAGTTCGATAGTCTGCCCCTCATGTCTCCAGGATCTTTCCTCATTATGTCCTCTTTGAGTTGGAAATCTGGTATGTGACAGATTATGTCCCTGGGAGGGGCGCCCAGGGGGTGGTTTTGGCCTCAGTGCCCTGTTAGCTCTATCTATGGGGATGCAGGCGTCCCTGGGCCGGCCCAGAATGCGGTTGAAGAGCGGTAACAGGATGTGTCTTCTGGGGTGTCTGTTTCCCTGCAGCCTCTAACCCAGATGTTGTGCCTGCGGCTGCGATTGTCCAGGTCCTCAATGTGGAGGCGCAGGTCTTGTATCTGTTTGGCGTGTGCTTTCGTAGTTGTGACCACGGGGCAGTGTAAGTCAGGCTTCTGGGATTCCAGGGCCTGCACTCTGGTCTCCAGTGCTGTAAGGGAGGTACCAAGGGCTGAAATTTCTGTGCGCAGCGTAGTTGTAACCTCCTCTAGGGGGGAATGGAAGTCTTCCTTTTTGGGTAGGGACGCAAACAGAGCGTACCAGTCTGGTGCCGGTGGGGCAGGCCCGCTAAGTCCTGTGCCGGGGCCTCCTTCTGACAGCGTGGAGCTTGGTGAGGAAGTCGCCCGGTGTGTGCATGTAACTTCTAATTGAGGGATGCGAGTTGTTCCCTTGTGTTCTCGGTGTGGAGGGGTTCATTTGGGCTCATTTGGTGCGTCCCATGGGTGCCAGGTTGTGCTGTTTAGCTGTGCTTTGGTGCAGTCAGGAGCGGAGCGAGAGGATTAGGCGGCCATTCTCGTCCGGCATCGAGCCACGTCCCCCCAAGTAGTAATGGTTTAATGTAGAACTGTCATTGTATTTTATTTAAGCATAACTGACCCTTTGAATGCCAAAACAGACTGATATTACGTTCCCTTTTATTTTTTTTAAGTCAAAACTTTTTGTATTTATAAGTATAAAATTTGCAATATACCCATAAATTTACTATATCTGTATTTTGTGTCTTTCAAGAATAATGTTAATGGAAAATGTTAACAAACCTCAGCTTTGGAATATCTTCAATCAAGTCACAATGCACTCTCAAGACGTAAGGCATCACCGATTTTGTCTAAGACTGATGCTTAAAAACCCTGATAATCTTGCTTTGTGTGTTCTTAGTGGCCACAATGCATTTGTATCTGGAAGCTTCAAACATGCCCTTGGTAAGGATTCCATCTGCTTATAATGCTCACAAGATAGACTTTATTATTTTTATTTCATTTTACAGAAACAAAATATATCTTCAATAGAAACATATGTAAAATCACTAACTACTAGTGCTAGTGACCCATTTGGCAGTAGCTTTGTTAGAAACTTACCTTTCATAGTTACATAGCTGAAAAGAGACTTACGTCCATCAAGTTCAGCCTTCTTAAGATATGGTTTTGCTGTTAATCCAAAAGAAGGCATGAAACCCAGTCTGAAGTGCTTCCAATTTTGCAACAAACTAGGAAAAAATTCCTTCTTGACACCAAAATGGCAGTCAGATATCTCCTTGGTTTAAGCAGCTATTATCCCACTAATTAGAAATTATATCCCTGTATGTTATGTTTTTGGAAGTATATAACCAATTGCTGTTTTAACATCTGTATGGACTCTCATAAAACCACCTCTTCAGGCAGAGAATTCCGTATCCTTATAGTTCTTACTGTAAAAAAAAAAACCTTTTCTTTGCCTTAGATTAAATCTCCTTTCTTCCAGCCTAAATGCGTGACATCGTGTCCTATGTATAGCCTTGTTTATGAATAGATTTCCAGATAATGATTTGTACTGGCCCCAAATATATTTGTATAATGTTATCATATCCCCTCTAAGGCAACGTTTTTCCAAACTAAAGAATTTTACATTTTGTAACCTTTCTTTGTATCTAAAATGCTCCATTCCTTTTTATCAATTTTGTAGCTCGTCTTTGCATGTTTTCTAGTGCCATGATATCTTTCTTTAGAACAGGTGCCCAAAATTGCACAGTATATTCAAGATGTGGTCTTACCAGCGATTTATAAAGAGGCAAAATTATATTTTCATCCTGAGAATTTATGCCCCTATTTATACATGACAAAACCTTACTGGCCTTAGCAACTGCGGATTGACATTGCATATTGCTACCTAATTTGTTGTCTATAACAATTCCCAAATCCTTCTCGTGTGTGGTTACCCCTAATTCACTACCATTTACGGTGTAAGTTGCTTGTGCATTCTTGACCCAGAAGTGCATAACTTTGCATTTCTCTACATTAAATTTCATCTGCCATTTTAGTGCCCAGTCCCCCAATCTATCTAAATCCCTCTGCAGAAAAGCAATATCCTGTTCACATTTTATTACTTTACAAAGTTTTGTGTCATCTGCAAACACTGATACATGGCTTTCAATGCCCATTTCAAGATAATTTATAAATATGTTAAAAAGAAGCGGTCCCAATACAGAACCCTTAGAGACACCACTAACCATTTTTGTCCAGCTTGAAAATTTACCATTGATGACAACTCGTTGTACTCTATCCTTAAGCCAATGTTCTACCCAAGAACAAGAATATTCATCTAGACCAATTTATTTTAGTTTGAAGACTAACCTCTTGTGAGGAACCGTTTCAAATGCCTTGGCAAAATCCAAGTAGATCACATCCACTGCAACACCCTGATCTATACTTCTACTTACTTCTTCGTAGAATGCAATTAGGTTAGTTTGACATGACCTATGTTTCATAAAACCATGCTGATTATTGCTAATAACAAAGTTCTTCCCAATTAATTCCTGAATATTATCCCTTAATAGCCCTTCAAATATTTTCCCAGTCACAAAAGTTAAGCTCACAGGTCTATAATTTCCAGGCAAGGATTTTGGACCTTTTTTAAATATAGGAACAACATCTGCCTTCCTCCAATCCTCCGGTACAATACTTGAAACAAAAGAATCTTGAAAGATTAAATACAGAGATTCACTTATTTTCTAACTCCGCTCCTTAAGTACTCGTGGGTGAATACCGTCGGGCCCCGCAGCTTTATTTACATTAATTTTCATTAACTGCTGTAGCACTTTGTCTCAAGTGATGCAATCACAAGTTATCTGCAAGTTTTTTGCAGCAATCATTTGCATATCTCTTGCCATAGGATCCTCATTAATATTTACTGAAGAAAAATAGTTATTTAAAATTTCTGCCTTTCCTGGTCTTCATTAACTAACAGACCCATCTCTGTTTCCAGTGTACCTACACTTTCATTTTTTGTTTTTTTTAGAATTGCCGTACTTAAAAAAATAAATAAATAAAAAATAAATGTTTGGGGTTGCTTTTGCATTCTTTTGGCTATCAAAGAATTCTAGTATTATTTTCTAGTTTAGCCCCTTTAATTGCCTTTTTGCAAGCATTATTGGCTTTCTTATATAGGATGCCTCTGATTTGTCCGATTTAACTGCCCTTTTCTTATTTTTAAGCTCTTGTTTTACTTCTCTACTAAGCCACAGTATTTGTTTCTTTTATATTTATTACCCAATGGTACATACTGAAAAATTTACCTTTCTAATATTTGTTTGAAAAGTTTCCATTTATCCTCAGTGTTTTTTTTCACTAAGGAGTTTATGCCAGTCGATATGTTGTAGAGCTTCCCTAATCTTATCGAAATTGGACTTTTAAAAAAATATATATATGTTTTAGTATACCCCGTATACACATGCTTTTGGTTTTTTGAGTTTATTTTTAAAATTACCATATTGTGATCACTATTTCCCAAATGCTCCTCTACTTGAATGTTGGTCAAAAGATCAACATTGTTTGTTATAACGAGATCCAGACAAGCATCTTTTCTAGTTGGTGCTTGTACCAGTTGTGATATGAAGGTGTCATTTAACACATTCAAAAACCTTATTGCCCTTGCTGAAGTACTAGTCCATCTATCCCGATTTATGTCTGGGTAATTGCAGCTTTCCAAATTTGCTGTTATTCCTTATTAATATTTACATTAGGTGGTTTATAACATATCCTAACCAATAATTGATTTCACTTTGTTTGCCCCAAGCAGATATCTACCCATAAAGCTTCTGCATTTTCCTTGTCACACTCCATAAATCTAAGATTTGACTTTAACTCATGGTTGACATACAAACCTACCCCACCACCCTATTTGTTTTTCCTATCCTTCCTTCATAGAGACTGGGAGTAGACAGTTAATCTATGTGACAGAAATGCCTCTGCCACTTGTTCTTGGAGGGGCCTGCTTGCCAGCCTCCTGCCAAAAGACTATAAGCCCTTTAAAAACTTATGTGATTTATGTACTTTTGTACTCCTATCCCTGGAACTGTTTTTGGCATAGGATCATCTGCACGGTCGGTCAAAATGATGACTTCCATGGAAATCCCAAACCCCTGAACCGAGCTGGGTGATTTTTGGATATGTTGGTCCCCCAGATCGGGTCTGTCAGAGGATATGATTTTTGTGGGATTTCCCTGTGTTTTGGGGGTACTTTTGGGTTATTGTAAAATATGTTTTATATGCCTGTCGATAATTGAGTTTAGTACAGTTCCTGACTCAATTATCTCTCAGGCACAGTGTGGGTGGTACCTTTAGGAGTGTATATAAGGGTTGTAGATATTAGCAGACATTAGCTTGGCTATTAGAGCTTGGCAGATGCTTCTAAGTGCTGCTACAAAGTGTGTGATTGGAGATATTCTGGAGATAAACTTGAGGTAATCTGAGGTATTCAGGAGGACAAAAAGAATTTAAGGTTTGTTTGCTTTCAATTATTCACCTTATTAAAATGGCAGACTTAGTTCAGTGTAATAGTTGTTATGCATTTGTTTCACGTTCCACTTTTTGGAGATTTGGATGCTGTCTAATCTGTAGACAGTTCTCTATATTGCGGCAGGAGATGGCATTTTTGAAGTCTGCGATTTTTAATTTATCTGGTAAACAAACTCAGGCTGGAACTGAACTGAAAATAACAAGCCAAGGTCAGGAATCAACAGGAGAACACTAGAACACGAAACAGCAATACGGGAAGCAGAATCAATGAACTGACCCTGCCCTCTGGGAGAGGCAGTGTTTTATACCTGGCTAATGGGGCCATCAGCTTCAGGTGTGCTTGAGAATGTTGGAGCAGCCACAGAATAACGTCCAACCCCCAGTGCTGGATACAAGGCAAGATTATAATTCAGGCAATTACTAGAGCTGAATAGCGGCTCAGAGGCAAAACAGCAGGCCCAGGACGGCAAAGTACCCAGGTTCAAATCCCTCATCGGGCACTTCTGGGGTGACCTCGTCTGGATGTCGCGGTGAGAACCTTCAAGAACGCCCTCCAGGCGTGAATTGGTTGCTCATAATTTCCTTCCAGATCAGAATTACCTTCCTCCTATGAGAGATCAAATACATCATCTGGCAGGAGGTCCCTTCTCCCATAGGCATCCATGGCATACATACAGCCTTCTTCCAGATTAGAGGGAAACACAGCACCTACCGTAGCCTATGCTCTAGTAGTTCTCACTTCAATGCTTTTTCGAATACTTTGAGATCCTGTTTGCATACAACTGTGCCATTTGAGGCATACGTGCAGTCAGGTGGCAGAACTTTTTTGGCAAGGCAGGAAGTGGTGAATGTGCTTGCTTGAACAGAAGTGTCCTCAGGAAGAGGTACAGATGTTTCTGGAGCAAGAGGTGGAGATTCCTCAGGGGTACTGGTTGCAGGTTCTTGAGGGACACTGGTAACATTGACTGTAGTAGTTTGAGTACCCTTTTGTGTCACAGAACGGGGACAGGGCTGGCAGTTTCCAGGCTGTCTTGCCGGGATGACAGGATAAGTCTGTATGGTACCAGAAAAAATGGATCTTGGCCTAGGTGGACGAGTTTGGCAGAGAAAGATGAAATGCCCTCTTTTCCCACAGTATAGACATAGGCCATGGGCTCTCCTACGGTATCTTTCCTTGGGAAGCAACCTAGCTCGGGTAAATCTGATCTCCATGGGTTCCTCCATGTCCACTGGAGTTTCACGGCTAGCTTGAGTATAAACAGGGTTACAAGGCGGGTCCCTGAAGGTGGGTTCATGCTGCAACATGATGGGGACTTGGTAGGTGTGTTTAAAGTCCTTTTCTCTAGGTAACCAAGATCTGCGGTTACTTGGTGCAGGCTTGGGAGTAGCTTTCCTGGAAGTAACGCACTGAGAGTCCATTGCGGTCATGAACGACTCCCAGCTGTCCAAGACAGTGCTTTTCTCCTGCAGCTTCTGGTATGCCCACTCCTTAATCTGTCCAGAAAGTAAATTGATAGCAGAACGGACCTTGACAAAGTCGCTGTTGTAGGTCTTGGGCTTAAGGGCAAACAGGAGTTCACAATCCAGTCTAAATGCTGTGTAGAAGGAGCGGGAACCGTCAAATCTGTCAGGCATCACAACGAACGGCTGTGGATAAGCAGGTTCCGGGGCTGGGCATACTGTGCCTCTAAGAAATAAAACTTCTCGCTGCAGCTCCGAAACAGTCTGGGTCAGGCTTGATACTTGCTGAGCAAGGGAGGTGAGCAGCTTACATATCTCTGCGGACTCCATATTGGTCAGTTCATTACTGTCACGGCTTACCTTAGTGGGAGTCCGGTATGCCGAGATATGCTCACCCTTGCAATTAAATACAGGCCAAGGTGGTCAGGGAAGAACTCACCTGGCCTGTGAGTCTGTGCACGGGGGCTGTGCAGGATGATGCTCCAAGTCGCAGTACAGATACGGACATAAACAGGAGAATCGTCGTGGGTAAGCCAAAGGTCAGTGGGTGCCAGAAATCAGGATAAACGAGTAGAGAGCCGAGGTCAGAGGATACACGAAAATTACAAGCCAAGGACAGGAATCAACAGGAGAACACTAGAACACGAAACAGCAATACGGGAACCAGAATCAATGAACTGACACTGCCCTCTGGGAGAGGCATTGTTTTATACCTGGCTAATGAGGCCATCAGCTTCAGGTGTGCTTGAGAATGTTGGAGCAGCCACAGAATAACGTCCAACCCAAAAAAACGTACAAAAAAGATGGTTTGCATCTTTCTCAAAAGGGAACAAGTGTTCTCAGTGAGCAGTTCAGAGGTTTTGCTGGGAGGGGGTCACAAAAGGGTGATAAAACATCAATCCAATTGCCCCCCAAAACAAGGACAGAAGGTGCCTGTAGCAAGTGTGATAAAAATATTATAAGCTTAGAGTCATGTCTACAAATGCTCGCAGTTTAGGGAATAAGATCCATGAACTTGTGGCAATAATGGTAACTGATAATGTAGATTTAGTCGCTGTTACTGAGACATGATATAATGAGAAAAATGACTGGGACATAGCAATACCAGGGTACTCTTTATATAGAAAAGACCGGGAAGGCAAGAAAGGGGGAGGGGTGGCCCTTTGTGTGAAGGATAGCATAAAGTCTAGCCTAATAAAAGTTAGTGAGGCGAACATAGAGTCCGTTTGGGTTACGTTAGAATTTGGTAATCACACAGTAACTCGTGTAGGTGTGATTTATAGGCGCCCAGGACAAATAGAAAAGTTAGATAATCTACTAGTTGAGTTGAAATAGCTAAAATGACAATGAAGGGGGAAGTTATCATCATGGGTGACTTTAATCTTCCTGATGGGAATTGGAAAACCAAAATAGCTTCTTGTGCAAGGAGCACAAATATTCTAAACTCCCTACTGGGATTGTCTCTAAAACAAGTCGTTGAGGAGCCAACTCGTAAGGAGGCCATACTAGATTTAGTGTTAACAAATGAAGATTTGGTATCAGATATTACTGTAGGTGAAAGTTTAGGATCCATCAGTCAGTGTGGTTTAATATAAGAGACTATATTTAAAAGAAGAAAAACTACCACAACAAGAGGACCAGAGGGTAGTGGATGCATGGAATAGGCTTCCAGCTGAAGTGGTAGATGTTAACACAGTAAAGGAGTTTAAGCATGCGTGGGATATGTATAAGGCTATCCTAACTATAAGATAAGTGACTAATGAAAGTAGTTAAAAAAAATTGGGCAGACTAGATGGGCCAAATGGTTATCTGCCGTCACATTCTATGTTTCTATGATCCTGTTTTGTGTGGGAGTGTCCTGGTCCTGAGAGCCAATGTAATTACAGTATGTACTTTGTCACAGTCCCCTCTCAGGCCCCTGGAGTATGTTATGGAAAACCCCTTGCATGGGGACTTGCATATAAGGCCAGTTGTGGCTGCCATAAAAACCGTTCAACTTCACCCTCAACACAGAGCCTCGTCTTGTAAATTGTAGGGAACAGTTATACCAGCTTTATCACTACCTCTTGTAAGAGCTATTCTGCTATACCCTTGGAGTAGGAGAGATCTACCCACAGGAAGCTGGATCCCTGACTTGGGTCCAGGGTGGGTGGAGGACAGCGAGACTACAGCCAAGCTGCGGCGGCTGAGGGTCTACAGTGCTGATGGTGTCTGGTGGAGCGCTTGAAAGTACTCTGAGGTACTAGGAAGCAGTGATTGTCGGAGGCACCCAGCCTGGGTGCCAGGCGGTCCGTCAGTCTATATCAGCTCCCTATTTGCCTAGCTTACCAACCAAACCTGCAAGGCTAATTTGCCAAGTAACCCAGAAATCATACAAATGTAAACTGTTCATATTATGTGAAGAACAAATATGATTAGCAAATCTTGTATGGTCCAGTGACTTGACTTCTATATTAATTTAGACGAAGAGCAACTTCGAGTGGTGATAACATGAACACAATCAGTCCATTCGTTTACACACTATTTTTATACTTTTTAAGTGTTGTACAGTTTGAATCCAAATTTGACAAGTTTACAACAACCCTTTTAATAATGATAATTTTCATAATGGTGAAAATATATATTTAAAAAAGCATAGAGTAATTTAAAAAAATACAAAAATAAAACCCTTACAAGCCTAAATTGCTATAAATCATTAGGCTGTGTAATTTGTGCAGTGTCATGCTGTGCTTTCAGTAGCGGCTTAGTACATTTACCATTAGCCTCAATACAACAGGAGTGTTTGTAATGTCTATTGCAGCTTTTCACCCTAAGATATATTTGCATAAGTAAAGGGATCTGGGGTCTGCACCTCATGCTACATCTGTGTTGGTGTAGACCTACATGTGTTGGTGTAGACCTATTTGTTTGTATACATTAAGATAATGCATTTAAAATATATAAATAAGACACTGCAAATTTTCAGGCTGTGCAGTTTCTGCAAATAGCTTTGACCAAACCACGTGACTGATGTTCACTTAACTTTCTGCACTATGGTTTTACAGCACTGTTGTCCTTATCCCTAAGTAGTGCTTTATGACAACAGTGAAGTTTTATGGCATTTCAACTGTAAGCTCTCTACTGTATAAAGCCAAAGTCTGATCTACAACTTTCCAAAAGGCTATAGGTTAAGTTGGGAAGAAGGGGTAGAAATAGTGGCTTTATGGAGCAAACTATTTTATAATTTATGTAACACAAAAGATGGAGACAAAATCCATTTTCTTTTCTCTCTCTCTTTTTTTTTTTTTTAGCTCAGTATGTACAAGCCTTTCGAATGCAATCAGATGATCCTCTGCATTCCCTTTGTATTGGACTGACATTCGTTCATATGGCATCACAGAAGTTTGTGTTAAAGAGGCATGCTCTGTTAGTACAGGTACTTAAAATGTTCGGTCTATTTAGCTTACAAGTTGCCAGTTTAAACAAATAAGGAATAGTGTACATTTATATAGTAATGCTTCATTTGTATATGCCACAGTCGTACTTACTTTTTTTTCCCCACTAGATATCATCATAGGGGCATAAATTATTTTTTGCATACCAGTGTATACCAGCACTAATATTTAGCTGATATGGTGTTTATTGGTTGTCTTGAATTTCTGGTAACATCAAATACTTGCACAAAGAAATTCACCCATACCTAAGATACACACAGGGTTAGTCACAAAAAAGAGAATTACTAGGATTCAAAGTGAATTTTAAATTTAAGGCCAAAATAGTTGTAGCGGAAAAATCCTGCAAGACCGCTATACTTCCAGTTTGGTTGCTTTGACTTTAAATTGAAAATTCACTTTCAATTACCGATACTACTCACTTTGTAGACATACAGAAGCTTTTTGCAACTGACATGGCCTTGGTGAAAGCTGAGGTGCAAGCCATGACAACTCGAATACACAAGATGTTCTCGACATTATGCAGGGACTTGCGGTGTTGGGTAAAACAGTTGAACAAATACAAGCATCTCCATCCAACCAACCTCTCACTTCGTATTGACCAACTGATGATAGAGGTAGATGAAAAAAAATTAAATTAAGAAAAGTTGTGTACTCTCTTGTCCCAGAGGAGATGTCCTATTTTATATAACACCTGGTATCAGGCTAAGCAGTTCACGTTTGATGTTATTGGATTGCTAAAATCACCTAGAGACCCAGTACTGCACCTTGAGATGTTCTCTTGCAACGCCAAATGTACAATTTTGAGCAACTGCAGGAGAACGCACCCTACGAATTTTAATTCTTAGACCATCTTAACAGATCCACTCCACATGTTATGGCAGAAATCCATGAAACCCATTACCAAATATCTTCAAGAAGCAGGCCTTGCTTATCGCTGGTCTACTCTTGTAGTAATTAGGGATGTTCAATGTTACAAATCCATCAGAGGCTTCTACCTTTCTTGTGGTCCTGGGCCTGACAATTCCCTTCTCTGGAACATTATAATGGTGCCTTTAGTCCCCAAAAGGGGACAGGACTGAGTTAACTGTGTATACTTAATTTTGCTAATTACGGTTTAACTTTATTTATAATGTGTATGTTTTCGGCTATTGAGCAGTTATTCCACCCTACGGCTTTGACGATTTCCATGCTGACAGCACTATTGTGCTGACATTACGGTTTTGCAGACCTTGAAACACATAGAATTTCTTCTAAATAGAACTATGAAATTTCTTTAATGTCTGACGAAGCATACTTGTCCACATTCCCCCCTTGTTGTCCCATGGGTTAGGCAGGGGTTCCCAACTTGTGGTAAGCATATCCAGTACCCCAGGGGTATGTGGAAAAAACAGTAATGTTGGTTCTACCACCGGTGCTACTGCACGGTGAAAGTCCATTTGGTGGCCCATGAAATTAGAGCCACCCAATAGACAAGTGCACTCAGGGGCTGTGTTGAACCAGGAGAAGCGCAAGGACTACTTTCAAACAGCCCCTAACTCCCAACAGCCCCAGCCAGCAGAAGAAAATTTCACCTGCATGAGTGTTTTTGTGTGTCTGTATGTATGAAGTGTTTGTATCTGTATGTGTCAGAGTGTGTATCAGTATGTCTGTGTATTTGTTTATATCGGAATGTGTCAGTGTGTGTATGTGTGTCATTGTTTCTATTTGTATGTATCGGTGTGTATCTATATTTGTGTGTCAATGTGTGCATCTGTGTGTGTGTCTGTACATCTGCATCTGTGTCAGTGTGTATCTGTGTGTCTACATGTGTCAGCGTGTATCTGTGTGTCTACATGTGTCAGCGTGTATGTGTATCTGCATGTGTTTCAGTGTGTCTGTGTATCTTACATTTGTGTCAGTGTTTGTATCTGTATCTTACATTTGTGTGATGTTTGTATCTGTGTGTCTGTATCTGTCAGTGTTTGTATCTGTGTGTCTGTGTATCTGCATGTGTGGCAGTGTTTGTATCTGTCTGTCTATATCTGCATGTGTGGCAGTGTTTATATAAGTGTGTCTATATCTGCATGTGTGGCAGTGTTGGTTTCTGTGGCAGTATTTGCATCTGTGTCTCTTGGTGTGATTTCGTGTGTGTCTTTATGTATGTCAGTTTTTGTATTTGTGTGTCTGTGCATCCGCATGTGTGGCATTGTTTGTATCTGTGTATCTACATGTGGGTTAGTGTGTTTATCTGTTTATCTGCATGTGTGGCAGTATGTGTATATATACACATACATATATATATATATATATACACACACACACACACATACATACACACACCTGGTGCAGAGGAGAAGCAGTGGGTGCTTGGGGCAAAGGAGAAGCAGGGGATGCCAGCGGCAGAGGAGAAGCAAGGGAGCCTAAGGCATTGAAAAACAGCAATTATATTAATTACATAGATTTATCTAAAATGAGGGGTACAATTTAAGGAAATGGGCTAACAAGTGTTACACAAGTGAAAAAAGGTTGGGAATCACTGGGTTAGGGGTAGACTTGTCTAATTGTTTGAGATGTGCACCAGGGTCTCATTCATATACCCTTAGCTCCTCTTTTGCTAAAACGAGTAGTGTTCTATACTAGAAAAATAGGTGTACGTCTGTGACATGCTTATGTGGATATTAATCCTCTATTGTCATGTTTGTCTTATTTATTGCAATATGTACTATCAATCAATATGGTTCTCACTCTTTAGGAACTGATTATGTAAGCTTAGCTCAGTACTATATATGCGAAGTGTACTAACTTACAATGGAAAGTGAAGGTTTTGCTATCTCTTTGATAATTATGTTTAATATTTTCTAATATACACGTCAAATGCATATTTACATTAGCTGATGTACAACTCTTTTACATTTTAGGGATTTTCATTCCTTAACAAATACTTAGACTTTCGTGGTCCTTGCCAGGAAACCTTCTACAACCTTGGTCGTGCGTTGCACCAAATGGGCTTAACTCATTTGTCAATTCACTATTACCAGAAAGCTCTTGAGCTCCCACCACTTCAACTGGAGGTATATGTATATATTTGTTGCTTTTGTTTTGTTTTTACTTGTCAATTTTTATTTCACTTTCTGTATGTTTAACCTAATATTTTCTTGCTCATTTGAATACAAAATTTGGAGCTTTGAATAATGCCTCCTAGAAAGTCTTCATGTACTTTGGTTTTAGAACTATCCCTTAGGCACATTATTCACAATGGTGTTTCTCCCAGGACTATTCTCTGATAACCTACACATTACATGTTATTTGAGTGTGCTCACTGAATGACCGAATTATTAAAGTATATATGTTGAAATATATTGGTTTCTGGAGGAAAAATTCTCCTGGCTCTTAAATACAGCAACAGACTGTTCATATTATTTGTCTCTTAAAGTCATAAAGTGAACTTATTTTGTTTGTGATTACTACAATGTAATATAAATTAAGTATATGTACTCTATTTCTCTTTATTTCATAGGGAATTGAAGAGGATCAAGTGGACCTTCGGAGAGACATTGCATTTAATTTATCGCTAATTTATCAAAGCAGTGGAAATATACAAATGGCTCGCAGACTGCTGTCACTTTACTGCATCATATGAACATTTCTCATTTTTAAAATTTCATTTAGTTCGTAAAATAGGGATAGGCAACCTTCGTCACTCCAGATGTTGTGATCGACATTTCCCATAATGCTCTCACAGCCTTATGCTGGCAAAGCATCAGGGGAAATGTAGTTCACAACATCTTGAGTACTAAAATATTCTTTTAAAATAACAATGATGGCATATGTTCTGTTTAAACATTCACCAAACCAATAAATGTTTTTGTATAAAATGCGCAAACCAGTCATCCAATGTTGATTTAATGTATCTATATACATGAAGAGGTTCTTGGGACATGCACAGTTTGCTTTCTTGAATCTGTTACACATCTTACCAGTTTCCTTTGTATAACTGCACTTAAAGCCAGTATCATGCTTCTTTCTTCTTTTCAATAGAGTCCCTAGATAAATTACTAACAAGTCAGTCAACCAACCATAATATAAAACGTTTTTGCACTTATCATTTCCTAGCAATGAAGACATTAAGTTTGGAAAATTAGAAGGTTCTAATATACCTAAATGGATACCTTTTATCCGAGAATGAATATCTCTAATGACAAAGATGTTGTGCTTAATGTCTTCATGAATACATTAATTACTTGTGCCTTTATTCACTTCAACTGAACAGCTGTCCACTTTTATTTTGGTCTATGTTACAACTATATTGTAAAAGCAACAAATTAACCTATTGTCTGTTTTTCTGCCCGAATGGTAATTTTAGTTAACTAATTATGCATTGACTATATATTTATATATGTATAGAAAGGTAGAGAGAGAATGACATAGCCTGCAATTATTTAAACAGACAAACACTGTTTTAGAATGCCATACGTCATGGATGAGCTCAGTGCAGTCTGGAGACTCTAGAACGGTGACTTACATGTCCTGTGTGATTAGTGAATTTACATTTTGGAGCAGTATCTGCTGCCATTATAATGATAATAGTAGACATAGCTGCCACCCAGGACTTCAACTTATTTGCTGCCCTTACAGTAAAATTATCACCTTAACCTAATACATTACAATACAGTACACATTACTCCCTACATTGCATACGCAATGGCAAAAAGGGGGAGCAGGTAACTACAGTACCCAGTGCCTCACTACTCTGCTGCCAAAACGTCCCAGCATTATTTGCTCACTATAGTTAAATATAAAAGAATCATACAAGGCACAAAGTTGGCGCAAAAATAATCACAAAGAATGTATTGTGAAGTCATCCAAATCACAAACATTTATGGCAATACTTTTTCATTGAAAATTGAAAAAGAGCATATAGACTAAACTTTGTGATTTGTATGTCTCCTCTTAAAAATACATAGCAGTGAAATGTGTATTATGTGAAAGGAATTCTATTTTGGGTTTCCAGAAACATTTGTAAACAACTCAAGTGGTGTTGTTTATTATGCTGTCTTCAAGAATCCCTGGATGGCATTATTTTTCCATAATACACAATTCACCCGTTATATTTTATATATATATATATAGTCAAAAAGCCATACTAACAAACTAAAATTCTCTCTTATATACAGTAAGTGAGGTGTTTTCCTGTCTCAGTCAAAATGTCTAGAACTGCTGTGCATATGTGAGTCAAATGCCATGATGGACCAATATTATCCTTCTCATAGTGAAGCATTAGAGTAATTCTTCCTTATGGAACCAATCATGCAAAGTGAACCAGGAACCCCTCCTGACTATCAGTTTGACTGCAAGCGCATGTTCCTATAGTCATAAAAGTGCTAACTTCTGTTAAAAGCGATACTTTTATGAATGTGCTCAGGAAGGATATGCAGCAAACTGAAGTGCTGTAGGGTTATGGCCTGTCCCATTAATAAAATAAAAATATGACTATAAATAACCATAAATGCATCTAGCCAGTCAGTGATTCACTGGGCTCATTGTCATAATAAAAAAAATTCCAGTAAGTAATCGACCTGTTAATTTTCTCAGAAGTGTTTTCACAGACAAAAACAATGAGTGCGTCACCCGTGTATTTCCCCTCACTGCCAGTACCACATACTTTTTTACCATATACTTCAACCATGTTGAATATATATATCCGTTTCCTGATAAATAAACATCATCAAAGACAATATGCCTGTGCACTTACCCTCTAAATCCACGTGGCTATTAAAACCCATCTGAAACTACCATTAACCTAAACAGTGAGCTGATTTTCCTGCAAATTATATTATTTCTGTATTATTTTTCTTTATATATTACTTTTTTTTTTTCTGTCATAATTGAAGGGATTTATTAGCTCCCGAATCTACCAATATTTAATGTGAATATATAAGGAATCTGCACTTACTCATATCCATAGCTTTTGGTAGTTGGAGAAATGTACAGGGTGCTTGTTGGCAGTTTGAGAGAAGATCCAGGAGTCGCATGTAAAGATGCAGGGATTACCTACTTGTCTTGTAAAAATTGAGCTTTTGTGCAGCAGTGTAAGCAAGTGCTCCCATTCCTCATCAATGAACTCTCAAGGGATATTGGGCTCCTATTAAAGGACCACTCTAGGCACCCAGACCACTTCAGCTTAATGAAGTGGTCTGGGTGCCAGGTCCAGCTAGGGTTAACCCATTTCTTCATAAACATAGCAGTTTCAGAGAAACTGCTATGTTTATCAATGGGTTAAGCCTTCCCCTATTTGCTCTAGTGGCTGTCTCATTGACAGCCACTAGAGGCGCTTGCGTGCTTCTCACTGTGATTTTCACAGTGAGAGCACGCCAGCGTCCATAGGAAAGCATTATGAATGCTTTCCTATGTGACCGGCTGAATGCGCGCACAGCTCTTGCCGCGCGTGCGCATACAGCCGACGGGGAGGAGAAGAGGAGGAGAGCTCTCTGCCCAGCGGTGGAAAAAGGTAAGTTTTACCCCTTTCCAGAGCCGGGCGGGAGGGGGACCCTGAGGGTGGGGGCACCCTCAGGGCACTATAGTGCCAGGAAAACGAGTATGTTTTCCTGGCACTATAGTGGTCCTTTAACCTCTGCATGCCGGTAATAGCATATGTGCATTAGACAGTAGAAGCTGGCAATTCATGGACTTGTATCTAGTCGGTGAGATTGCATCAATGAAAGTGGATTTGTAGTGGGTGAGCATTCTTACTAGTGTTTGGTTTTTTTTGGAGGGGGGGTGCAGTGTGCATTCTGGCGATGCATTATTACGCAAGAGAATAAGGGAGTTGTGTTAATGTAGGAAAGGACTTAACTACAGTTTGTGAAGTCATAAAATGTCTAGCTAATGGAAATTGTTGGTGGAACCTGTTCTGTGAAGACGACCTTTGTCAATGCATGGTCATCTGTATTAGGCGAGACAATGGATGAGTATTTAAAGGGTCTTATGAATTTTTAGTATTGGTCTTATTAAAGGTTGTACTCTTGATCTTTTTCAGCTCTGGCTTGAGGGAGCCAGGATAGAATGGCTATAGAAAAAACAAAGTGCTATTATCAAGTGTAATTATACAATAGCAGCTACCAAATAAGTGAAGGAACTCTCAACCCTTACATGATTTTATTTTAAAATTATTATAAACTGTGATAAAATATATATTCCACCACTACTTGTGATTGTGGAGCACTTCACAATTAAAGACACTTACCCCTAAGGGTTAAACCTGCAATATTAAGCTGTAAAGCATGGGTGTCCAACCTTTTGACTTCTCTGGGCCGCATTGAGCGCAGAGGAATTGTCTTGGGCCACACATCAAATATATAATATAGATATAAGTAATGTATCTTTAAAAGCCCTTTTCTTAATTTTGATATTTCAAATGTTTAGTAGATACCTCTCTTATTTGTTAGCCTTGTGTGGGATTGGCATATTTAAGGATATCAAATTAGGGAGCTATCTACTAAACACATACACATGTGTATATGTATGCACACATAATCACTGACACACAAATACAATCACAGACCTATACACACAATCACAAATACACACATACAATCACATACCTATGCACACAGTCACATACATACACACAATCCCAAATGTACACACAGACCCACACACAATCACATACATACACAATCACTGACCCCCCACACACACATACACAGATATACCCACATACAATCACAGACCTATGCACACAATCACATTCATACATACACCCACAATCAGACCTACGCACAATCCTATACCTATATACACAATCACATACATACATACACACACAAACTCACATACATATACATTCACATACATACAAAGACATAATCACAGACATACACACAAAATCACAAACGTACACAATCACAGACATGTCCACAGATCCCTGCCCAACCTGCACACACAGCCGATCACTGACAAAACATACACACAAATCACATTCACACACATTTAATACTAAAGAGGTCTACTCAGCCTCCCTAACTTGCTCTGAGAGTGCTGGAGTGGATCCTCTTCCTGGTGGCCAGTGGTTGCTGGAGCCTGGGACCTCTGTGCTCTTCATGCATAGGTCTCTCGCGCAAACAGCAGTGATGCCGGGATGATGTCATATCCCAGCGGACACCTCACTGCCGGGCGCCAAGGAAGCTGTGCAGGAGGAGCACAGAATGTAAGGCGTAACCTAGAGCTTTTGGCACCCCCCTTCCCCAATTCAAATGTGAGGAAAACACCCACTAATTTTTGTAAATTTTATTTAATGTTTTCTAATTAATTTTTTTTTAAATGCCTTCCACAACAGTAGTAGGCAATAAAAAAAAAAACACCCTTCTAAACCCCACCCTTTTACAAAAAAACAGCCCCCTCTACAACATCCTTTCCCAATCCCACTTCTACAACTGCCCCACCTTCTAAAAAGCCCCTGCCCAGTCCCCCCTTCTACAAATCCTTGTCCCCCTCCACAAAAACCCTGCCCCCACCCCTCTACTAACTGGGAAGGGGGAATCCCCTGCCCAGTTCCCCCCTCTACAAAATCCCCTGCCCAGTCCCACTTCTACAACCCCCCCCACCTTCTACAAAACCACTGCCCTACAAATCCCCTGCCCCCTCCACAAAAACCGTGTCCCCCTCTCTCTATAAGATCCCCTGCCCAGTCCCCCTCTACAAATCACCTGCCCACTCCCCCCTCTACAAAATCCCTTGCCCTGTCCCCCTCTACAAAAAATCCCTGCCCCCCTCTACAATAAACCCTGCCCACCCCCTCTACAAGCCTTTTCCCCTACAAATCCCATGCACCCCATCCACAAAAACTCCTGCCTCCACCTTCTACAAAGACCCCTGCCCCCTCCTCTACAAAGACCCTGTCCCCCCTCTACAAAAAACCCTGCCCCCTACAAACCCATACACAAAATACCCTGCTCCCTCTCAAGCACATAAAAAGGAAAAAAAAAACACTTTTAAACAAAACACAATATTAACAAGCACTTACCCTGCTCATCCACCTGCTTGCTGTTCCCTGCTGATCCGGACTCCAGACTATCCCGCCGCGGCACCGTCGACACAGAGTGTCAGAGCGCTTCTGCTCCAAACACCGTGAAGGCGGAGCATGTGGACAGCACGTTACTGCGCACCTCTGTAATCCTCCTCCTTCTTACCGCTACGCCACTGAATGGGCCCCCTGCCTCCCTGTCTGCCCGGCAGCAGGGCCGCAGTGCTAGCAGTCCCGGGCCGTGGGTTGGACACCCATGCTGTAAAGATAAAACATATATAGTGTAATATGGAATGGAGTATATAAAAGGTGCAAAATTACAATGGGCACACTCACATGGAAAAGAGCCACTTGCGACTCCGGTGACACTAGACCTCTTCTTTCTTTAAATCTCCTCATAAATGAAAGAGAGAAGGAGGGGGTTGACAAGGAAGCAACGTAGCTCCTAGTGCGACCATGCAAGATTATAAAGTGAAAAGTGCAGTACAACAATTGGCTTCTCACCTTTTTAGGAGCTCTGATGTGGCTCCTGGTATATGTGCAGATGTGCCTTTAAAGGGACACTATAGTCACCAGAACAACTACAGCTTATTGAATTTGTTCTGGTGAGTAGAATCATTGCCTTCAGGCTTTTTTGCTGTAAACACTGTCTTTTCAGAGAAAATGCAGTGTTTACATTACAGTCTAGTGATAACTTCACTGGCCACTCCTCAGATAGCTGTTAGAGATCCTTCCTGGGTCATGGCTGCCTAAAATGCATCAAAATATTCAGTATCTCCTACCTCTGCATGCACACACTGAACTTTCCTCATAGAGATTCATTGATTCAGTTCATCTCTATGAGGAGATGCTGATTGGCCAGGGCTGTTTGAATCATGCTAGCTCTGCCCCTGATCTGCCTCTTTGTCAGTCTCAGCCAATCCTATGGGGAAGCACTTGGATCAGGCTACCACTTCTGATGATGTCAGCAGCCTGCTTGTTTTTTTGAGGCAAACAACATGCAGAGTTACAGCTTCAGGCTTGAATACAGTAAGATTTTGCTATATTTATGGAGGCATGAGGGGCCCAGGGGGGCTAGATTGTGGTTTTAACACTATAGGGTCAGGAATACATGTTTGTGTTCCTAACCCTATAGTGACCCTTTAAGGGAGTTACTACCCTTCTTTGAACAGCAATCTACTGGACAGCTTGGCGTGTATACAATTATATTTAATTATAAAAAATGATAAATAAAAACAAATTGGAAATAACACAATTAAGAGTCCTGTGGGTCCGCCTATCCTGAGACGCGTTTCGCTGTGCAATAACAGCTTTTTCAATCGGTAGTTTTCCTGCTGTTTTACATGGTTTAAAATCCCCTGTATCTCTTCTGATTGGGGATTGTGTTCGTAATTCGGCCAATGCCTTTGTTATATTCGATGGGGTGTGTGTCTCAGCGGCTGTGCCAAATTGGTAATCTCGCCCCATCATGTGAAGTTGCACGCAGCACACTACTCTGGGCGCGACGTCACTATCGGGCGTACTTCCCTGTTGCTGCAGAGTGTTACTTTGCCATCCGTATCCAGGAAGTGGCACTGCTTATCAGACGTTGCGTCACTATCTTATTGTTTAGCAGCCAATTTAGTCACCCCCAAATGCTCCTAAGCACCCCATATTACCTAGTTTTTAAACTTTATTTTCTGCCCCGACCTATGTCCTGGGCGCCGCAATCTTTGTGTGGCTAGATAAAGGCCCTGTGGGAAACGTCATCTGATCACACTAGATAGTGCTGTGAAATTCCCGCACATGTCCATTTAAACACTTGGGCATGTGAATGGGAATTTCATCCATTCATTCGTCAGAAAGACAAATGAATGAATAGAAATGTCAGATGAACAAACAAACACGAATATCTGTGTTCGTTTGTTCGTTCAGTATATTACAAGGAGGGAGCTACTGGCACGCAGCTCCATCCTTGTAAAATGTAAAAATAGAAGCGGCAGGGAGCAGTGCTCCCCGCCACTTCCTAAGACCCCCATGTCCTCTCTCACTCTATGAGGGTCAATATAACCCCCATAATAGCATAAGGGAGATTGAATGCCCCTACTTGCTATGTCATGAGTAGGGGCATGTCTACTAAACAGTGAGCAGCCTGTGGCTGCTCAATGTTGTAATAAAAAGGGGGGGCTTTTTTCCTCCCCCCCGGCCCCCACCCCTGAGCGGCAGGTGGGGGCCCTAAATGAGTATGGGAGGGGGGGGGGGACCTATTGTGCTCCCCCCCGGCCGCCATTCCTGTTCGGTGGGAAAGTTCTTTAGAAATTTCCCACGCTGTGTAAAATGACACAGAGCACTGTGATTGGTTGGATTTCAAGTTCTGTGTTCTGTGTCATTTTACACAGCGTGGGAAAATTCCAAAGAACTTTCCCACACTGTGTAAAATGACTAGCACAATAGGCCCGGGGGTGGGAGCTGGGGGGGAGGACAATAGCCCCCCCCCACAATCTAATTTAGGGCCCCACACGCCGCTCAGGGGTGGGAGCCAGGGGGGGCTCTAGGTCCCCCCTTCAGTTTAATAGCCCCCACTTACGCAGCACGGGTGGGGGCTCAGGAGGGGGGACATTAGGGGACTTTTTTAATTTATTAAACAGGCTGCTCACTGTTTCATAGACATGCCCCCTACTAGCGATATAGCGAGTAGGGGCAAAATTTACTAATACTAAGTAATGTTACCATTGTTTAGAATCTTATCACCGAGATTTTCATTTTTACCTGGGACATTTTGATGCATTAGTCTTTTATATTTATGTGTGTTGTTTTGACAGTTTTTGTGCGAATAAAATCTATTATAGTACGCACTCTGTCTGCTACACTATACAATTGACACATCAACAAGATTTTAACCCTTTTTGGGAAATCGTTATCATATTTGGATTTATTGTATCCAGTTCATATCTGTTCATCCACTTTTTAAGTCAAAGAACCCCTACTAGATTATCACTCCAGCAATTTTGGATTCTTTCTACCCTATTTATGGGAGGTAATGATCTGATTAGCTGATACATTCTTACTACAAAGTGTAACTGAGTTTATATTTATCCTTTTATCATTTTATTACTCTTATCCTTTATTTCCGTTTCCACTGAGTCCTGTTTATACTATTGCTTTAATTCAGTAGGCACTCGTTACTTTTATTTTACCTTAACCTAAGGTGGTGGTTATTCCTTCAGTGATACAGTGGTTATGGTAGTTCTATTTGGTTGCATTATTTAACTACAGCAGGTTATTCTACCATTTATCTCTGCTGTTTACCTGTCTTAAAGTTGTTGTATTTAGCACTGTAACATAAGCCTCAATTGCATATAGATTTCTTGGGAATACTAGACTTCTAAATCTCCAATGCAGACATATTAATGGTCAAGGCACACTTTCAAATATGGAAACTCAATAGAGAGCTAAAATGTTCATATTTTAAGGTAGTTATGAAAATCAAACCAGGGTTTGTTTGACCTGTTAATCTTGGATTGAACCAAGCCCTCGGTTCTATGGAAATCATAAACTATGTCATAGCATTTATGAAGCTTGCATAGACAAAAACAGCTTTGTTTCTGAACTCCATATTCCTTTGCTAGTCTGCTTTTCTTGTAGTAGGGGCCAAAATAGCAGTTAAAATATATGGCTTCCAAATGAGGCCTATTTTAAAGGGAAATCGCTTTTGATTTCAGTAAATATGCTGCAAACACAACAAATGACAATTTTCAGTTCTTTGCAACCTATAAAGTGTTTTGAAACTTACTGTGCATAATAATTTGTGCATTGTAAGTTTTTTATGTTTTAAAAAAATACTGCTATCATTAGGAGGTTTGTTCAATAAAATTTGAATTGTACTCTTAATAGTTGATAACATGAGAATTATGCTGATTGTTATTTGGGCAGACTAGATGGGCCGAATGGTTCTTATCTGCCCTCACATTCTATGTTTCTATGTTTCTATTTACATCAATTATTTAGGTAAATGAGAAAAATATAATTTGCATAAAAATGTGGAACAGGGTGTACTTACACAATCTTGTTTATAGAATGTAGTTAAATTAGTTTGACATGATCTGTCTTCCATAAAACCATGTGGATTACTACTAATTACATTGCTGTCCACAACATTCCCAAATATGATTATTTAAAAAAAATAAAAATTAATTCTCTATTTACAGTGTTATTTTCGGTTTTACTGAAAGGAATACAGAGAAAAAAAAGAAAAAAACAAATAAACAAAAAAACATACAGTTGTGTTAGTGCTTGTTGTACAGAAAGAAAAGAAAAAAGCCATACATCTCACAACATTGCATATCTTTCTTCTACCATGTAGTTAAACCACGGGTGGCTCCTTGTTCGTCTTTGTGTTTGACTGGGTGGGCGGGGGGGGGGGGTTCTTTTTTGCCCCCTGATGTTGTCTGTGTTTGGTTTATTGGTATAAGTCCCCCCGGCTACACCAGTGGGTAGCCAACCCTTTCTCTCGCGGATCCGATCGAGCAGTGCATGATATGACCGGCAGTTTTTGCAGTTCAGCAGGTGTAGGGCCTCTGGGATATTGTGTTGGTTTATGTGTTCAGTGGTCACTGATTTGTTTGCGTTGTGGTAGATGTTGGCCAAAGGGATTGGGGAGAAGCAAGGGGTGGGGGTAGTGCTGTCGTCCCCTAGCGGATACGGCAACCGGGGTCTGTTTTCCCACTTTCACGGGGGAAAATACTTTAGTATTTAGTTGTGTTAATTTATTTTATTTTCAATATTGGTTTAAAAATATTCCATTTATCCTATGTGGTTTTCTCAGAGAAGACTTTCTGCCAGTCAGTTGGTTGTAAAGCTGCCCAAATCCTTTGAATTTATATTTTTGAAAATAGATTTAGTAAACCCCACCTGAATTTTCTAAAAATTATTATGACAAATGACACCAAATTACAGTTATTATTTCCCATGTGCGACATACTTGAATGTTTAGAGTAAAGTTCAACATTACCAGATCCAGACAAGCATCTATTCTATTTGGATTTCTAACAAGTGAAGCCTAAAGGTGTCAATAAACAGGTTCAGAAACTTGTTTCCTCAGCTAAACAACTAGTCCTCCTATCCCAATTAATGTCTGTGCAGATCAAGTGATAGCATTATTTTTTTCTACCTAATTTGTGCCGATCTTCCTATTGATATTTGCTGGTTTGTAGAATATTCCTTCAAATAAGAAATCTCCTTAAAACGATTTTTACCCATGGAGCCTCACAAATGTTTTATGAGCTAAAAGATCAAAAGAGCTGCCATCTTGAGTGAGATATAAATGTGTATTGCTCACTAGAGCCAGACACATTCATTTGAGTTACATAATTACATTGTTACATAGCTGAAAAGACTATACCTTACTGGCCTTAGCCACTGCTGATTGACATTGCACATTGTTGCATAGTTTGTTGTCTATAACAATCCCCAAGTCCTTTTCGTGTGCTGTTATCCCTAATTCGCTTCCAATAAGGGTATGCGTTGCTTGTACAGTCTTTACACCAAAGTGCATAACTTTGCATTTTTCAACATTAAGTTTCATCTGCCATTTGAGTGCCCAGTCCCCCAGTGTATCTAAATCCCTCTGCAGTAAAGTAATATCTTGCTCGCACTGTATTACTTGACAGAGTTTTGTGTCATCTGTAAACACTGAAACATGACTTTCAATGTTTTTTTCAAGATCATTTATAAAGGTGTTAAATAGAAGTGGTCCCAGAACAGAACCATGAGGGACACCACTTGCCACCTCTGTCCAGCTTTAAAATTTACCATTAATGACAACTCTTTGTACTCTATTTTTAAGCAAATGTTCTACCCAAGAACAAGCATTTTCATTTAGGCCGATTTCCTTGAGTTTGAACACTAATCTATTGTGTGGAACTGTATCAAATGTCTTGGCAAAATCCAAATAGATCGCATCCACTGCAACACCCTGATCTGTACTTCTACTTCTTCGTAGAACGCAATCAAGTTACTTTGACATGACCTGTGCTTCATAAAACCATGCTGATTTTTGCTGATAACCATGTTCTTCTTAAGGAATTCTTGAATATTATCCCTTAATAACCTTTCAAATATTTTCCCAGTCACAGAAGTTAAGCTTACAGGTCTATAATTTCCAGGCAAGGATTTTAAACCCTTTTGAATATAGGAACGACATGTGCCTTTTGCCAATCCTCCGGAACACTTCCTGAAAGAAAAGAATCTTGAAAGATTAAAAACAGAGGTTCACTTATTTCCACACTTAGTTCCTTAAGTACTCGTGGATGAATACCGTCAGGCCCTGGAGCTTTGTCTATATTAACTTTCTTTAGTTGCTGCCGCACCTTGTCTTGAGTTAACCAATCACAATTATTCTGCAACTTATTGCCATGGGTCCTTCCTTAATATATACGGAGGAGAAATAGTTATTTAAAATTCCTGCCTTTTCCTAAGTTAATTCTCTTAATCATCCATTCTCTTAGTCATCCATAATCCTCCTGAACACTGGAGTCAACAAATAACAATAGTTCTTCTTGCTATGTTCATCCAGCAAGTCAACAAAAGATTAAGTGATCTTAAAAATCACAGATGTTGCTGAGAAGGTAACAACTCTGTATGGGGTTTGTCTTCCACACATACTTGGCCCACAGTTTCCCACTGGAGTTCCACAGAAAAGGTGCAGCCCTCGAGAAGTCTTGGAGGCGAGCATCAGATGTGGGAGTAGGGACAGATATCACCTTACACAACAGGGCTTCTATACTGAGGTGAGTTTCCTCTAATAAATCTTTATCCTTCTGACCTCAGTTGTAGAAACTGTTTCAGACAACCTTTTTAAAGTAAGTCCTTCAACCTTTTCTCAACCCATATATTTCTTTAGGTTTTTTACCTAATGCTTTTTTTCTTTCAGGTTATTGTATAACCCCTAGCTATATCAACCCCATAGACCTTTAAACTAGTTCCCCAAAGGGTGACCCCCTTTTAATCTGTTCATATGTTTTTCCCTATAATTACCTGTGGTAATTTTAAAAATCACTTGTCTGCATCAGCTTGTTGTGGGTGACTCCCACTTCACTGTTATTGCCTTTGCATTGGGGCTTTTGTCTCTATTATTTAACTTTTGTGGCTGACACCACTTAAAATTTTTCTATGACCCCCATTTGCTTCCTATTCTGGACTTTTTGTGGGTGACCCCCAGTCCATTTATTCCCTGCTCACTCGCAGATTTTATTTGTGGATAACAACTTATCAAACTTTCAGTTTACTATACTGATTTCTTGTTGGGTGACCCCCACTCTACTTTATCTATATTTTGCAAGGGTGAACCCCTTTGATTGCTTACAGTCTGGGTAACCCCCGCTATATTTCTGAGTGACCCTCAGACATTACTGGCACAATTTTTCTATACTTGGATGAACACCAAAACACTTAGCCACATACAGCCTTTATTTAGAGAATCAAAATTCCTATTATTTAATAATAGTTTGATATGTGACAGTAAATAACTGATCAGACAGACCCAGCAATCTCTACTAAGTTGCGGGCTTGGCTCTATTTCACTATCACGGAGTCTATACCAACAGCTATGACAACTTTCTATGAACAATCTTCAACTGACATTAATCGTCCCGCTCACCATGACTCTGACTCCGAGGACTCACATCTCTTGGACGTAGAGTGGCCCCCTTGCAAATGTTCCTTGAAAGGGGACAGCTCCTTGGCAGGCAAAGGTAAGGCTCAGGCAAAAACTTTAACATTGTTCCTGCCACCTTCTTTTTAGGATAATTCAGGCCCTTTAGAAGGTTCTTCTCAAAACCATCAAGTGATATATTATTATTATTATTTTATTATTTATATAGCACCATCAGATTCCGTAGAGCTGTACAATGGGTGGACTAACATACATGTAATTGTAACCAGACAACTGGAAATACAGAAACAGAGGGGTGGAGGGCCCTGCTCCATGAGCTTACATTCTAGAGGGAGTGGGGTATAGTGACACAGTGGATAAAAGTAGGGGTATGAAGTAGGTTGTTAGAAAACTATTAATTGAGGGCTTAGTAGGTACTTTTTGACACTTGCAGGAGAGGAGTCATGGAGGGTGGGGAATGAAAACCTACTAACAGTTTAATTGATATGCTTTCTTGAAGAAGTGAGTTTTCAATGATTTTTTGAATGAGTGGAAACTGGGTGAAATTCTTACGGAGAAGGGAAGGGAGTTCCACAGAAGAGGTGCAGTCCTGGAAAAGTCTTGGAGGCGACCGTTAGAGGTAGGAGTACGGACAGAGGATATATGTAGGTCTTTGGCAGAGCATAGGGGCCTCAACGGGACATATTAGGGAGGATAGGTAGGTTGGAGCAGCATTATGTAGGGACTTGTAAGCAAGCGTAAAAACCAAAAATAAGATACGCTGTGTCTTTAAGACCAAATTAGCAAAAAAGCCTTAAGTGCAAAATATAATAAAGTGCAAAGTACAGTGATATAAAGTGCACTTGTGTACAGTGAGAATTTTGCATAAAATTTCCTTATGCATACATATTTGTGTCTTCTCCAAATATCATGACCATATAGAAGGGAGAGACACAAAGAAACAATAATAGTGTAAATCCATTTGGTAGAGCAGAAAAAGCCCGCTCTAACTATAATCAGCTTGTCCAAATGTTCCCTCTTGGGAAAATAACTGCACGGACAAAACGATCCACTTCACAAATTTATTGCACAATCCAGCACAGGTACAGGTAATCCTCCTTTCTTTATAACAAATATGCGTCCAAGTATGAAAGGCTGCTCACGTATAGGGATGTCAACTTGTCCCTCCGTGTTCAGCCGATACTGCCGCTATTGCCGCAAGCACAGACTTCCGGGAGGAGGAGTCACCAAAGGTGCGTAGTGCGTGGTATAACGTGATGACGCGTTTCGCCATATTCACGGCTTCATCAGATCTGTCCGCTTATGTTTTCACAAGCCTTATATACACACCACCGTGGGTGTGTCTAAGTTGCTAATGTAAACAGTCTTTATTCTGATCTTCCAACCACTAATCCATTATCGCACTTCAAAAGTTCATTTAGCACATAAATATGTGAAAAAAACTTTAAAAACAAACTTTATTAAGCAACTTCACTATTAAAACACATCTAATTTAAAACCTTATAGCTAGTAATAATTAGTCTTTATCCAAAACTCACATGTATGTGAACTTCTAAAAAGAGACATTTAAAGAAACAGTTTTACTTACAATCACATTACTAAAATACTCATATCGTTAAGAAGCAATCCATTAATAGTATAAAAGCGAATATATTTAAAAAAACAATGTATCTATTATTGATAATATAAAAACGATCACATTTAAAGGAACAGTACGTCCTAATGTTAAATCTTATGAAATATTTGTGGATGCAAAGAAATAAACACCTAGAGAAGAGAGAGTTATACATAATACATACAAGTGGCCTTATAAAATCTATATTCCTGCTCATATAGTACATAAGAAAATATCTAACACATAAAAAAAATATGCAAATATCTAACACATAAAAAAATATGCAAGGAGCTCTAAAAAAAACGTAAAAAATATATATTAAAAAATAAAAATTGGGGGGCGTGGCCTAACGCTCAGCGCGAACGGACGCATTTGAAGAAAGCTCCTTTCTGAACTGGCCTAAATAGCAATATAATCAGCGACAGTGACCAGCAAAACCCACAACAAACGGCCCCAAACATGGCTCAACAAAAGGGGAAAAGGTCTCATGACAAACCTGACAAAACCGGCTTCTTTGCAGCCAGAAACCAGACGCCGAAACCCCAGAGCACACAAGACCAAGATGGCGACGATACACTGCAGAGTTCTCCAGGCGAAAGTAGCCTTCCTGTCACACAAGACATACTCCAGTCATGCCTGGAAGAAATGACAGACAAAATACTAAGGAACCTCAACCAATCAATTACAGACTTGAGGAAAGATGTGCAGTGAAAGGGTAAATGCTGTTCTGGACTCAACTCCCCTCGATTCTTGATCCTCCGGGCACCACATCAATTGATGGGCATTCTTGTTAGCAAATTAAGACACAGACACGAAAGAGTGCTTAACAAGTTCTCAATGAGTATATTTTCAGGGATAGCATTTATACACAGTTTGTCACGCAAGCAGTGAAATTTATAGTTTCCTTATATTAATAGTACATACTTGTCTGACATTAAAAAGATAAGCATTTGAATAAAGACGAGACAGGAACATCCTGAGGTTAAGCAAGGTCATACATCCTGTAGACAAAAGACCTTGGTACAAAATACATCTGCCAAAGTCAGCATAATTATTTCAAGCATTATTTTAAAGCATATAAAGCAAAAAGAGTTAACCATTTTTATGTCCTTACACTTACATCCCCCTCTTTGAGCAATAAATTTGCTCATATCATAGACAGAGAAACTTCCACATGGTATTTTCAGGGGTGCTAGTCACTCCCTGTGGGACTTTCATTAATTTCTTCACCTCAATTCCCATGTGGTAATTCCTAAGGCCCAGTTTTAAAGATGGGTTGATACCCTCCAGTGGCAGAGAGGAGAATTTCCAATTGTTTCTGTTCTGCATTATGGATTAATTTCTGTATTTTCTTCCTCAATGTACAAGTAAGATGGCAGTTATATAAAATCATATCCAATACAATCAGGACTATAATAACAAGAGGATAGAAGAATGATTTCATTATCTGGGATCCAGTAGGGGACCAACCAGTAAAAGCATCGTACCAATGATGGGCTAAATCATTCTGAATTTGTGAACTCACCTTAAGGAGTTCTCCTTTTAGGATATGTGTGGCTACCTGTGTGTGTACTATAGTATCATTATGTGTAACAAGATGTTTAACCCCTTAAGGACCGAGGACGGTTCAGGACCGTCATCGGCATTTTTGCCTTGCCGACGGATGACGGTCCTGAACCGTCCTAACGGTCTGGGGGTACTTACCTGATCGCCGTCGTTCCCCCGGCGGCGATCAGTGTTCCTCCGGTTGTGGGGAGACTGCCTGCAGCCCAGACAGTCTCCCCACGGCAGATTAGGACCCCTGTGGCCATGTGATCGCTTAACACAGCGATCACATGGTCACAATAGGTGTCCATGTGTCTGCCTGCAGGGGGACTGTCTGTGCTGACAGGCAGTCTCCCTGCTTGTGTAAAATCAGAAAAAAAAATAAAGTTAGTGTTAATTAAAAAAAATAAAATAATTATATATGTGTATATATGATATATAGACATATATTATATCTATATAATATATGTCTATATATCATATATATATAATGTCATACTAAGTGTATTTTTATATTAATATGTACTTATATTAATATAAAAATACACTTATAATTAAATTACACACGTATATATATAATATATATAATAACTATATATATTGTATATATATATTATTATAAAATATAAATAATAAGTAATTTAAATTAAATAAAAATTTTTTTAAATAATAATAAAAAATTAAAAAAAAATTATATAGCTATATGAAATTTTATTCTAACTGTATTTTAAAATTAATATATATATATTTATATCAAAATACACTTAGAATGAATTTGTATATATATCTATGTATATAAAAATAAATAAAAATAATAAGAAATATACATACGTCCATATACAAAATTACATAAATAATTATATAAATATACACGTAGACTTCAAATATATAAATATGCATATATATTTAAATTCTACGTGCGTATTTATGTAATATTTTACATAATTCAGTAATTTTATTGATTGCAATTTGAGGGACCTGCCTGCCAACCCAGGCCGAAATTCCAGAGAATTTAATTTGCTAGCACTGTATTTTACCCTGTAACGTTCTACGACACCCTAAAACCTGTACATGGGGGGTACTGTTTTACTCGGGAGACTTCGCTGAACACAAATATTAGTGATTCACAACAGTAAAACATATCACAGCGATGATATTGTCAGTGAAAGTTACTTTTTTTGCATTTTTCACACACAAACAGCACTTTTACTGATGATATAATTGTTGTGATACGTTTTCCAGTTTTTAAACACTAATATTTGTGTTCAGCGATGTCTCCCGAGTAAAACAGTACCCCCCATGTACAGGTTTTATAGCATTTTTGAAAGTTACAAGGTCAAATATATGGGTCAAATATTTTTACATTGAAAATGGCCAGGTTGGTTACGTTGCCTTTGAGAGCGTATGGTAGCCCAGGAATGAGAATTACCCCCATGATGGCATACCATTTGCAAAAGAAGACAACCCAAGGTATTGCAAATGGGGTATGTCCAGTCTTTTTAGTAACCACTTGGTCACAAACACTGGCCAAAATTAGCGTTCAATTTAGTTTTTTTACTTTTTTCACACACAAACAAATATGAATGCTTACTTTGGCCAGTGTTTTCGACTAAGTGGCTACTAAAAAAGACTGGACATACCCCATATTGAATACCCTGGGTTGTCTACTTTAAAAAAAATATGTACATGTGGGGTGTTATTCAGAGATTTATGACAGATAATAGTGTTACAATGTCACTATTGATAAATTTTAAAAATGTATGTTTTGAAACCGCAATATCCTACTTGTACCTATAGCCCTATAACATGCAAAAAAAAAGCAAAAAAGCACGTAAACATAGGTATTTTTAAACTCAGGACAAAATTTTGAATCTATTTAGCAGTTTTTTTCATTCGCTTTTGTAGATGAGTAAAAGATTTTTCAAGTAAAAGTCAAAAAACATGTATTTTTTTCAATTTTTCATCAGATTTTGTGATGGGATTCCAGCATGGTTAAAATTTAGTAGGCCAAAATCTCCATGTGGCATATGTGTATGTTGTGTCAGTTGGTTAGCTACATGTAGCTAGGATACTGTCATCAGTGTACTGAGCATGTGCAGGAATGCAGGAACTGAAATTGCACTTATTTCCTTTGTCTTGGATGGGCCATGTGGTTTGACTAGATGTACAAGTCTATATTCTGCTCATTGATTGGTTAAAGGTATATGTGGGTGTAGCTATTAATGGGAGGAGTTATGTGCCTATATAGGGAGCCTGCACTATTGTTCAGGGCTCAGAACTTGCTGTATTTTTGGTGACATTAGTCCCTCTGAGTCCCGATCGGTGATCCAATAAAGAATCTCCTCCTTCCTGAAGAAACCTGTGTCCATCTCTCTGTGCTTTGCTTCCGTCAGTTTCTCCGGTATCAATTTTTTTATTTTTTTTAAATTAAAATACATGAGATTATATAAATAATGGTATGTAAAGAAAGCCCCTTTTGTCCTGAAAAAAACAATATATAATTTGTATGGGAACAGTAAATGAGAGAGCGGAAAATTACAGCCAAACACAAACACCACAAAAGTGTAAAAATATTCCTGGTCGCAAATGTACAACATCGCAAAAACAGTCCAGTCCTTAAGGGGTTAAACATATTTTGTTTTCCTTTCATTAAGGAGACAATAGTCTCAAGAGGTAGATGGTAATCTTTAAAAGGCAGAGAGCCTAATAGGGCATTAATATGTTTGTCTAAAGGGATTGTGTCACTGAAATAATATTGGGTGTCATTAAGATCTAACCAGGTAACATTAGTCAAACATCCTGAAAAGGGGAGAGGTAGATTAATACTTGTATTACTAGTAATTATCTTTGTAGGGAGGTTAGTTGCCAAACAGATATGTCGTGTGCTTATTTCAGTCATGGTAAAATAATTTTCAGGATATATGTGGCATATGCACTTGTTAAGTTCATTTTGGAGTAAGCATGGTTTGTAAATAGGGGACGAGTGTCGCCATGCATATACTTTGTCAGTGAGAACACAGTGTTTAAGGGAATAGGTCATATTATCTTTGGGAAAAATATAGTCCCCTGTATATGTGGGTGCCCACCAGGTTAAGTTCCTGGCAAAGATATCATAAACTGGTACTGGTAATGTGTTAAATTGACAAGCTAATTTAACATCCTTTGATGATATATGATATAGTGTAAAATAGCATGAGCATGAAAAATGTAAAACATTACCAGTTAACCATTCATTGCATTCAGTGGATTGGGGTTTTAGAAGTAAACATTCATTATCTGTGAGGTTAACCATCCCTCTAATCTTCTCTAGTTTAGGAATCATTAGTGTGTCTTCTAATGCCAATCTTTGTTGTTGCATCCATAAATACCTGATGGCACAAGTACTCCAGTTACCGAGACCTGTAGTGAATTTCATAGTTGCAACAGTTAAATTACCTAAATAGTTATACATTGATTTATCTAAATCCAATCCTGTAACCTGTGATTCAACAACAGTTGGAGCCCAGTTTGCAGTAGCGTGGAAACCAGTCCCTATATGCATGCTGGCTGTGTTTAACATATTCTTATAACTTATTGAGGGTCTCCATGTCTATACTATTTAGTATACCCATAGTGGTTCCAGCACCTCCTAACAGTGTGTCATACCATTCCCTTTTCTGCCTTTTGTTTGCTGTGTTACATAATGTTACAACAGGAGTAGTGATTTTTAATGACACATGTACAGCTTGTAAAAAGGCAGTTGTATTAACACATGTGGACGGAATAGGTGTGTGTCGTGGTTGACTTTTGGTTCTATGGTAGAGGATAAAGGACAGTAATAAGGTGTAAAAATATAAGGTAGTGTACAGTTCTCAATCGCAGTGTCGTTCATAATGACTAACATTTGTCCCCTTTTCCAATTAATGTTACCAGTTATATAATCATTATTAAAAGTAATAAGGCATGTCTGTTTACATTGATATGCAACCTTACTAATTTTCTTATAATATATATCCCAAACCTGTTTAGGTGTTTTTTTCTTACCATCAGAACTTATATTAAATAAGGTGGCACAGATGCTAGTGTAATTAGCAACCTTAACTGTGCACATTTCTCCGTTATAAGATCTAACAATTTTCCGTGAACCTTCAAACAAACATAATGCATCGTTTTCTTTAGCCGTGGACACATTATGGTACTTATAAGGGTTATTATTTATCCAGTTCATCCATATGTGTTCAGTCAATGAGTGATTGCATATTACATGCTGGTAGATAGGTGGTGGAGAAAGGTTCTTGAGGTAGCGTGTGTGACGAATGCTAGATGAGGGGCTAAGGCCTAATTGGGCTGGGGGTATTGAAGAATTGTTCATCATGTCAGAGTCTTTTCTCCAGAAACAAACAGGTTTCAAACTCTCCATTGACTTGTACTCATAATGGCATTCAAGGAACAATATCAGAGGGAGTATAACAACTCCAGAAAGCATAGCGAAAAACATAATCTTGGTCTCAGGTTCGTATGATCCTCTCAATCTACGATATGGTGTAAAACCCATGATGCTTCGCTAAGGGGAAATTCTTCTCTTTCCGAGTGAGGAGTGGTGTTGTCTTCCTTGGTTACCCTCTTTGGACACAGCTTCACTCGGGATGCGTGAATCCAGATGTCGTGGGAATCTGTGACGACAGCGTTTCTGGTTACAGCAATCACAGTAGCAGGTGGTCCGAAAGGTTATCCTCCTTTCTTGGTTCTATTCAGCTGACAGATATACACCTTGTACACCGGGCTGGTATGGATGAGTAGGTTCCTGTGAAGGTAAGGAAAACTGTGAAGAAACATTGCCATATATACCATTCAGTTTTATCAACAATTCCTGTACATATTGTTCTTGTATTAGCTGTAAATCCCCAGACATTATAACAAGCGGTTCCCTGGCCCAGGGTGTGGGAAAAGGTTGTCCCATCAGAATCTCAAATGGAGATAATTTAGTCACCTTGTGGGGAGTCATTCTTATCTATTTTTGTCCAATTTACCCATGTTCCTGGAGTAGCTTTCATAAGCTTCTCCTTAATGGTCCTATTCATCCTTTCAACTACCCCTGAACTCTGTGGATGATAGGGTATATGAAACTTCCAGGTAACTTGCAAGAATTTAGCAAGTTCCTGGATAACCTTACTAGCAAAAGCCGGGCCATTATCAGAGTTAATCTGCAGAGGGCAGCCATACCGGGGAATAATTTCAGTAGCAAGAATATTCACTACAGTCCTAGCATCCTTCCTAGATGTCACAAAGGCCTCAGGCCATCTACTAAACTGATCAACTATGACCAGTAAGTATTGCTGTTTCTTACCAATTTTGGGTACATGAGTAAAATCAATCTGTAAGTGTGTAAAAGGAGCAGCTGGAGGGGGCAAATGTTTGTGCAGTGATTTGTGTGGAATATTCGGATGTGTTCTCATACATGGTTCACACAGGGCCGGTGCAAGGATTTTTGCCGCCCTAGGCAAAAAAAAAATTTGCCGCCTGTAACGGCACCCCAAGCATAAAAGGGTTAAACTGCCGTTTAGTAGATCTTCCCTTCCAGAGATACAGGCACAGCTACTGCAGAACACCAATCCGCCGAACAGGAAACCATATGAATGCTGTAAACAGCCGAATAGGAAAAACCATACGAATAGGTTTACATTCCTAGCAGCCGAACTGGAACAGCATACAATAAATCCTCCCAAGAACGAGACAAAGCTCCGTGTTGAGGGTCAAGCAGTGAACAGACAGAGCTGTGGGTTTATTGTGCTTATGTACACATTCTTACACATTAGTACCACCCACAGGGTTTTAGAACACAACCAATAAACACATACAATACACTCAGACATTCCCACACAAAATCCTCCCCTCTGCCTGTGATTCAATTACGCTAAACAATGGGTAATGTAATTATAACAAGCAGAGAAATACATTTTTTCCACATTATTCATAACTTGTATGCATCACATTCACATATAACGTACATTTTCAGAATCAGCATACTCCAAATACAAACATACATCAAAATCATAAAAATTGGTCCAGTGGTTCAAAAGATCGTAGTACTTTGTGACCAAAGGAAGCATGGCTTTTCTGCCCCAAACCAGTTCCACGGAGTCTTCTATCCTGGAGATAATTGGGAAGTAATCCAATTATCTCCAAGCACAGAGGCAAAACTCCATTGAACACATGGCAGCAAAAGACAATAAAATACATAAAAACATATAACTGTGCAGCCATTGCACAAAACAGGTACATTCAACATATCCCCAGATAGCTCAGATCTGAGCGCACATTATTACTGAATGGCGCTCAGAGCACACACATACAGTTCAATTGCCATGGAGCCAAAGTCTTTCCCATAGTCTTTCATTATGCGAATGTGTTCCTTACTCCCCCCTCCTTTTCCAGTGGTTCTTACTCCCCCCCTCCTCCCCCAGTGGTTCTTATTCCCCCCATTCCTCCCCCAGTGGTCCTTACTCCCCCCCTCCTCCCCTAGTGGTCCGTACTACCCCATCCCTCTCCTCCCCCAGTGGTCTTTACTCGCCCCATCCTCCACCTGTGGTCCTTACTCCCCCCTTCTTCCTTCAGTGGTCCTTACTCCCCCCCCTCCTTCTCCTCCCCCAGTGGTCCTTATTCCCCCTCTGGTCTTACTCCCCCTCCCCCAGTGGCCCTTACCCCCCTCCCCTCCACCTCTGGTCCTTACTACCCCTCCCCCCTGGTCCTTATTCACCCCCCCCTCCCCTGGTGGTCCTTACTCCCCTCCTCTCCCCCCCCTCTGGTCCTTCTCCCCCTCACCTCCTGGTCCTTACTCACCCTCATGGTCCTTACTCCCCCCTCCTCTGGTCCTTACTCCCCCTCCCTCCTGGTCCTAACTCACCCCTCCCCCTACCCCTGTGTTCCTTACTCCCTCCCTGGTGTTCCTTACTCCCCTCCCCCCCCCCCCCGGTCGTCCTTCCCCCCCTCCCCTCCCCCTGTGTTCCTTACTCCCCCCCGTCCTTACTCACACCCCCCCTGCCTATGTAGCATGGCCGGGCGGCGTGGAACGCGGGACAGGAACTTCTGTTTCCTGTTCCCGGCCGCCGGCGGACTGAAGGGCACTTCCTGTCGCTCTGCGCTTCCCTCCTGCTGGTCACTCAAATCCGCGGTGACTCCGGGCGCAGTGATCCGGCGCCCCCTGTTAAGGTGCACCCTAGGTGGCTGCCTAGGTCACCTTACAGGTAGCGCCGGCCCTGGGTTCACACGATCTTACAAAAGACTGTACATGCTGCCTGAGATTCCTTATATAAAATGAATTCATGAGGAATTGGATGGTGTTTGCCAGGGGCGGGCTGGGCCAGGGGGCAGGGATGCAATTGCCCCCCAGGCCGCCCTAAATCGTTTGCAAAACGGCCGCTGCAGGAGGAGGTGCCGCGCGGAGCAGGCCAATGGCCTGTTACAGGGAGCTCAGCAGGTGGCCACCTAGGGTGCCCCGGTGGCAAGGCAGAGTAGGCACCTGCTTGTCCCAGACAGCAGGTGCCTACTCTGCATCAATATACCGGCCGCGTGAGGAAGGAGGAAGGAGGCAGGCGGCGGCAAGGGAGCACTGCCTCTGCTTATGATCTTCCTGCAGAGAGGAGCAGGAAGTCACTGGACCCCGGGGAAGGACCCAGAGGACTCCAAAAGGTAGGAGCAACAAGGAATTTGTGTGTGTGTGTGTCTGGAAGTGTGAGTGTGTATGTGTGTGTCTGGAAGTGTGAGTGTGAGTGTGTGTGTGTCTGGAAGTGAGTGTGTGTGTGTGTCTGGAAGTGAGTGTGCGTGTGTGTGGAAGTGAGTGTGTGTCTGGAAGTGAGTGTGTGTGTGTGGAAGTGAGTGTGTGTGTGTGTGTGGAAGTGTGTGTGTGGAAGTGAGTGTGTGTGTGTGTGTGTGGAAGTGAGTGTATGTGTGTGTGTCTGGAAGTGAGTGTGTGTGTCTGGAAGTGAGTGTGTGTGTTTCTGGAAGTGAGTGAGTGTGAGTTTCTGGAAGTGTGAGTGTGTGTCTGTCTGTCAGTGTTTGTGTGTGTCTGCCTGTCAGAGAATGTTTGTCTGTCAGAGTTTGTGTGTGTGTGTTATTGAGAGTGAGTACGAGTGTGTCTGTCAGCAGAGCCAGCCTTTGAGGTGTGCAAGCTGAGTGTGTGTGTCTGGAAGTGTGAGTGTGTGTCTGAAAGTGTGTTTGTCTGTCGGTGAGTGTGTGTCTTCCTGTCAGTGTTTGTGTGTGTGTATGTTGCTGCCTGTCAGTGAGTGTTTGTCTGTCAAGGTTTGTGTGTGTGTTATTGAGAGTGAGTACCAGTGTGTCTGTCAGCAGGGCCAGCCTTTGAGGTGTGCAAGCTGTGGGGTCACATAGGGTGCCATGACAACAGAGGCGCCCGGTGGCCAACACAGCTCATAAGTTTGGGACACCAGCACATTAAAGGGACACTCCAGGCACCCAGACCACTTCTGCCCATTGGAGTGGTCTGGGTGCCAACTCCCACTACCTTTAACCCTGCAACTGTAAATATTGCAGTTTTCATAAACTGCAATAATTACATTGCAGGGTTAACTCCTCCTCCTCTGCTAGACAGCCACTAGAGGGCACTTCCTGGTTTATAGCACAGCTTTTCAATGCTTTTCTATGGAGAGGTCTCCCCCGCCGGCTGCCGCGCATGCGCAATCGGTCTCCCCCGCCGGATGACGTCACCAGGGGAGGAGCGTGGGCGGACCCTAAACCAGCGCAGAGGGACATCGGATGCAACATGGGATGGGGGGTGGGAGTGAGAGGGGACCTGCAGTGCCAGGAAAATGATTTGTTTTCCTGGTACTGGAGTGTCCCTTTAATTTAAATGATTCCCAGGTGGTCCACTGGTGCACACCAGCAGTAGGTGCCTTAGATCATATCCTCTCCCTCGTGGTTCCGGTGCTCAGTTAGTGAGTCAGAGCACAGGCTCAGAGATTCTCAGCCTGCGCTCTAACAACATTGAAAGTCGGAGCCAGAAAGGAGTGGGTATGGCAAAGAGCTACTGATTAGCATAACATCAATATCCGTTATAAAACCAGGAAAAGGTGGGCATGGATGGTGAGCTGATTCGGGGGTGCAATGGGCCACTTGACTGGATTTGACCCCCAGGTCTGAGGCTGCCAGCCCTCCCCTGGTGCTTGCTGTGCTTTTGTGACCAGGACCATGTGCCTGACTGATGAAAATAAAGCAGCTGGCTTCAGGTATGCCTATCCTCCCCTCTTTAGAGAAAAGATCATTCTGATCTTTTTCTAAACCTTGTTTAATCCAAAAATCAAAGTCAGATTGCGTTGCAAAGGCTTGGAGCTGCAAAAGCAAACTGTCAGTAGGGCTTGTGGGAGGTGTGAGCATAGCAGGAAACATTTCATGGTAAAGAGTCTTGGCTGCAACTTCTTTTGCCACTTTGTCAGCAAAGGCATTACCTCTGGAAATGTCATCACTAACCAGAGTGTGTGCCTTGCAGTGGATAACAGCTATTTCAGATGGGAGTAGGATAGCATCTAGGAGTGATTGGATGAGATTTGTGTGTGAAATGGCTTTTCCATCGGCTCCTACAAAGCCTCTTTGTTTCCAAATCACACCAAAATCATGCACTACCCCATGAGCATATCGTGAGTCTGTGTAAATGTTCACTCGCTGTCCTGAGAAAAGCTGACAATGAGTTCTGCAGCTTGTGCAGACGGCTGGAAACTAGTGTCAGCTTCAATGATTTTATCAGGTAGCTGTACCACGGCATAGCCTATGAGGTATGTACCGTCATTTGGTCTGGAGCAAGAGCCATCCACAAAGACAGTGGTCACATCCAGGCCACTGAGTGCTGTGGAGGAGAGGTCTGCTCTGGTAGATGTGGCAATATGTATTTGTTCAATGCAATTATGAGGCTCAGATGGTATAGACATAGAGTCAGATGCAGAAGTGAGAATAGCATGCAAAACAGACATAGGACCAGAATTAACAGGACTATAAACAATAGACAGATTCTGGGTATTAAGAAGAATAATCTCATAACCACTTAAGCGCTGGGCTGTCATGTGTTGTGTGGTGAGATTTTTTATAAGCTGAGTGACCTGGTGACTGGTATGGAGTATTGTAGGATGCCCTAGTGTGATAGTAGTAGCAGTCTCAACAGCCATCGCACATGCTGCCAATGCTCTGAGACACGCCGGCATACCCTGTACCGGAGCTGGAACTACTTTGGAAAAGAATGCTATGGGACACATACCGCCTCCGTGCTCTTGTGCACAGACCGCGGCCATGGTTTTACAGTTGTCCCGAGCATACAAATGAAATGGTTTACAATACACAGGTAGTCCTAAAGCCGGGGCTTGCACAATAGCAACTTTGAGGGCAATATACGCAGCTAGCATGTCTGGTGACCAGCAGATATTTTCAGGGCTGTCAGAACGTACAGCCTCCCTTAGGATTGAGTCATAATGGGAGCATTCAGGGATCCATTGGCGGCAGTAATTAATCATGCCGAGGAAGGTGAGCAACTCCTTCCGAGTAGTGGGTTTAGGAATCCTCTGAATAACCTCAATACGTTTTGGACTCAATTGTCTGGTGCCTGAAGCCAGAACAAAACCTAAGTAATCAACCTTTGATTTACACAATTGCATTTTGTGTTTTGCAACCTTGTGACCCACAGTTGCTAAGTGTTTGAGCAAACTGACAGTATCCACAGTGCTTGCCTCATAGCTAGGGCTACATAACAACAAGTCATCAACATATTGCAAAAGGACGGAACCATGACCGGGGGTCCATGTTTTTAGAGTATGTTGGAGTACCAGCGAATAAACGGCTGGGGAATCCACATAGCCTTGGGGTAAACGTGTCCAGGTATACTGACAGCCTTCAAAAGTAAAAGCCATAAGTAGCTGTGTCTCTTGATCAATAGGTATAGAAAAAAATGCATTACTTAAATCAATGACAGTGAAGCAAGTCGCATCATGTGGAATGGCTGTAATGAGGGATGTCACATCAGGGACAATGGGTGCAATGGGCACAATTAAACTATTCAGGGCTCTAAAATCCTGAACTAAGCGATAACCATTACCTTTAGGAACTGGATTAATAGGTGTGTTATATGGGGAAACTACTGGCTTTAGTATTCCCTGCTCTAGAAAAGATTGGATCATGGGGTGAACTCAACTTTGGCTTCTGACAGGGGGTACTGTTTAAGGTAGATAGGAGTTACATCTGGTTTTAGTTTGGCTTTGTAAGGGTTGCAGTTGATAAATCCTACATCTAACTTAGATGAAGCCCACACAGAGGAAGGAACATTAGACAAATCAATAGTTTCAGAACACAACATAGACATATCATCTACACCAAATTCTGATATAGAATACCCACCGCCACCTCCCGGTACAATTAAATTAACAGTACAAACAGGAGTTAAACTTAAAAGTGGCAAGGTGTTAAAATCATATGTACATAAGCAAGGTGATGATGATTTAGAGATGCCAGAATTAGAAGGTGCTGATCTTACTGCCCCGTTTATGACTGTTGGTAATCAGTTAATAATGAAACCCATTAATCCCGGAGTACTCAAGGACATTATTCAAGGTGCCCCAAACCCCCGTACTAATCCCTCTGCATGCCTAATGTATCTGAAAAGAATGTGTTTAGGACAGAACATGACACAGATAGACATACAGTTAATTATAAATGGAATATTAGGGTATGACTCAGATTCTGGTTGGGATTGGTCTAGTGTACCCTCTATCAGTGAGACAGACAACGGTACTGGAGTTGGAGTGGCTGGCAGTTATGGTGTTTATGAGCTTAGTACCAAAGCAGGATGTGCTAAAATGTGGGATGAGGTGGAAGCTGAAATTATGGAAGAATAAGCAGTCTATATCCACTGCTTTGGCATGTAAGCAAGGTGCAAAGGAAGAGATTGGTATTTTTTGTAAAGAGATTTTACAAGTGTTGGAAGGATGAAGCAGGTTTGAAGTCTGGAGATGATATGGATCTCCTTAAAATACAGTCATGCCTTGGTAATATGTTGCCACAGTATTCTTTGCTTGTGAAACAGTTGATTTCAGACTGGGCCAATTTGGGTGGCTCAGATTTTCTTACCAAGGTTATAGAGAAGGAAAATGCAGGTTGTTTTGATTTAAGAAAAGATTCAGGAAGTAAGTTTGCTTATTATGCTCAGGGATTGCAACACTGTCCAACTACACAGGCCTGAGAGAGAGGATGGGATGGAGCACATAGAGCCTGTGGAAGGGGTGGTCAAAGAGGGGCAAGGGGATGGAGACAGGGAAATCAGGGTTATAGGGGCAGGGGTAACCAAGGAGGAATAGACAGGAACACTTGTTTCAACTGTGGCCAGCATGGCCACTGGAGGATCGAGTGTCCACACCCCAGGAAACCCCAGCAGCCCCAACAACCCCAAAATTCTCAAAATACGCCCGGTAGGCAAGAACAACACCAGACGCACTCCCAACACCACTGGTCAGCACTTCCCCCTCCCCCCTCGCTCCAGCAAACCCAAACTGCACTAGGGCCATTCACAAGTACCACTGACCAGCACACCCATTGAAAGGAAACCAAGTATATTCCAACCTCATTTGGTAGTTTCCTCCCGAACCGCCAGAGCCTTAGTGATTATAGCCCTCCGTTTGGTAGATAGGGTAGACGAATCCAATAGCTTCACAAGATAATTCCCTTAGTGAAACACACAAATCCCCAAACAGCAGCCGAAGTCAAGAAGAAGGGTACAAAATGAACTGAGCTTTAATGGGTGCACACAGCTTTTATGCAAGTCCCCATGCAAGGGGACAGCCCTCAGGGAGGGACAAACAATAGCCAATCATAAACAGTAAAATGTTAGCACACACCTACAATTCCCTCCCCTAGCCCAGGAGATAATTTAGTCTGATAAAATAGTAACTTAATTATCTCCGGGCTGAAAAATCACTTTTTCCCCAACTTTCAGAACACCCCTTTATACTGGGGGTATCCCCATAATGTGTTATGTGTCCCCTGATAGCCATGATCTGGGTGACCAACATATTCGAATTTCACCCAGATCGGTTCAGGGGGTTCGCAAATTTTATGGAAGTCTTGTGTGACCGGCTCACCCTGGGCTGCATGCCCAAAACAGTTCCACGAATTTGGTGGGTTTTGCCGGTCACATTCGAAAAAAACATAAAAATGAAGAAAAGTACCGAATGGATCCCTCTGGCTCCTAGCAGCGTTCGTGCCCCTCTGTCAAATGCACCAAAGTACCGAATAGCGCTCTTCTAGCTATTCGGTAAATAGAGTTCCAGCGTTCGTCTGTTTGGGACCGGTGTTCGGGAAGTCGAGTGTCTGCAAAACAGTTCCATGCACTCGATGACCAGGTCCGCGGTTTTCTCTGCCACGTGGCGTTCGACTAACGAACGCGGACTGCCCAGACAGAGGTAGCAATTTTACTTAAATCTTTGATGTTTAATGAGCCAGAGGGTGGTCCTCATTCGGTAGTTTCATCTACCGAATGCAATAGGCAGTACATAACGAATAAAAAGGGAATGCACACTGTACATCACATAGGTATAGGGGAATTTCTTCACACACATCACATCCCATGGCCCCAATAGGGCTGCCTTGAACGTGACACTCCAACTTTTCCACTTTTGTCCTCTACTAATGATGATCAGCCTTTTTGTATTCTGGTCATAGAAGGTAGATCCTTGCCATTTTTGGTAGATACTGGAGCTACGTGTTCCAGTCTCTGTGATACTTATTATCAGGGGACAAGGGAAAAGTTTACACCTTCATTGGGTATTAATGGAGTGTCAACACCCACTTTTGTCACACCACCTCTGTCTGTTTTCTGTCCTCTTAATGGTTCTTCTACTGTGCACCCTTTTCGTCTAATACCTAAATGTCCTGTTAATTTGCTGGGAAGGGATCTTCTTGGTATTCTGGGAACTACTATTACTTGCACGCCCTCTGGTGGTATTAGTAAAAATACAACACATAAAAAACAGAAAATAGGAATAAAGCAATCAGTATTAGAAAAACATCGTAGGGAGGGAAAAAATACGATAGGAAAATCGTGTATTTAATAAAATTTAGATTATTCTAGCTCACTGAGCTAGAATAATCCCTAATTTTATGGCAAGACAGGAGGCTTCATATTTACTCTTTTAAAGCTCATAAACAATAAAGAGGCAAGTGAAGTAGGTTTGAAAAAGAAGGTTTAAAAAGTAGATTCTCTCAACCAATCTGCAGAAGGTAAATGGTCAGACATAGAGGTTAGACATAAAAGACAAAAAGGGGGCCTGAAAGGCCACAAAGAGGGTTTGTAAGATCAATGTATTGATAAACACAATGTGCCATACAGAGAGCAGGTCTGCCCGGGTAATATGGATAAAAAAACTGAGTGTGTCCTATTAGGGTAAAGTATACTTCATCCGGTGCATAAAACACAGTGTGGAAATCAAAAGAACGAATATCTGAGACTCTGCAGAAAGGCACTAGACAAAGGAGAAGAGCCAGCTTAGCAGAGAGTTCGCGAATAGACAGGTATCATAGTTACAGAATAGGGTAGGGAATCCACTCACAACAAATGGGTGGAAAACCTAACCCACTCAGAAATACCTCCTAGTGTAAAAGGGTCACATTAATGGGGTAAATAACCTTTATTAGAAGGTACTAATCATGTATAATGATTGTGGAACTTGAACTCCCAAGTGTATTCAAAACAGATAAGTGGGTGCATATACCTTTAAGGAACCGAAAAAAATAGTCCTATCTAATTAATGCAGCTAAATGCAAGATGGAAATGTAGAAAAGATCATCTAAATATGAAATGGACGCAAAGCTACACTGACTAATTAAGTCACCTCAAAAGATGCTTTAAAAAAATTCTTCAAAAAAGGGGAATTTGGATAGAAATATTTATATCAATCCAATGGATTTGGAAGTAGTATGAAAAATAATGGCAGTGGCAGATTCCTAATAGGAGGTAAAGGCATAAAGTTCAAGGTGTGTAGGGTAAACAGATTCCCTATAAAAGAGAGAAAAAAATGCCCCCCTAACAAATTCCAAACACAGGGAGAAACTCCCTACAAACACCCTAAAAATAAACTGTCAGACTAAGAGTAAATCTCTGCTGCTTCATGTTAATGTTAATGCTAATGTTAATGGCTAGTCTAGTTTTTTGAACTCCTGTTGATTTGAAACAAGTTTATTAAAACTGCTTACACTAGTGATAGCTCAGTCAGAGTTAGAGTGTCTTAAATTCCATATCAAATGATATTAAAGGTACTCTATGGTCACCAAAGCAACTTTAGCTTAATAAAGTAGTTGTGGTGTATAGCTCATGCTCCTGCAGTCTCACTGTTCCATTCTCTGCCAATTAGGAGATAAATCACTTTTGTTTCTGTTTATGCAGCCCCAACCACACCTCCTCTGGCTGTGGCTCATACAGACTGCATGAAATGAAATGGTTTCACTTTCAATCAGATTTAAAGGAACACTATAGTCACCTAAATTACTAGCTATACTTCAAATCCTACAACTAGCACTCCCCCTAGGCCTTCAAGGGCACCTGCCACTATTCCCACTAAGCAAGTGCCGATATGATAGTAAAAAAAAAATACTAAATAAAGATAAATTAATGAAAGTGTAGCGGAGATACAATATTCCACAGATTATCTCTGCTTAAGATCCCAGTGAGGCTCAGGAACAAGTAATTATAAATCCACCAAGCAAGGTTTCCAGCAGGTAAAATAATCCAACAGTATCCCAACAGCAATCCCAATAACTGGACGACACACAGCATCAGGAGCAGAACTGAAAACCTTTATTTCACAGTGGCCTTATAAAGCATGCTCCCATGCAAGGGAGGGATTTCCATCAATTACTACAGTATCCAATCCTGTTCCGGTAACCTCCCACACATCCCCTCCCCTCAGCCTGCATCATAATCCCCTTATCCAGGACACCAATTCCCCCCATTTCTGGATGTACCCCTAAACCTAGGGGTACCACTTTAAATTATACATCCCCTGGTAGCCCTGATCTGGGTGAACAACATATCCAAAAATCACCCAGATCAGACCAGGGGTTCGGGAAATTCATGGAGGGAATAAAAAGACTGACCGCGCTGGAAGGAATAGCCGAATTGGGCTCCATGTGATGGGGCCCTGCGGTCAGTCCTGGAACAAGGGAATAAATCATACGAAAGCCTCTAGTTACAGAGACTGGGGAGGGTTCGCCTGAATCCCCTCATTCGGTTGTTTCTATCTACCGAACGAGGGGCCGTTTGGTAGTTTGGAACCGAACGGACCAGGCTTGTGGAGGTCTCAGCGGTGTTCACCTAGTTGAGTGTCCGATTTGAGTTCCAGACACTCAACGGCAAAACACCGCTGTTCGGGAGTTTTAAAAAGGCCGCCGCCACCACGTGTTCGTTTCCCGAATGGCGGCCACTCCCGAGAACAAAGGACTGCTACTTAGCTTGTCAATTACCCATTCGCAACAATGTTGCAATGGGTAATTGAAGGCACACTTCACACAGGGGAGGTCTGACTGTTCGGTAGTTTCATTCGAACAAACTAAGGGAATGAAACTACCGAACAATCAGACGAACACAATACATTTAACACATATAACTTTGCCATTTACACGAATGCAGTCAAAACCAATACAATTCCCAGGACAGCCCAGTGCCATCCGCTACACTGCTCCCCCTTGCCCACAAGCCGGCATACACAGTCTGATCCAACATGGATCGGCTTGGGGATGTCCGGGGAGGCTCACGGATCATTTCTCCAGGTCTGTTTGTCTCGACAACCCGTCAGCATTTCCATTCTGTTTATCCGGGCGGTACTGAATATTAAAGTCAAAGGGCTGCAGCGCCAAGCTCCAGCGCAGCAGCCTGGCATTGTCCCCAGCCACCCGGTTCAGCCATACCAACGGGTTGTGATCCGTGAGCAATGAAAAGGGCTGTCCATACAAATACGCTGCAGTTTCTTTAGGGCCCACACCACAGCCAGGCATTCCTTCTCGATGGCGGCGTAGCTTACTTCTCGGGGTAGTAACTTGCGACTGATGTAAGCCACGGGATGTTCTCCGCCATCGGCCCCGACTTGGCTCAGTACTGCCCCCAATCCAAACATAGAAGCGTCTGTGTGAACAAGAAAATGTTTAGTTGGATTGGGAGCTGCCAAGACAGGGGCATTTATCAGTGCATTTTTCAGATGTTGGAATGCCTGTTCACACTCCGGGGTCCAGGTCACCTGGCGGGGCACATTCTTCCAGGTCAGGTCAGTGAGGGGTTTGGCCAGGGCACTATAGTTAGGGACAACTTTTCTGTAATACCCAGCTGTCCCTAGAAATGCTAAAACTTGGGTCTTAGTGTCAGGATTACTGTTTGATCCAGCACGTAGAACTGTACAGCACGGATGACAAATAAGTAACGTATTACCGGTCCTTAGAATGGCCTGATTTAACGTACAAAGAATAGTCAAAAATACTAGCCGAGGTCAGGGAACACAGAAAGGGACACAGCGATGAGGAAAGCCAGGAGTCAGGATACCAGAATATAGAGAAGTCAATAAACAAAGCCAAAGTCAAAAACCAGGTAGAAAACTATAAACAGGAACGCGCTCTCGGACAACCACAAGGGAAACCACGACAGGGCACTGAGCAGGCTGAGAACTGGGCCTAAATACCCCTCCTTTCTTTCTGATAGGCTGTAACCGGCCTTTGACCCCAAAGTCAGTTACCAGGTTTCATTTGCATAATTGCTGCTCAGCATTAACCCTTCTGTGGATTAGGTTGCTGCTCGGCACAACTTTTCCTGTGTGGACAGTAAATGTCATTAACCACTTTTCTATAAGCGGATGAATACATGAGACCAGGTTTCATTTGCACAATTTTATAACATGACAGGAGACTTCGTATTTGCTTTAGTCTCTCTTTACTAGAACTCCACAGCAGCACAGAAAAACAACCAATCAGAAAAAAGTTAGGTACTATAAAACCTCCTTCCCATTGCATCATTTCCTCTTTCTTTGCTGCTCCGCAGTCAGTACAGGTCAGAGTACCACTGCCTCCTGCTTATAGTTGGTGGCTTTGGGATTTAGTGTTATTTATTTATGATTGTTATTAATTATGCTTGGTTGTGAGATTTATGTGCCTTTCTGGCTCTTTTCTTTTCTTTGGGGAATGTTTCCTTTACATTACTGATAGTTTTTCCATGTGTTTATTTACACAGATTACTGATAGTTTTTCCATGTGTTTATTTACACAGATTACTGATAGTTTTTCCATGTGTTTATTTACACAGATTACTGGTAGTTTTTCCATGTGTTTATTTACACAGATTACTGATAGTTTTTCCATGTGTTTATTTGTACAGATTACTGATAGTTTTGCCATGTGTTTATTTACTACTGGTAGTTTGCCATGTGTTTATTTATACAGATTTTAGTCCATGTGTTTATTTACACAGATTACTGATAGTTTGCCATGTGTTTATTTGTACAGATTACTGATAGTTTTGCCATGTGTTTATTTATACAGATTACTGGTAGTTTTGCCATGTGTTTATTTATACAGATTACAGATGTGTTTACTTTACACAGATTACTGTAGTTTTCCATGTGTTTATTTACACAGATTACTGATAGTTTTTCCATGTGTTTATTTACACAGATTACTGATAGTTTTTCCATGTGTTTATTTGTACAGATTACTGATAGTTTTGCCATGTGTTTATTTATACAGATTACAGATTACTGGTAGTTTTGCCATGTGTTTATTTATACAGATTACTGATAGTTTTTCCATGTGTTTATTTATACAGATTACTGGTAGTTTGCCATGTATTTGTACAGATTACTGATAGTTTTGCCATGTGTTTATTTGTACAGATTACTGGTAGTTTTGCCATGTGTTTATTTATACAGATTACTGGTAGTTTGCCATGTGTTTATTTACACAGATTACTGATAGTTTTGCCATGTGTTTATTTATACAGATTACTGATAGTTTTGCCATGTGTTTATTTATACAGATTACTGATAGTTTTGCCATGTGTTTATTTCTACAGATTACTGGTAGTTTGCCATGTGTTTATTTGTACAGATTTCTGTGAGTTTCCATAGATATAGTCACAGATTACTGTGAGTTTCCATATGTAGGTATATCACAGATTACTGTGAATTTCCAGCTCTATATATCACAGACTACTGTGAGTTTCCATGAGTATATATGCCACAAATTACTGTGAGTGTCCAGGTCTATATATCACATATTACCGTGAATTTCCTTGTAGATATGTCACAGACTACGGTGAGTTTCCACCTAGATATATCACAGATTTCTCGGATTACTGTGAGTTTCTATGTGTATATATATCGCGGATTTCTGTGAGTCCTTGGGCAGTATATACTTATATCACGGATTCGTCCTTGGGCAGTATATACTTATATCACGGATTCGTGAGTTATAGGACAGTGTATACATAAATCACAGATTTCTGTGAGTTCTATGTCAGTGTATATAGCACGGCTTGCTGTGAGTCTTAGTGCTATAGATCTCACGGATTGCTGTGAGTTTCACTGACGGTAGATGTTAGTCCTGTCTATGGCTTCTTGGGAAGATTCATTGAGTTGGCAATTGTTTTTGCCTACTCCTGAAGAGACCATGAGTACAATACCCTTCAGGCGGTACGATGATGATGACCTACAATGAAGATAAGATATCTCATACGGATCTGTATGTACATGTGCATTACAATTTGCACCTTAAAGAAGGTATTGCTCAGCAGAGCTTGATTTTATGGACACTCACTGGAACATGTCCAGCTTAAACCAAATACAACTGGTTTTACCTCTATGTTGCCTGCTGGGCACTTAGGGACCGCCAGTCCCGGTTACGGTTTATTCACACAGTAGTACGCTGTCTAAGATTAGTGTCTAAGGGTACTAGGTCACAGGATACCCGGAGGATTTACAGATATTTAGGGGACTCTGCCAAACTCAGAGGTCCCCATTACTCATTTAAGATGAAACCCAGGATTGGCCTGCTATGTCTGTGCCCATAAGATTGGCCTGCTATGTCTGTGCCCATAAGTTTGGCCTGCTATGTCTGTGCCCATAAGATTGGCCTGCTATGTCTGTGCCCATAAGATTGGCCTGCTATGTCTGTGCCTATAAGATTGGCCTGCTATGTCTGTGCCTATAAGATTGGCCTGCTATGTCTGTGCCTATAAGATTGGCCTGCTCGGTCTGTGCCCATAAGATTGACCTGCTCGGTCTGTGCCATAAGATTGGCCTGCTCTACCTGTGCCCGAAATCCCCTTTGGACCACAAACCTGGGGGAATATCACTGAAGTAAGCACAGAACCCTCTAGGTGGGTGTCCGGACAGACACTGCTGCCAGATCATCCAAGAGGACACCAGGATATGGACATCTAACTGTGGTTGGAGGGGTGAAGGCCCTACACCTCATGCCCTGAAGGGCAAAGTTTTTATGAGAATTCCCGGGCACACAATTACGGGTTATACCCAACGACGACACATCTCCAATGGGAATTTCGCACAAGCAGGGAACAGTGCTCAGACGCCATATTGGGTATTGGTAGTGTTTTTCTATGTCATGTTTAGCTCCTGACCTTTTCAACTTGATTCACTTGATTCGTTTTTTTTTTTTCCAGTTCTGCTATCCGACCTGCTTTCCGAGGTACGTATTTTCCACTTTCTACTTCATTGGTCGTTTCTTTGTTTTGTGCCTTCTATTGTCCTATTGCTCGGGTCGTCGAGAGGCCTGACTTGACCTCTCATTTACCTCTCATTTACCGAATCGGACACTGATTCATTATTAGAGGGCGTGGCCCTCCCTCAACCTCGGCCCAATACTGAGCTGGATATAGAGGACATGCTCCGAGTGACTCATCCTCATAGAAGGAACCGGACACAGAGGTAGACTCTAAGTTTGACGTCTAACGGGTGTGGCCCGCTCATACCACCAACCGCGCGCGGACTCAGAGTGCGATCACATTTTACAGAGTGCGACTCTCTCATACACTCAATGCACTATGGTGCCGTCCATTGTTCCTCACACAGGCTTGTATCTGTACAGGTCAACTATGACCGCATAGAGGGGTGTCCCTCCTACATCCAATTTAAATATGATGACCGCGCCACTGATTTCGTTCTAGAGGGCTACCTGATCGGGCAAGGTATACATAGTTTGTCTGGATCCATCTTGTAATCCACATGAGAAATAAGGAGGAGCCTCAGTTCTTACAAGAGTATAGGTTTTGGTATAATCTGTGCTATATCAAACAGACATTGCACTCTGTTTCAGATATTCATTGTGTACAAACTGTGCAGACTATTCTCCCGTGTCAGGGTGACATGAGATTCTGAGACCTGCATAGGGCAAACGGGCACTGCTTTGCTTGAGTAACAAGACTGGAAAATTCACATAAACGGTCTTCAGGTGCACCGTATGCATGGATCGCATGGAGAAACCGAAATTCTCAGGGCTTGGCTTCCCTGGTCCTTACAATCTTGCGATAAAGTTGGCAGGACTGCTCCTACAACTCTGAACACACCTTGAGAACAGTGTTCGGACTCTATATCCATCACGGGAACCATCTTGATTTGGGTTCTCACTAGCCTTCCTATTCAACTACCATCAAGGAAACCTACACTGGGAGATACATGCTTGGACAGTCTATGAGACAGGAACCTAGGGGTCTCACTATATTATTCCCTATCTTGTAGGTGGCGTGTAGGCCAAGAACCCCTACACGAATATTGACAGGTCGGGCATGGAACAGGATTGTACAAATGGTAATCAGAGTATCTCACACTCACTGCAACACGTAAGGGCTCTTCTGTGTTATACGGTCCTAAACTCTATTGGATCCGGCCATCTTAGCACTCTTAGAGGACAATGTATTTGGATGGAAATCTCAACCCCGGTTTCCGGTCCCATCCTTTTGAGCATTCCAGGATCCACAATTCCCAGAATAGTTGACCACCGTTTACCACACGAGTTCAGTTTGAGACCTTGATTGGACGCCCTTTGGATGTCTTTTCTAGACCGCAGCCGTGGATTACGCAGTCCAGTTGGTAGACTGGAGTCTCTTAGGATACGGCTAGTATTGTCCACACTATTATCTGTATATAACTTTATTTCGGAGGAGACAATTCACCAGGTAGGTCATAAAGGAACGAATAGACACTATTCGGTTCTATTAGAGTATTGACGGGGGACTTAGGCGCAGGCCTGAAGTTGGAGTTTGTCTGCAAGGCCACATCGCCTGGTGAACCTGACACGATCGGAGGAATCACCTCTCACATCAAGAGTCGAGACATGGTGGAAGTCTCTTCTCGCGACCCCTCGGCACTTTACACCTACAGGAATATGGCTAATAGGTCAACTTGGCAGCCCATGGACCGACTGCTAGGGAACAGGTCGTAACCCCACGTACAATGGATCTATCAACGGAGGTCACTTCTCGCAGTTGGAAGGTCGATCTTAGGATTGCTCTAATATTCTCGGAATGGGTACCAGTGAAACAAGCAGCGTTGGACTTGTTGGATGAGCGTTAAAACAGCAAATACGAAGCCTCCTGTCATGTTATAAAATTGGAGATTATGCTAGCTTTAGTGTACCTATAATCTTAATTTTATTAATGACAGGAGGCGAGTATTTCCAACCCTTTCTTATCCCTCCCTTGTTTAATTTTATAGTTTGAATTTATCAGGTACGTATACAACTCTGCTTGTTTCTGCTACCTGTCACCTGTCCTTATGTCTGTTTTTCATAAGTAGGGTTGGGATATCTACATATTAAGGTAATTTTGTTTTGCTACATTGGGTATCTACAAGTTTATTCAAAATACATTTCATTGGATAATCAACCTGTTCGATTCTGTTTTTCTCTCGTTTCAGTTTCCAGTCCTTCAGCACTGGTATGGCGCTTCTTTGTGGATGGTGGGCATTGACTTATTTTCAGTCCATCAACTCTATCCGGTTGACAGTTCTTCTCAGACGTTGGACATTGCTGTATTCATCGTATCTGGACTTCGTTGCTTCCCATTATTTTTTCTGCCTTTGTTCTGTTTTGTCGCAGCTTGAAAGAGGAAATGATGCAATGGGAAGGAGGTTTTATAGTACCTAACTTTTTTCTGATTGGTTGTTTTTCTGTGCTGCTGTGGAGTTCTAGTAAAGAGAGACTAAAGCAAATACGAAGCCTCCTGTCATTAATAAAATTAAGATTATAGGTACACTAAAGCTAGCATAATCTACAATTACTGCTCAGCATTAAACCTTCTGTGGATTAGGTTGCTGCTCGGCACAACTTTTCCTGTGTGGACAGTAAATGTCATTAACCACATTTCTATAAGTGGATGAATACGTGACATTACCCCCCACCTGAAGAACGCCCACCGGGCGGACAGGACCAGGCTTGAGAGGAAATTTAGCGTGAAAAGCGCGGATCTTACGGCCCGCATGCAGGTCAGGAGCTGAAACCCAAGAACGATCAGCAGGACCGTAACCTTTCCAAACAACCAAGTACTGTAAAGTGCCCCGAGAAAACCTAGAATCCACGATAGAAGATACCTCATACTCTTCCTGACCACCCACCACCACCGGAGGGGGAGGAACACAAGGAACAGTATATCTATTGCAGACAAGAGGTTTGAGTAAGGACACATGAAAAGTGTTGGGAATCCCTATAGATGCAGGAAGAGCCAGAGAGTAAGACACTGGATTGATCCTACGAAGCACTCTATAGGGACCAAGGAATCTGGGGGCAAACTTCATGCTAGGGACCTTAAGCTTGATGTTGCGAGATGACAACCAAACCCGGTCCCCCACTTGGTACACCGGGTTGGCACTCCTACGCTTATCAGCAAAATGTTTGAAGCGTTCAGCAGCAGCCCCTAGAGCAGTTTGAATCTTAACCCAGGTATCCCGAATGGAGGCCAGACGCTCATCCAGAGCAGGAATGGCAGTATCAGAAAATACCGCAGGGAGAACCGTAGGATGCCTACCATTATTGACAAAAAATGGACTGTGCCCAGAGGAGTCATGAACAGCATTGTTTCTAGCGAACTCGGCCCACGGGAGTAGTTCGGACCAATTGTCTTGTGTGCTATTAATAAAACAACGCAAATAAACTTCTAATGACTGGTTAGCCCTCTCAGCTGTACCATTGGTCTGTGGATGGTAGGAGGAGGAGAAGGAGAGATCAATCCCCAATTGTTTACTGAACGCCCTCCAGAACCTGGACACAAACTGAGAGCCCCTATCAGACACAATATTGTGGGGGATGCCATGCAAACGGACAATTTCACGTATGAAAATTAGGACCAAATCTTGCGAAGATGGCAATTTCTTGAGAGGAATGAAGTGAGCCATCTTAGAAAATCATCTACAACCATGAGAATAGTAGTGAACCCAGCAGAGCTAGGAAGCTCAACAATAAAGTCCATGGATAAGTGGGACCATGGAATCTCAGGAACAGGAAGAGGCTGCAACAGGCCACAAGGAAGTGCATGAGTCACCTTAGAAACTGCACACACAGAACATGCCTGCACATACTCCTTTACATCTTTCCTGAGTGAATCCCACCAAAATGATCTAGTGATCGCGGCAGTGGACTTATTGATGCCCGGGTGTCCAGCAGTTATATTGTCATGGAACACTTTCATGATATTAACCCTTTCACATAGGGGAACGAACAGTTTATCACATGGTTTACCACTGGGCGCCTGAGGCTGGGCCTCCAGTATGGTGCCAAGCAGTGGAGAAGACAGTGAGAGGACAGTAGTGGCAATAATACACTCTGGTGGAATAATAGGAGATGTCACCTGTTCCGGAGCTGACTCATTATCAAATTGCCTGGACAAGGCATCAGCCTTGGTATTTTTATAACCAGGTCTATAAGTAATGAGAAAGTTAAAACGTGAAAGGAACAGTGACCATCTAGCCTGTCTGGAAGACAAACATTTGGCATCCCCTATATATGCCAGATTTTTGTGGTCGGTTATGATCAACAGGGGGTCCTTGGAAACCTCCAAAAGATGTCGCCACTCCTTGAGGGCAAGAATAATGGCCAACAGTTCTCTATTGCCAATATCATAGTTGCGCTCAGCAGGAGACATCTTTCTGGAGAAGTAGCTACAAGGATGCAATGGTGTTCCCTGGCTTTCTCTCTGAGAGAGAACAGCCCCTACCCAGTGGCATACATACCAGGGTCGCAGGGGTCGCGGTTGCGACCAGGCCCGGCCCTCCAGGGGGCCCGGTCGCCCCTGCGACCCGGTATGTAGCCACTGGGCCAGCCTCTTCTCCTGGGGGGCCCAGGAGCCAGCCCACCCAGGGCCCCCCGAGGCTGGCCCTGCTGACCCCAGCTGGTGGTTGGCCGGTCGGGCAGGCGGGCGCACGAGGGAGCACTCAGTGCTTCCTCTTCAGCTCCCTCGACCACCGCACTGATACCGGAGCCGGAAGATGACGTCATCTTCCAGCTCCGGCATCCCTACGCGGCGCGCGAGGGAGCTGAAGAGGAAGCACTGAGTGCTCCCTCGCGCGCCCGCCTGCCCGACCGGCCACCTGCCAGCTGGGGTCAGCAGCACCACTGGACCCCAGGGAATCCCCCCAGCACTCCAAAAGGTAAGGAGGCTGGGGGGATTACATAAAAAAAACAAACAAACATGTGTGAGTGTTAGTGTTTGTGAGTGTTAGAGTGTGTGTGTTAGAGTGCGTGTGAGTGTGAGTGTTAGTGTTAGAGTTAGAGTGTGAGTGTGTGTTAGAGTGTGTGTATGTGAGTGTTAGAGTGTGTGTGTGAGTGTGAGTCTTAGAGTGTGTGAGTGTTAGAGTGTGTGTGTGAGTGTGAGTCTTAGAGTGTGTGAGTGTTAGAGTGTGTGTGTGTGTGAGTGTTAGAGTGTGTGTGAGTGTTAGAGTGTGTGTGTGAGTGTTAGAGTGTGTGTGAGTGTGTGTGTTAGAGTGTGTGTGTGTATGTGTGTGTGTGTGAGTGTTAGAGTGTGTGTGTGTGAGTGTTATAGGTGTTAGATTGAGTGTGAGTGTTAGAGTGAGTGTGAGTGTTAGAGTGTGTGTGTCTGCTAGTGAGTGTTAGTGTGAGTGTTACTGTGTGTCTTACTGAGTGTGTATGTGTGTGTTAGTGAGTCTGTTTGATGTCTGTTAGTGAGTGTGTGTTTGTCAATGAGAGTGTATGTTTTGTAAGTGAGTGTGTATGTATGTCTGTCGCTGAGTGTGTCTCTGTCAGTAAATGTGTGTGTCTGTTAGCTAGTGTGTATGCGTCTGTAAGTGAGAGTGTGTGTGTCTTCAGCACTTACCTTTCTCCAGCGCCGGACTCCCTTGGCGCTGGGGATCCCTCAGCCTCTCAGCTCCGATGCGACCGCGCACGCATTCAAACCGCCCATAGGAAAGCATTACTCAATGCTTTCCTATGGACGTTCAGTGTGCTCCTGTAGCGGTTGTCAGTGAGACAGCCACTAGAGGCTGGATTAACCCTCAGTGAAACATAGCAGTTTCTCTGAAACTGCTATGTTTTCAGCTGCAGGGTTAAAACTAGAGGGACCTGACACCCAGACAACTTAATTGAGCTGATGTGATCTGGGTGTCTGTAGTGGTCCTTTAAGTTTGTGTGCATCTGCATGCACTGGCGTACATACCGCGGTCGCAGGGGTCGCAGCCCTGTAACCCCTGCGACCAGGTGCCCACCGCCATGTGTTGCGGCCCGGCCCGCGCGCACGGGGGGGGCCCACGGATCAATTTTTGCACCGGGGCCCCATGGGTCATGTGTACGCCACTGCCCCTACCCCTGTCTCGGATGCATCAACCTCCAATATAAAAGGTTTACTAGTGTCGGGATGTTTTAGTATGTCCGCAGAGGCAAATCTTTGTTTAAAAGTCTCAAAAGCATTCACAGCCTCTTTGGACCATACCGTGCTACTAACCCCTTTGCGAGTCATATTTGTGATTGGGGCTATTACAGAAGAAAATCCCTTGATGAATCTTCTGTAATAGTTGGCAAAACCAATAAACCTTTGAATGGCTTTTAAACCAGAGGGTAATGGCCAGTGTAGTACAGCCTCTAGTTTTTAGGATCCATTTGAAATCCCGATGCAGAGATGTTGTAACCCAAAAAGTGGACTTCAGGCTGGTCAAATATGCACTTTTCTAATTTACAATAAAGTTTATTTTTCAACAACGTCTGCAGAACCTGTTTCACATGGGAGTGGTGAGTCTGAAGATCAGGGGAATACACCAAAATATCGTCCAAATAAACCAAGACAAATGAGTAAATGAATTCCCTGAGTACATCATTTATAAAGTCTTGGAATACGGCCGGGGCGTTGCATAACCCAAATGGCATTACCAGATATTCATAGTGTCCACTACGGGTATTAAATGCCGCCTTCCACTCATGATTCTCTTTAATTCTAACCAAATTGTAAGCGCTCCTAAGGTCAAGCTTAGTAAATACTTTAGCTCCCTGAAGTCTATCGAACAATTCGGAAATGAGTGGGATAGGGTATGCATTTTTTACAGTGATTTTATTAAGTGCCCTGTAGTCTATGCAAGGGCGTAACTCACCACCCTTTTTCTCAACAAAAAAGAATCCTGCACCAGCTGGTGAGGATGACTTTCTTATGTGCCCTTTGCTCAAGGATTCTTTGATGTATTCCTCCATTATTTTACTCTCCTGAGGAGATAAGGCATAAACTGCCCCCTTAGGTGGCATAGCACCTGGAAACAGGTTAATGGCACAGTCATATGCTCTGTGGGGAGGCAATACATCAGATTGAGCCTTGTTAAACACCTCCTGAAGTTCTCGGTATTGTATGGGAACTCCAGGAGTTTGGGGAGTGGTAGTGGGAAGGTCAATAGTATCCAATCTCTTTAGTACTGGTTTTATACATCTCCCCATACACTCTTTACCCCATTCTAATATCTCCCCATTAGCCCAGTCAATATAGGGATTGTGCTTACTCAGCCACGGAAACCCTAATATGATAGGACATGATGGAGAAGTAATAACCTGAAACGTCATCTCCAATGGAGATCGTAATAGGGACAGTTTTGTGGGTTATAAGCGGTTGTGTGAGTGGTCTACCATCAATAGCCTCTACAGCTAGCGGCGTAGGTCTCTCCCTGACCGGTATCTCATTACCCCTAATAAACTGGACATCAATAAAATTTCCAGCAGCACCTGAGTCCATTAGGGCACTGCAAGAAAACTTCTTGTTATCAAGGGAAATAGATACCTCAAGGAGGAATCTACTTTTGTTTTTGTTAGAGGACAACTCCATCACACCTAAGATCTGTCCCCTTAAGGTTCTTAGGTGCGGAAGTTTTCCGGACGCACTGGACAATTAGTTATCATATGTCCCTTTCTACCGCAATATAGGCATAACCCCTCCCTTCTCCTATACTGTTTTTCGGCCTCTGACAGTCTAGTGACCCCCAACTGCATAGGTTCGGGTTCGGACTGTACAGGGAGGTTAGACAAAACAGGTTTAGAGAATTGAGGTGCTAGGGACATAGCCGTACGTCTGGTCTTGCTTCTGGTGACTTCTCTGAGTCTTAACCTATTATCAATGTGCATGACAAACGTAATAAATTCGTTAAGACTCTTAGGTAATTCTTTAGCGGCTATCTCATCTAGTATAGTCTCTGAGAGACCCTTTTTGAATGCTGAGATTAACCCATTGTTAGTCCAGTCTACCTCGGAAGCTAAGGTACGGAATTCAATAGCATAATCTGAGATAGACCGGTTACCTTGTCTGATGTGCATTAGGGCAGTGGAGGCGTCATCCTCTCTACCCAATGGCTCAAACATGAGCTTGAATTCGGCAAGGAATTCCTGGTAATTATGAGCTATGCTCCGATTACTCTCCCACAACGGATTAGCCCAGGCAAGGGCCTTGCCCTTTAATTGATTCATTAGATAACCAATTCTTGCTCTGTCCGTGGGGAATGACCCTGGTGAGGCCTCAAAATGGTACTCCACCTGATTAAGAAAACCCCTGCATTCCTGGATATTGCCATCAAACTGTAGGGATGGTGATAAGGAGATGCTAGGAGTCATATTAACAGTGGGTGGAGGTACACAGGGTAGAGGTGCTATAGGAGGAGATGCTGCAGGCTGCAGATGCTCCGTTCTAGCGAGAAGCGTACTTAAAGCCTGAGTGAATTGATCCATGCGGTGATCATTCTCCTCTAATTTCCTCTCGCAAGCAGCTATGTGCTGACACAGTTCTACAGGATCTATGGCCATGTCGTAATGTCAGGATTACTGTTTGATCCAGCACGTAGAACTGTACAGCACGGATGACAAATAAGTAACGTATTACCGGTCCTTAGAATGGCCGGATTTAACGTACAAAGAATAGTCAAAAATACTAGCCGAGGTCAGGGAACACAGAAAGGGACACAGCGATGAGGAAAGCCAGGAGTCAGGATACCAGAATATAGAGAAGTCAATAAACAAAGCCAAAGTCAAAAACCAGGTAGAAAACTATAAACAGGAACGCGCTCTCGGACAACCACAAGGGAAACCACGACAGGGCACTGAGCAGGCTGAGAACTGGGCCTAAATACCCCTCCTTTCTTTCTGATAGGCTGTAACCGGCCTTTGACCCCAAAGTCAGTTACCAGGTTTCATTTGCATAATTGCTGCTCAGCATTAACCCTTCTGTGGATTAGGTTGCTGCTCGGCACAACTTTTCCTGTGTGGACAGTAAATGTCATTAACCACTTTTCTATAAGTGGATGAATACATGAGACCAGGTTTCATTTGCACAATTACTGCTCAGCATTAAACCTTCTGTGGATTAGGTTGCTGCTCGGCACAACTTTTCCTGTGTGGACAGTAAATGTCATTAACCACATTTCTATAAGCGGATGAATACGTGACACTTAGTCCTAGGGGTGGGCCACTGGGCCACAGCCTCTACTTTGGCTGGTTCGGGCTTCTGCTTGCCGCACCCCACTCTATGTCACAGGTATTGCACCTCGGCCATCCCTATACTGCACTCGACCAGTTTCAATGTCAAACCAGCCTCCCTAATCCTGTCTAGGACTGCTCCTATATGGGCCAAGTGCTCCTGCCACGTATTGCTAAAAATGGCAATGTCATCCAGGTAGGCACAGGTATAGTCCTGGAAGCCATCCAGGAGTCGGTCCACCATCCTCCAAAGTAGCTGGGGCGTTTTTCATCCCAAATGGCATGACCTTAAACTGGTACAAACCAAATGGCCGATTTAGGGATGGCATCTGGGGCCAGAGGAATTTGCCAATACTCCTTACATAAGTCAATAGTAGTGAGGTATTGGCCCCTGGCCATCCTGTCTAATAGTTCATCTATCCGGGGCATGGGATAGGCATCAGACACGGTTTTCTCATTCAATCTCCTGTAGTCTACGCAGAAGCGAGTCGTGCCGTCTCGCTTTGGTACGAGCACTACAGGGGAAGCCCAGGGACTGTCTGAGGACTCAATCACCCCCAGTTGGAGCATCTCATTGATCTCCTTGCGCATATTCTCCCTCACCGCTTCAGGGATGCGGTAGGGGGTCTGGCGCATGGGTAGTTGCCCCGGGTCTCTACCCGGTGAGTGGCCAGAGGGGTATAACCAGGTACATTAGAGAACGTGTCTCGTTTCTCTTCCAATAGCTGCTGTACCTCGATACGCTCCTGTGGGCTCAGTCCCAGTGCAACGTCCCCTAAATCTCCGGACAACTGCCCATCTCCCAGCAGATCTGGGAGAGGTAAGCTGTCAAACTCATCAGAGTTGGGTGCACATATGGCGGTTACCTCCTCGGAGCGCTCCTGGTAGGGCTTCATCATGTTCACATGGAGCATGCGTCGCCCTCCAGTCCATGTGCAGGGGCCGATTATATAGGTGGTGTCACATCTCTGTTCCAGGCCAGGCGGCCTGTAGCTTGTCATGTCGGACAGGATTTAAAATCAACACTTTCTGCCCGACCTGAAAGCTACGGTCCCTGGCTCCCCGATCACACCACGTGCGCTGGCGGGTCTGCGCCGCCTGAAGGTTTTCCCTTACCGTCCTAGTCAACGCTTCCAGGCGGTCTCGGAATGCCAACACATATGGTATGATGGGAGTGCCATCTGTGCTCCGGTCCCCCTCCCAATGCTCTCTAATCAGATCTAGGGGGCTTCTGACTCTCCTCCCAAATAGCAGTTCAAACGGGGAAAACCCAGTGGATTCCTGCGGCACCTCCCGGTAAGCGAATAGGAGATGCGGCAGGAATCGCTCCCAGTCCTTGTGGGTCTCTGCGAAGGTTCGGAGCATTTGCTTCAATGTACCATTGAACCGTTTGCAGAGCCCATTAGTCTGGGGGTGGTAAGGGGCACTGATAATAGGCTTAATGCCACAGATCCTCCAGAGGTGTTGGGTGAATTCTGCGGGGTACCCTGATCCGAGATAATCTCCCTGGGTAATCCCATCCGGGAGAAGATCCGCATGAGGGCATCCGCGACCGTTTCAGCGTGGATGTTGGTCAGAGCCACTGCCTCTGGATATCTGGTGGCATAATCTACCACAGTTAAAATTTACTTTTTGCCTGACGGGCTAGCTTTCTTGAGGGGGCCTATCAAATCTACTGCTACTCTACTAAAGTGTTCCTCAATTATGGGTAGGGGGTGTAGTTTCGCCTTCCTTCGGTCTCCCCTTTTCCCCACCCTCTGGCAGGTATCGCAAGTATTGCAATACCTGCGCACTTCCTGGCTGATCCCTGGCCAGAAGAAACTTTGGGTCAGTCTAGTACCTAGTGCAACTGACCCCTAAATGTCCGGATAGCGGAATATCATGCGCTATCCGGAGTAACTCTGCTCGGTACCGCTGCGGCACCACTAGCTGCCTCATCACTATCGGGTCTGACCCAGCTATCTGCTTGTCCGACTCCCTGTATAGCAGCTGCTTGTCCCAGACAAATCTCTCTCCCTCCCCCCCCGGGTGAGTCAGTGACAACTTTGTCCCTATATACTTGCAGCGTAGGGTCAGTTACTACTTCAGCTGCGAATATCATGCGCTATCCGGAGTAACTCTGCTCGGTACCGCTGCGGCACCACTAGCTGCCTCATCACTATCGGGTCTGACCCAGCTATCTGCTTGTCCGACTCCCTGTGTAGCAGCTGCTTGTCCCAGACAAATCTCTCTCCCTCCCCCCCGGGTGAGTCAGTGACAACCTTGTCCCTATATACTTGCAGCATAGGGTCAGTTACTACTTCAGCTGCAAATTCATTAGGTGGGGCCCAGGGGACACATTCTAAGGAAGGGGAGTGTGTTGTAGTCCTGGGTGCGGGCCTGTTGTCGGGTGACCACAGGTTGAGCTTCTCCTGTGGTTGGTGTCTGGGGCTCAAAAGCAGACGTGAGCCTCCCCAGATCGTTCCCCAACAAAACCTCCGCCGGTAACTGCGGCATCAACCCCACCTCCACGTGTCCTGACCCCGCTCCCCAATGCAAATGTACCCTTGCTGTAGGTAGCCGGTACACTGCTTTTTACCAGGGTGATAGTAGCTCCTGAGTCACGTAGTCCTTGGACTGCTTTACCCTCCAAGTATACAGTCTGTCTATGGTGCTGACGATTATCAGCATTGGCCTGGACTGGATCAGCTTCGTGCAGTACTTCCCACTGTTCCACGGTGGTAATGGGCACTGCTGAACCATATGGTGTTGCAATTATGTCCTTGTAGCAGTGTGCTGTGGCCGCTTTTGGTGGTGGTGGTGGGCCTGGACGGATCCAGGTGGAACGATCCCATAGTTGTGGGAATTCTCTTTTATAATGCCCCCATTTCTGGCAGTGATGACAGGGCCCAGAGCTCGGCTGGCGAAACCGTGGCTGTGCAGTGGGTGGTGGTGGCGGTGATAGTTGCCTCGGTGGTGCTGGGGTGTAGTTGGTTCCCCCAAAGGTTTTCCATGGGGCTTTTGGAACTGCAGGGTTTTGTTGCCTGCGTGCGTCCAGGTACTCATCTTCCCTTCTAGCAGCTTCTGTGAGGGAGGTAGGGTTTCGGTCTCTTACCCACTCCTGGACATCTGCTGTCACCCCATCATAAAATTGTTCCATTAGCAGCATTTGTATCACGTCCTCCATGGACCGTGCCTTGCTAGCTTGCACCCACCCAAGCGCTGCCCGTTGCATTCTGCATGCGAGTCCTTCTCCACTTTCTTTAAATCCCGGAATCTCCTCCGGTATGCCTCTGGTGTTATAGCATAGCGGGCCAGTATAATCTCTTTCACTTTACTGTAATTCCTAATTTCTTCATCTGGCACAGTACGATACGCCTCTGCTGCCCTCCCAGTTAACCGTCCTGCCAAAATAGGTACCCAGTCCTCTGCGCTGATTTTATGCAGTGCACAAAGTCTTTCAAAATCTTGCAGGAAAGCGTCTATGTCTTCCTCTGCCTCCACATACATTTTAAAAGCCTGATATGGTATTTTAGGCTTACCTTCCTGTGGCATGTTTACTGCAGAGCTGCGTTCTGGGGTTGTTGTTGTCCGTTGCCTCAGTATGAATTCCTGGACCTCTGTCATGGTCCTGGAAATAATTTCCTCTGAAGGGTGTTCTCCATAAAAAGACAGCCTAAATTGTAACTGTCTCTGGAACTCCATTTGTTCCTGTGTTTCCCCCGAATCCCCCTGTTCGGGAACCGAACCGCCATCCATTCGGTACTCTTCCATGAGTTCGGTAATAAGTACCACTTTCTTCTTGTTGCTGGCTTGAATTCCCCTTGCCTCCAGGAGGTCCTTTAACGTGGAGCGTTTTAGTGTAGCACAATCAATCTCCATCCGTACTCCATTTGTGCTTGTTCCTCTGTGAGTCTGGATCCCAGCGCTGCCAACCAATGTAGCGGAGATACAATATTCCACAGATTATCTCCGCTTAAGATCCCAGTGAGGCTCAGGAACAAGTGATGATAAATCCACAAAGCAAGGTTTCCAGCAGGTAAAATAATCCAACAGTATCCCAACAGCAATCCCAATAACTGGACGACACACAGCATCAGGAGCAGAACTGAAAACCTTTATTTCACAGTGGCCTTATAAAGCATGCTCCCATGCAAGGGAGGGATTTACAGTCATTAATACAGTAGCCAATCCTGTTCTGGTAACCTCCCACACATCTCCTCCCCTCAGCCTGCATCATAATCCCCTTATCCAGGACACCAATTCCCCCCGTTTCTGGATGTACCCCTAAACTTAGGGGTACCACTTTAAATCATACATCCCCTGGTAGCCCTGATCTGGGTGAACAACATATCCAAAAATCACCCAGATCAGACCAGGGGTTCGGGAAATTCATGGAGGGAATAAAAAGACTGACCGCGCTGGAAGGAATAGCCGAATTGGGCTCCATGTGATGGGGCCCTGCGGTCGGTCCTGGAACAAGGGAATAAATCATACGAAAGCCTCTAGTTACAGAGACTGGGGAGGGTTCGCCTGAATCCCCTTGTTCGGTTGTTTCTATCTACCGAACGAGGGGCCGTTCGGTAGTTTGGAACCGAACGGACCAGGCTTGTGGAGGTCTCAGCGGTGTTCACCTAGTCGAGTGTCCGATTTGAGTTCCAGACACTCAACGGCAAAACACCGCTGTTCGGGAGTTTTAAAATGGCCGCCGCCACCACGTGTTCGTTTCCCGAATGGCGGCCACCACCGAGAACAAAGGACTGCTACTTAGCTTGTCAATTACCCATTTGCAACAATGTTGCAACGGGTAATTGAAGGCACGCTTCACACAGGGGAGGTCTGACTGTTCGGTAGTTTCATTCGAACAAACTAAGGGAATGAAACTACCGAACAATCAGACGAACACAATACATTTAACACATATAAACTTTGCCATTTACATGAATGCAGTCAAAACCAATACAATTCCCAGGACAGCCCAGTGCCATCCGCTACAGAAAGAAAATAAATAAACTAATAAATCAAATAGCTTGGTTGCAAATTCAAGTGCTGGTTACTGAATTATAGAAACAGCACGCTAGGAACCCCTGACGCGCACGTTTCGCCTGACCTGGCTCATCAGAAGGGACTTTGAATTTTTTTTTTACTATCATATCGGCACTTGCTTAGTGGGAATAGTGGCAGGTGCCCTTGAAGGCATAGGGGGAGTGCTAGTTGTAGGATTTGAAGTATAGCTAGTTTATTGTGCAGCTATCAGCATCCTGACAAGTCAAATGACAGTCAGTCATAATTTCTGATTTCTATTTCAGACTGTGTAGGTACTGTGATAAAGTGAAGGCAGATAGGCCTTTTAACTCCAGGGGAAGTACGTGTAGTTTGTGTGTCGCACAACACAAAGTTTTGTTTAGTTATGGACCCCTGGGGTGGTGCATTTGGAGAGAAGGGTGGGCCAATGCTGCACTCCACAGTTTAGTGGTTTTCTGGGGAGACATAGATCCAGGCCAGGGCTTTTTGGACCGTCTCCAACCCACTGCTCAGCTGCAGTTAATGAGCTGTTGCAGTGGGAATAAACCCCTCCCTGCTAGGCAGGTAAAGAGAGGGATTGCTGGCTTCCTCTCAGGAAGCAGGTAGGAGAGAGGCTGTTCTCTCCAGATAGAGAGTCAAGGAGACTAGGCACTGGGAGTGCAGAAAGGAAGCAGTCAAGGCTGGCTTGGAGCACTGGGAGTGCCGGAGGAAGCAGTCAAGGCTGGCTTGGAGCACTGGGAGTGCAGAAAGGAAAGCAGTCAGGGCAAGGCTGGCTTGGAGCACTGGGAGTGCAGAAAGGAAAGCAGTCAGGGCAAGGCTGGCTTGGAGCACTGTGAGTGGAGAAAGGAAAGCAACAGGCTAGCTAGCAGAGTGTTGCTATCTAATAAGGTTGGTGCAGTATGTTTTGTTAGTTTAACCCTGATAGAGAGGGATATTCAAAGTGAGTCAGTGCTCAGACGAGCTAGGTTTTTGTTTAAAGGGGAAACCTGTTATATTTATGTTTCATTTGCTGCTGCCTCATATGTAAACTTACAAATAAAGTACCTGGAATGAAGTTGCATTAAAATACTATGCATGTTTTTGCCCTAGAGGACCGTGCTACCTGCTGACAAGGATCACAGTACACTATATTTCTTTTTTGATAACTTCACCAAATTAGGTTTCAAAGAGTCATGATAGTCCTGGTAAGTCCTTCATGGAGAGTCCAGACATAGTTCCCCACTCTTCTGGAACTGTTGGAAGACTACTCTCTACTATTGCATCAGACCATAGATGTGCTCAGGAACTGGGCAGGTGACTTCCATCTTCTCGCCCTACAAGGCCACATCCACCTTGTGGGTTGGACCATGTCAAGGGATCTTGGCATGTTGCAGGACTTTCAACACTTTTATGGAACTCATGGGCCCTAGGAACTCGACGCGTACATGCCTCTGCATGGCAGACTTGGGTCAGCTGGTGTGTGAGAAGGGATATTGACCCCTTTTCAGCATCTCTCGCAAAAGTGTTGATCTTCTTATCTTTGTTGTTCAACCATGGAAAATCATATCGCTCCTTTAAGGTCCTTCGATCCGCCTTCTCGGCAGTTCACATCCTGATTTGATAATTCTCTGGTGGGCAAATACCCTTCTGTTTGCATATTTTTACGTGGCATATGTCTGACCAGACCTCCTATTCCAAGATACTCCAATTTCTGGGATGTCTCTCAGGTTCTCTCATTTTTGGAATCTTGGTCTTCAAATTCATAAACAGGGCTATACATAGGACACGAGGTCACACATTTAGGCTGGAAGAAAGGAGATTTCATCTAAAGCAAAGAAAAGGTTTTTTTTACAGTAAGAGCAATAAGGATATGGAATTCTCTGTCTGAGGAGGTGGTTTTGTCAGAGTCACTACAGATGTTTAAACTGCAATTGGATAAATACTTACAAAAACATAACATACAGGGATATAATTTCTAATTAGTGGGGTAATAGCTGCTTGATCCAAGGAGACATCTGACTGCTATTTTGGGGTCAAGAAGGATTTTTTTTCCTAGTTTGTTGCAAAATTGGAAGCGCTTCAGACTAGGTTTTTGCCTTCTTTTGGATGAACAGCAAAAACATATGTGAGGAAGGCTGAACTTGATGGACACAAGGCTCTTTTCAGCTATGTAACTATGTAAC
>OW240918.1:91041628-91145707 GCA_933207985.1 Pelobates cultripes
AGATTTTTCTTATCCCCTGCTATGTTAATAGCTTGCTAGACCCTGCAAGAACCTCCTGTATGTGATTAAAGTTCAATTTAGAGATTGAGATACAATTATTTAAGGTAAATTACATCTGTTTGAAAGTGAAACCAGTTTTTTTTTTCATGCAGGCTCTGTCAATCATAGCCAGGGGAGGTGTGGCTAGGGCTGCATAAACTGAAACAAAGTGATTTAACTCCTAAATGACAGTGAATTGAGCAGTGAAATTGCAGGGGAATGATCTATACACTAAAACTGCTTTATTTAGCTAAAGAAATTTAGGTGACTATAGTGTTCCTTTAACAAAACTCTATTTTAATACAAAAATATATAGAACAGAACAAAACTCATTAAAGGGAAGAAATATATATATGGGGTATACAAGATTATGCTAAAAAACATGAAACAAAAAACAAGAATATACTTTTCATAATTTAACACACAGAGGAAGAAACCCTACAAGAAACTATCACTACCGCAGAACCACTTACCAAAAACACTCATCACACGAACACACAAAATAGGATAAGAGCTGGGGAATCAATTTATATGAGCAAAGAAGTAAGCTGCAAACTTTGAATGTAGGGGATACCTTCAACCTCCTACTACAAACAGAACAAGACAATAGAGAACACAAAAACAGGTTGTGTGGAGTATAATAAGGCCAAACTATTCTTGGGAAATTCCTGGCCGGATATTGTCTAGGGTTCAGTTGGTGGTAGAAATATGCAACAAAACAGAAAACAACCAATAATGGCGTAGGTAGTCTAGTACTACATGTAAGACACATAACAAGAATATGTGGACTCACACTCTTTTTGATAGAGCTATAGACCAGCTCTGAGTAAAACCACATACAGCGGTACAATCCCCACTGATGGATATGTAGTTTATGGAGGTTAGTCTCTCAGCATTCAGATGTGTATAAAGAATAAGACTTAAAAGCAAACAATAGTACTTAGTGTGATAAAATAAAAAACAGATGATAGATTACTCACATAGCACTTGGGTGGTATGATCCCCACCATGGGATATAATGGAGAGAACATTCTCCAGAAGATAATCCTTGCCAGGGATTAGGTGTAGAGTAGGGTAGGTTTTTCAGGATTATAAATATGCCAGGGGCAATTAAATAGTAAAAAAAAAACCACTAAAAGAGGTAAAAGTCAAATATATTTTAACCCCTTAAGGACAGAGCTCCAAAGCTTGTCTTTCACTTAAAGGACCACTATAGTGCCAGGAAAACATACTCTGTTTTCCTGGCACTATAGTGCCCTGAGGGTGCCCCCACCCTCAGGGACCCCCTCCCGCCCGGCTCTAGAAAGGGGAAAGGGGTTAAAACTTACCTTTTTCCAGCGCTGGGCGGAGAGCTCTTCTCCTCCCCGTCGGCTGAATGCGCACGCGCGGCAATAGCTGCGCGCGCATTCAGCCGGTCACATAGGAAAGCATTCATAATGCTTTCCTATGGACGCTGGCGTGCTCTCACTGTGAAAATCAGTGAGAAGCACGCAAGCGCCTCTAGTGGCTGTCAATGAGACAGCCACTAGAGGAAATAGGGGAAGGCTTAACTCATTCTCAAACATAGCAGTTTCTCTGAAACTGCTATGTTTATGAAAAAATGGGTTAACCCTAGAAGGACCTGGCACCCAGACCACTTCATTAAGCTGAAGTGGTCTGGGTGCCTAGAGTGGTCCTTTAATGACAACAGCATTTTTTTCATTTTTTGCTGTTTGTGTTCAACTGCAATTTGCATTTTACTAGTTTATTGCATTGACACATTATATATCGTTTTTTTAAAGGTCAGAAAGGGCTTTAATTTGATGTAAGACATAATATATATATATATATATATATATATATATATATATATATATATATATATATATTTTTTTTTTTACAGTTTTTGCAATAATGTGTGCATAATTAGTGCAGGTTAAAAAAGTAAAAATAAATTCATTTAGTTGTTCTGATTTACAGAATATATAGTGTGTCTGGGATTTTAAGTTTTTGTTTGATAGTTACAGGTCACAAAGCACAAGGAGTAAAATAAACTTTTAATGTGGAACGATTTTAGAATTTGGTATGTTTGTCTTGTAAGCTTAATAGCCATAAAAGAAAACAAAATTCCCAAACAAAAGTGTAGATTTATATAAAGTAGACATCACAGGCTATTTACCTAGGGTTGTTTTGACACTTTCTACGTAGCCATTTCACCGCCAACCTCTGCTAAATATTGGAGTAAAATTGTGTTTTTTTTTTGGTTTTTGGCACACAAACTTATAACAAAGAAATTCTCAGTGTATTTTGTAAAGTTGGTGTGTGCTATTCATGTACAAAGTTTTATTTTTTGTTCAGTTACATCTGCTGAGTAAAATGACACCCCCATTGTATGTCTTTGGCACTATTTCGTGAAGTTACGGTGCCAAATAGGAGGCCTGTTCTTTTCAGTATTCACAGTAGAATTTTGAGAGACGGATTTAATGAGCCTATGCTTCCATTTCGGGTATTATAACAGTTTTACTGTTCAAAAAAGCCAACAAAGGCCTACCATTTGTAAAAGTAGACACTCCAGGGTATCTCATAAGGTGCATATTGTGCCTTAACATGCCCCCATTTTTTCACCAATATATGCCAAAGTATGTGGTAAAAAATAATTTTGTATGTTTTTTACACATGGATTGCATTTTTGCTGGGCATTTTGTATATTTCACATGTGCCACGAAGTTCAAACCCCCCAAATTATGCTCGGCTAAGTCTTCTGAGTAAAAAGACACCCCCAATGAATGTCTTTGGCACTATTTCGTGAAGCTACAGTGCCATATAGGAGACCAAGCCATATCAGTTTTTACCGAACTTTGAATTTTGACCGCTGGGCCTATGTGCAATTTCCAAGCATCTTAGCAGGGTTTAAATTCAAACTACCCCACAAAGGCCTACCATTTCTTAAAGCAGACACCCCAGGGTATTTCAAAAGTTATATTTTGAACCTTAACGTGGGATCATTGTAGTGGTAATAAGTGTTTTTTCTGCCTTTTTGACACACAAAGTGAGTTTGCACAGTATATTTTGCAAACCTTATATGTGCCACGACTGTATAATCCTTCATATGTTGCTGAGTACAGCAATACCACCGTATGTACCTTTGCCAGGTATATGTGGATGTTGAAGGGGCGCTTTTGAGACGCAGCCATTCAGTATTTTTCTAACTTTGAAGTTTTACGCTGTGTCCATGTTCCAATTTGGAGTAGTTTAGACAGTTGGTTATTGAAACTTCCCCACAAACACATACTATTTATTAAAGAATACACCCTGGGTTAATTCAAAAGGCATATTTTGAACCTTAGCGTGGGATCATGGTTCCTCTAGTTTTTTCCAGGTATAGTGGTAATGAGCGTTTTTAAATGTATTTTTTTTACTTTCTGAAACTTTTTTTTTTACTTTTAAAAACTAGTTTTTAAACTTTTGTTTTGCTTAATTTTTTTTTAACTTTCCTAAACTTTCTTAAAACTTTTTTTACAGATGTAACATTTTTCTAAGCTTTTTTTTACAGTTAACCCCTAACTGGCAGTAAGCAGCACCAACAGTAAATTCCCCATTTTCCCATAACTCCCACACAAGCTAGCAAAATATATAATTAATTAAATAAATTGAACCCGTGACGGTTAAAAAATAAATAAAAGTTAATCCTCAGGGGTTAAAAAAAAAAATTAGATCACAGTGTAATACTGTGATCTGTATTTTGATCACTGTAGGCAGTGATCGACTGGCAGTGAAGGGCTTAATTTTTATTTGGACTGGGTAAAGGGGGGTCTTTTTTATTTTTTACTTAAACGTTATTACAACTTTTTTTTTTAAGCTTAATTTTTAACTTTTTAACGTTTATTTTAAAACTTTTTTTAACGTTAACCCCTAGTTAACCTAACACCAAATCCCCCAATTCCCCACCAACTTCCACCCACGCTAGCTAAACATTTAATTTTAAAATAGTTAAATGAATTAATTAAATAAATTTAACCCCTGAAGGTTAAAAAAAAAGAAAAAAGAAAAATTAACCCTCAGGGGTTAAAAAAAATTATAAACAGATGACAGTAAAATGAAATCCCTGCCAACTGATCACGGTAGTCTGTGATCAATTGGCAGGGAAGGGGTTAATTTTTTATTAAAATGAGTAAAGGAGGGTGTGATTTTAAATAAACTTAATATTTTTTTTTTTAACAGAGGGCAGGATCATCACTGATCCGTCTCCCTGCACTTCACACAGAACCAGGAAGTGCAGGGAGGCGTAAGGTACGTATACTAAGCACAGGTGCTCGCTCTGACATGCTGTCAGAGCGAGCACATGTGCTGGGCAGCACTATCGGGTGCTCCTGGTCTGCCTCTAATACAGAGGCAGACCGGAGCACCATTAACCCCGCGATCACCGCAATAGCGGCGATCCGGGGTTAATTTTAACGGGTGATGGACGAGGTCCGTCACTCGTCGTTATGGCAATCCTCTGAGTGATGGACCTAGTCAGTCACTTGTCGTTAAGGGGTTAATGGTAGAAACAAAGATAACATTAACACAACGTGTTTCGTCAAAGAAAAGTGTTTTTTTTTCCCAGTGTAAACAGCTGTTCTAGGCGTAAAGGCTGCTACTGTAAATGTATTAAAATGTTTACTTTACATGTGTCCATATAAATGCATAAGTATAATTTACAGACATATTCACATCTTTTGCTGTATAGATTCATTTAAGTGAATCTGTCTGTATATATGAGTGTTATTGGGAAAAAACAAATGTATATGCAAACTTTAGCCAGGTACTCTATCCACAATCTTCCTTTGGTGCACTTTTTGAAGAAGAATTTGAAATATAATTTTTCCAACTGAATGTTATTGGAATGTTCTCTTAAAACAAGGAAAAAAAGCTAAGCAGTGCGCATTAACGGATTCACTAGTGGGATTATATTTCCGTAATCTTGAAGTCTATGAAAATTCCTTTATAGTAATTTGTATTATTATAATAATAATATCTGTGTATTTTGCATTTAATTAAATGTATTGAGTTTTGTAGCAATAAAATTAAATGTTTCTTTCAGGAGGACAGAAGTCATCAGAAACTTTTGCGTCCCAATATAATTAGGCCAGCAGCATCTTGGCATGGCACAGATTGTCCACCGGGCAATGGGGAACCTAGGCCTGGTGTAAGCAATCGTCCAACGTGCAGGAGAAATCTGGGCAATCAGCTTGGCTGGAGAAGTGTGAATGTTGTTTCAGGGCACATGAAGGATGCTGATGAACTAACAAGACTTGATTCACACAAGGACCTAGAAAGATCAAGTACTGTTACTGCCACTGATGTTTCCCATTCTGCTGTTAGAAAAGAACTGGTTTGTAACAGGCCAGAGGTTAAAAGAGAACTGGAGGCAGGTGTTTTATTGATTGATGCTGACTTGGCCTTACAAAGAAACAACCCTTTAGATCAGCCCTTTTTTCACCCACCTGTCCACGAAAGACTTTTACATAATGACCGTGCACCTCTGCAAAAATACCCTGTAGCATTAAAAGGAGTGGATCAGTATGACCAACCTGGGCCTGCTTTTCCGAGGAATGAGCCATTTGAGGATGGCATACCAAGCTCATCCTCTCCTACGATGGCTCAACCACTAGAGTCTCTAAGTGGAAGCCAAGAAAATGTTATGGTACACGAGCAGACAAGAGCAATCCAGGAAATTCTAGAGCCACATTTAGAAGACCTCCCTGAACAAGAGTGCCTGGACATAGATGCTAACCTAATAGCACAGCTTGTCACCGAAACGGTGAGTCACCTGTATAACTGTTTTGTGAAGGTACATTTTAGGACTATAAATAGGATACAGGGTCACCCGTTAAGACTTGAAGAAAGGAAATTTAGTTAAGTCAAAGGAAAGGGTTCATTACAGTAACAACAATAAAGATGTGGAATTATCTGACTGTGGTTTTATCAGAACCTGTATAGATTTATAAATGGCGACTGAATTCTTGCAAAAGCGTTATATTTAAGGATATAATATATAATACATGGGTTAACAGCTGCTTGATTCAAGGAGATTTCTGATTTCCATATTGGGGTTGAGAAGGATTCCCCCCCCCCCTCCCTCCCTCTAATTTATGGCAAAATTAAGAAGAGCTTCAAACAGATGTTCATAATTACATAGTTAAGAAAAAAGATTTGCATCCAAAAAACATCTGTGAAATTTGTTATAGCAATCTAAAGTGGGTAAAGTATTTGTAATTGTAAAGGGAAGCTCCCTCTGGGGTCTGCACAGTGAAGGGGGCTATAGGGCCACTTAGGGCCACCTGATGGCAATGTGTATTAAGGGGCCCAGTCAGCACTGCAGCCCTTTAACAGTGCAACCCTTTAATGATGGCAGCACTGGGAGTAAGTGAACATCCGTTACTTCCTCCCAGTAACACTGATCCGTGTGGAAGAGCAGAAAGTAGGGGGGCGCAGCTGGAAGAGCCTCTGACTCCCAACAGCCTCAGCCAGCAGTCTGGACCTCAGGGAAAAATTTAGGAAACCGGAGGGTTGCAAAAAAAAATTCTACATTTAGTATGTGTGTCGGTTTGTGTGCATGTGTATCTGTGAATCTGCATGTGTGTCTGTGTTTATATATGTGTGTCCGTACTTGTATCTCTATGAGTGGCATTGTTTGTGTCTTTGTATCTTCATGTGTCTCTTGTGTGTAGTTGTGTGTGCCTGTGAATCTGCATGTTTGTCTGTTTATTTGTATGTGTGTTGTGTGTCTGTTTATTTGTGTTTGTGTGAGTGTGTCTGTGAATCTGCATGTGTGTAGTGTGTGCACCGGTGTGTCTGTGTATTTGCATAGCTGTACCTGTTTGTATGCAAGTCTTTTGTGTGTCTGTATCTAGATGTGTGGCAGTTAAGATGTATATTTACTTACATCTCTACATTCAAACACCAACACTACACACAAATACACCCCTGCATTTAAATGTCATCACAGCATACACACACACCCCTACACTCAAAGGCAAACACTACACAATCTCCCCTACACACAAGTAAAACATTTTGTTATGCAGTCATAGTCACCCCTCCTCTGCATGTGACCTACATTCTCCCTACACACAAATAAACCACAGCTTTCAAATGGCAACAGTACATAATACACAACACTGCTTAAAATCAAATACATAAACACTGCTCAATGCTAAATAAAACCGTGCAAGCATGGGGAAATTATAAATTCATAGTTGGCAAAGCATTGTGGGAATTGTTTGACAGATGGCAATCAACCTTTTGCCCATCCTCTCGATAGGGGGGCCCAAACATTTTTTTACACCATGCCCTCTATTCCTTAGTTCCGCCACCTAACTGTGGGATCCATAGATTAAAATGTCCTTATTTTTTTGGGTTGTTAATTTGGTATCTGTCTCTGGGGTTCAGCACATGGCTGCAATAGAAATAGTTTATTTTGCAGGCAGCTTGCTTGCCTGTACACTTGATTTGTGTTAATTCTGTACTGAACAGCCTGTGCTTTCAGTGCATTGGCATACAACAAGGCTTGTTTACAGAATGTTGGTTTTAAACACTAACATGGATCCAGCCACAGCTGAAATCAAAGAAGCCCAATAATATATACAGATACTCTTCAATTACCGACTGGGTTCCCTTCTTACTACCCGGCTATAAAACAAATTGGTCGGTAAGTGAGGATGCATGCAGGTCTATGTTTGGGGAAATTTCCCAGAACATAGACAAGCGCAGCAGAACAGTACTAATAACAAGTTTTCGGGGTGATTTTTCTCTGAATGTCCGTTTCCTACTGGAGGGCAATTTTGGATTCAGGAAAGGGGGTGTAGTTAAGCAACATAGTGTAACACATGGAGATAGGCTTACATTGTAGCGGCAACCTGCCCTTCATACAGATCGCCTCCTAGGGTGTTGGTGTGAGGAGGCGTAGTGGAGCGGTCTCCCTGTGTTCGTGTGGGCTTTAAATGGTGAGAGACCAATGATCTCAGCTGCATATAAGAATAGTGTGTATCCTCCGTTATAATATGTGCTACTCAGGATGAGGACATTTTGGCCCGTAATCTATTGGCCGGTGTTTTTTTTTTTTTTTTTTGTCAATCTTTCTTTTATTGAGGCTTAAAATTGCAAGGGTACAGAATGTAGAGAGGGAGATGATAAAAATACATACATGTAGGGATCGTTACAACTCAGCATATATCACCTCAGATAATCATCTGCCTCATTTTATATATTTAGTAGATAGGTTAATCGCGAATACGTAACTGCATGAATAAGAGAGTTCAACAACGGGTTCAGCCTGTCCGCTTGTATTTTTGCCAAGATCTTCAGATCGTGGTTAATCAACGATATGGGCCTGTAGTTTTCTGGGTATAGTGGATCCTTTCCGGCTTGGGCAATAGCACTATGGTCGCCAGTGACCTGTCAGGATCCAATTTTCTGCCCTGCCGTAGGTTATCAAAAAGTCGGACCAGTTGAGGTGTTAGCTCCTCTCTGAAGATTTTGTAATATGAGCCATCGAATCCTGGTGCTTTATAGCCTTTCAGACTCGAGATAACTTTGTCCACTTCGTCTTCTGAAATATCTGCCGCCAGAGTGCGTACTGCTCAGTCTGGTCAACCCTAGCCTGTCCAGGTATTGCAATATATACTCATCCTCATGCTCCCCATGGGGGCTTCCGTCCGGTGTGTGGTTATACAATTTTTTATAAAAATCTTCGAAGATCTTCGCTATCTCAACTGGTCTTGATCTCGTCGTACCATCCAGGTGGGTGTTTGCCGTTATGTGGGACCTCTCCTGCCTCGGCCGAAGCGTCCTGGCCAGGAGGGTGTCCATCTTGTTCGCCTTTTCAAAATATGTCCTTTTTGACCAAGCCATGGATCTAGCCGTATCGTCCATTAATAGTGCGGATGCCCCGTCTAACTGCTTCCAGTTGCCTGAGAGTGCCCTCTGTTGGCACAGTTTGGTGTTTTTGTTCAAGGGATCTCAGTTGTCCCAGTAAAGTCTCCAGCTTCTGGTGCTTCATTTTCTTTCTTCTAATGGCCAATTTGATCAGGGTCCCTCTAATGACCACTTTGTGAGCCGCCCAAATCATGCTTGCATTCACCTCGGGGGTGGTGTTCAATTCGAAGTAATCTGTGATGCCTTTCCGAGTCTGTTCCAATATCTCCGGGTCTCGAAGCAATGACGTGTTCAGTTTCCACGTCCATGGGGATGCAACGCATAGGTTGCCCAATGTGATAGATATATCTGCGTGGTCTGACCATGATATATTACCCACCTGTGACCCTACTGTTCGGGACATGCCCGCTGCATTAGCCAAGAAAAGGTCTATCCTCGAGTACGTTCCGTGGGGAGCCGAGTAAAACGAATAGTCTTTATCCCCTGGGTGATGAGCTTGCCATATATCTACCATTCCGATTTCAGCTATGAAGTCTTTAAGTAGACGGTCCTGGCCGCCCCTACCCTGTGATCTAGGTATTCCCTTCAGCAAGCTCCTGTCCACAGCCGGGCACGGGGCCACGTTGAAATCGCCCCCTATAAATAACATGCCGTGGGGCAACCCCGAGATTTTCTCCCGAAGCACTCCCCAAAACCTGGGGTCCGGCTGGTTCGGCGCATAGATGTTTATCAGATGAATGGTATGCGAGTGTAGGACACATGAAGTAATAACAAAACGACCTTCTGGGTCTGCTTCATAATATGTCTTACGGAAGGGGCAGCTACTTCTAATAAGGATCGCTACCCCATTTTGTTTGCAATTAGAGCTCCGGCGTGCCGGATCGGCCCCTCTCGGCCCCTCTTCATCAAGGCCTCTTTTGTAGTAGAGGAAGTTTATTATAATGTCTCTCGGGGTGTTAACTTCGGCTCGTTGTGTTTTCATCGCCCTGTGCACTCTCCAAATGCCATTGTTCCTCCGAGATGTGCGGGAGGAGAGGCCTAAAAATTGATAGTAAGAGCCCCTGTAGGTCTTCGTCCGTCCCTTCAGGTAAGCCTCTCAGGCAGTTGGCTATGTCCTCCAGGGCCAAATCCATCTCGGCTGTGCCGATGGGCTGTGAGGAGGTCGAGAACAGATCCTCCGGACTCTGGTCCTCTTTGCCTGCTTCTTGGGGAGTCTCTTTTCCATAGTAGGGAATTCAGTGGGGGAGAATTAGTCGAAAAAGGTTGCTTTTGGTAGCTTATAGCGCCGGTGGGACGGCGCTCTAGTGAAACACGTCTGGTCTCATCAACGGTCAGACCACGCCCCTTCCCCCCCCGGCACTTCTTAAATCCCCCTCACCCCTCCCCCCCGCCCACCCTCATTCTGTGCGGGTATATATGAGCCCCATATTAGCATAAGGGAGGTTAAAATCTCCCTTCTGCACCTACTCGCTATGCCATGAGTAGGGGCATGTCTACTTAACAGTAAGCTTCTATGAGTGGATATTCTGATCAAGCTCTCCAGTGCACAGAAGGCTGGCTGAGACTGATGGGTATAGTGAATTGGTGTAATTTAGTTTATAGACCAGGTCTAGCTCTCCAAGAGCCAAGATGGAGGCTGCTACCAGGCACCAGAGGAAGTGGAGAACTCACAACTTCTGGATGCTAGCAGCATTTGAAGACTAATACACAGGCCTGTCTTCTTGAGCATGCCTAATGATCTAGATGTATGAGGAGTTTCAGGGACCAGCAGGGCTACAAGAGAACTGGGCAGTGCAAAAATGTAAGCATGCATAGGGATCCATAGAGTGAAAATAGAGCGGTTTGGACATGCTACGTTTATGCACTAGAAAACAGGGGGAGAAAAAAAAATATCTTGGTGACAAACTTGATACGTTTAAAACAGACAGTTATCTAATCTTTATATATACTTTTTTTACTTTCTGTCCATAAAGAAAAAAATATTGGCCATTACCAAACCAATAAATACATTTCTTTATTTTACTGCAACAAAACTGGTGGGGTGCAGTCTAAAAAGCCCTTTGGGGAGTCCTTCACTGGTTTGGCTGCTGAAATATTGAACTGGCTCCTTTGTCGCAAACAAAGTTTTCAAACCTAAACTGCGTAATCACTGATCCCATCCATAGTGTTTCACTAATGCTATTTTGTATCTTTATTATTTGTTCTGTGTTATTTGCATTCATGGTCATACTTTAGAAAGTCTCATTATTCATGACATCAGAATGTGATGCGGTCAGAGACCTAGTGCTTAACATTGCATGACTGGAAGTATTGTCCATGAAAACCTTATTTTTTGTAGAACTAGATATATGATAAAACTGGCATGAGGTTAACAAACATCTACTTTGGCTGCCACAGAGAAGTTTTGTTGCTCCTGCTTGGGAAAAAGCTTGCCACGCTTTCCAAATTCATTATAAAAAATACACAATCGCATAAATTAGGGATAACCACACATGAAAAGGATTTGGGAATTGTTCTAGATAACAAATTAGGCAGCAATATGCAATGTCAATCTGCAGTTGTTAAGGCCAGTAAGGTTTTGTCATGTATAAATAGGGGCATAAATTCTCTGGATAAAAATATAATTTTGCCTCTTTATAAATCGCTGGTAAGACCACATCTTGAATATGCTGTGTAATTTTGGGCACCTGTTCTAAAGAAGGATATCATTGCACTATAAAAAGTGCAGAGACTAGCTACAAAATTGTGGAGCATTTTAGTTACGAAGAAAGGAAGTTTGGAAAAAACGGCACCTCAGATGGGATATGATAACATTATACAAATATATTCGGGGCCAGTATAAACCATTATCTGATAATCTTTTCATAAACAGGGCTATACATAGGACATAAGGTCACGCATTTAGGTTGGAAGAAAGGAAAAATCATCTAAGGCAGATTATAGGTTTTTTACAGTAAGAGCAATAAGGATATGGAATTTTCTGCCTGAAGAGGTGGTTTTATCAGAGTCCATACAGATGTTTAATCTGCAATTGGATAAATACTTGCAAAAACATAACATACAGGGATATAATTTCTAATTAGTGCGATAGCAGCTGCTTGATCCAAGGAGACATCTGACTGCTATTTTGGGGTCAAGAAGGAATTTTTTCCTTAGTTGTAAAATTGGAAGCGCTTCAGAATGTTTTTTTTTTATTTTTTATTTATTTATTTTTTTATTTTTTTATTTGCCTTCTTTTGGATCAACAGCAAAAACATATGTGAGGAAGACTGAACTTGATGGGTGCAAGTCTCTTTTCAGCTGTGTAACTATGTAAATCCCTTGGCAGTAAAGTTAATCTGGTAAACCTGGTTGAATTTTTTTATTTTTTTTATTACTTTATATATATATTTTTATTAAACGGACACTATAGTCACCAAGACAACTACAGCTTATTGTATTTTTTCTGGTGAGAAAAATAATTCCCTTAAAGAACCACTATAGTGCCAGGAAAACAAACTTGTTTTACTGGCACTATAGGGTCATTAGGTCCCCCCAACCCACATGGCCCCCCTCCCGCTGGGCTGAATGGGTTAAACACTTACCTTTCTCCAACCCCGTGCTTCCTCCCTCTTGACGTCAGCTTTGAATGCGCATGCACGATAAGAGCCGCGCGCACATTCAAACGTCCATAGGAAAGCATTTCTCAATGCTTTCCTATGGAAGTCAGTGTCTTCTCATTGTGATTTTTCCCAGTGAGAAGCGCAGAAGCGCCTTTAGCAGCTGTCAGTGAGACAGCCACTAGAGGCTGGATTAACCCTATTGTAAACATTGCAGTTTATCTGAAACTGCTATGTTTACAGCTGCAGGGTTAAGACTAGATGGACCTGGCACCCAGACCACTTCATTGAGCTGAGCCTGTGGTCCTCTAAGGCTTTTTGTAGTAAACACTGTCTTTTTAGTGGTTGTTTTAAAGGATCACTACAGGGAGTGCAGAATTATTAGGCAAGTTGTATTTTTGAGGATTAATTTTATTATTGAACAACAACCATGTTCTCAATGAACCCAAAAAACTCATTAATATCAAAGCTGAATATTTTTGGAAGTAGTTTTTAGTTTGTTTTTAGTTATAGCTATGTTAGGGGGATATCTGTGTGTGCAGGTGACTATTACTGTGCATAATTATTAGGCAACTTAACAAAAAACAAATATATACCCATTTCAATTATTTATTATTACCAGTGAAACCAATATAACATCTCAACATTCACAAATATACATTTCTGACATTCAAAAACAAAACAAAAACAAATCAGTGACCAATATAGCCACCTTTCTTTGCAAGGACACTCAAAAGCCTGCCATCCATGGATTCTGTCAGTGTTTTGATCTGTTCACCATCAACATTGCGTGCAGCAGCAACCACAGCCTCCCAGACACTGTTCAGAGAGGTGTACTGTTTTCCCTCCTTGTAAATCTCACATTTGATGATGGACCACAGGTTCTCAATGGGGTTCAGATCAGGTGAACAAGGAGGCCATGTCATTAGATTTTCTTCTTTTATACCCTTTCTTGCCAGCCACGCTGTGGAGTACTTGGACGCGTGTGATGGAGCATTGTCCTGCATGAAAATCATGTTTTTCTTGAAGGATGCAGACTTCTTCCTGTACCACTGCTTGAAGAAGGTGTCTTCCAGGAACTGGCAGTAGGACTGGGAGTTGAGCTTGACTCCATCCTCAACCCGAAAAGGCCCCACAAGCTCATCTTTGATGATACCAGCCCAAACCAGTACTCCACCTCCACCTTGCTGGCGTCTGAGTCGGACTGGAGCTCTCTGCCCTTTACCAATCCAGCCACGGGCCCATCCATCTGGCCCATCAAGACTCACTCTCATTTCATCAGTCCATAAAACCTTAGAAAAATCAGTCTTGAGATATTTCTTGGCCCAGTCTTGACGTTTCAGCTTGTGTGTCTTGTTCAGTGGTGGTCGTCTTTCAGCCTTTCTTACCTTGGCCATGTCTCTGAGTATTGCACACCTTGTGCTTTTGGGCACTCCAGTGATGTTGCAGCTCTGAAATATGGCCAAACTGGTGGCAAGTGGCATCGTGGCAGCTGCACGCTTGACTTTTCTCAGTTCATGGGCAGTTATTTTGCGCCTTGGTTTTTCCACACGCTTCTTGCGACCCTGTTGACTATTTTGAATGAAACGCTTGATTGTTCGATGATCACGCTTCAGAAGCTTTGCAATTTTAAGAGTGCTGCATCCCTCTGCAAGATATCTCACTATTTTTGACTTTTCTGAGCCTGTCAAGTCCTTCTTTTGACCCATTTTGCCAAAGGAAAGGAAGTTGCCTAATAATTATGCACACCTGATATAGGGTGTTGATGTCATTAGACCACACCCCTTCTCATTACAGAGATGCACATCACCTAATATGCTTAATTGGTAGTAGGCTTTCGAGCCTATACAGCTTGGAGTAAGACAACATGCATAAAGAGGATGATGTGGTCAAAATACTCATTTGCCTAATAATTCTGCACTCCCTGTATAGGGTCAGGAACACAAACATGTATTCCTGACTCTGTAGTGTTAAAACCACCATCTAGCCCCCCTGGGCCCCTCATGCCTCCATAAATATAGTAAAAATCTTACTGTATTCAAGCCAGAATAAATCTGCATGCTGTTAGACTCAGAAAAACAAACAGTCTGCTGACATGTGGTAGCTGACAAAGGATTGGCTGAGACTGACAAAGAGGCAGATCAGGGGCAGAGCCAGCATGATTCAAACATCCCTGGCCAATCGGCATCTCCTCATAGAGATGAATTGAATCAATGAATCTCTATGAGGAAAGTTCAGTGTCTGCATGCAGAGGGAGGAGATACTGAATCACAGTATGCTGTGCAGTGCTGCCCTGTGCTCTGCTGACAGCAGATCTGAGTGGATGGAGGAATATTATACCTCGATCAACTCCGAAGTCCCTCTGGTTCACTCTCAGTGACTGCAACTGGAGGTGTTAACTAGCTTTCAATGTAAACACTGTATTTTCTCAGAAAATACAGTGTTTACACGAGAGAGGCTGCAGGGAGCTATAGTTCTCACCTGAACAACCTCATTAAGCCGAAGTTGTTCAGGTGACTATAGTGTCCCTTCAACACTATAGGATCAGGAATACATGTTTGTGTTCCTGGCCCTATAGTGTTTCTTTAATGCTATTTTGCCATATAGTGCAGTATGCTTTCCAACTTTTGAAAAGAAAAAAAAATACTTCTTGCATGTATTGTTCAGGGGTACAAAAACTGTTATAATAATATATTAAAATATAATGAGATCTGCATGTATTTTTTATATATTTAACAGTTATATACAGAAGTAACGTAGGCATATAATTTATCAGGAATTACACTGTACCACAGCAAGATTTTTAAGAAATTCTAGAAATAACCAATTGTATTACTTAAGATGCTATAGAGCTGCAACAGTGTAAAATCAGTGTAATTTTATTACATGACAGGAGGCTTCATATTTTGCTTAAAGGATCACTATAGTGTCAGGAAAACAAATTCTCTTTCCTGACACTATATACACCTTAGGACCCTGCCTCCCTTGGCGCTGAAGTAGTTAAAACACCTTCAGTGACTTACCTTATTCCAGCGCCGGGCTACCTCTGCGCTGGTGACCTCTCCTCCCCCGCCGACGTCAGCTCCCGAGTGGAATGCGCATGCGTGGCAAGAGCCGCGAGCGCATTCAAACCGTGCATAGGAAAGCATTTCTCAATTCTTTCCTATGGACGTTCTGCACGCTGAATGCGATTTTTAAATTTTTATTTATTTATTTGTTTTGCATCCAGCGTCGCAGAAGTTCCTCTAGCGGCTGTCAGGAAGACAGCCTCTAGAGGCTGGATTAACCCTGCAATGTAAACATAGCAGTTTCTCTGAATGCTTACATCTGAAGTGTTAAAACCTGGTGAACCTGGCACCCAGACCACTTCATTGAGCTGAAGTGTTCTGGGTGACTATAGTGTCCCTTTAACTTTCTTTACTAAAACTCCATAGCAGCAAAAGTTTGACGAGAAACAGAAGCAACCAATCAGAAAACAATAATCAGGTAATAAGACTTCCTCCCTCTGATGACTTATCCTCTTTCTTTGCTGCTACTCCTCGGCACAGGTCAGATTGCCACTACCTCCTGCTTATTGTGGGTTGCTGTGGCCTTTTTTTGTATTTACTTCTGTCATTTAGCTGCATATTATAATATCTTTTGTTGTATTTTATCTATATTTATATATATTTAGTTATTATATTCTATTTGGTTTAACTAGTTGTTTGTTTCCTTTCAGTCCTATTACTTTTCCATTTTTTAAAAAATTATTTTAGCTGTATTTTAGCATTTTGGGTATTATATTGTTTCTTGTGACTTTATTTAGGGTTTGGTCTCATGCTCAAGACTTCGAGAGGCTCACCTCTGGCCTCCTCCGATTTCCTGGGCTATCGAGGACTGAGGAGAACATCTCCAGCACTCCCTCAGGTAGCCGACTGCATTCTTGGATTCCACTCACTAATTTTTTAGGTTTCTGAACGCCTGATACGCGGTCATTTTGCACATAAACACTGCCTCATATCAGCTGGGAAGTTGGGGTGAGCCCCTACATTATTTTTGTCTGACAGCTGATCTCATTATTTATCATTATTATTTGTGTTTCTGTGGTGAGCCACCAGTTTACTATTACTGGAATATTTTCTATACTAATATTACTGGGGATGAGCCCCCCATCAAATTATTACATATCCTGGTTCCTGCCTGGTATTGACCATTTGATTTTTCTGTCACTGTTACAGCTCCTATGATTGGCTCGCTTTGTGTGTGCCACTGTACCTCCTAACTGGATATACTCCTGGAGGTTTTATTATTACTGGGTAAACCCCAATTATTACAGATATAATATTTTATAATCTGCATTGAATTGAGCAGACAATTACAACTTTTCTCCTCCTGCTTCAGTCCTTTAGGTACCACAATACTGTTATTTATACTATCATGGACAATCCCTCAGACAGTTCCCCTGTCAGAATTTCCCAGACCATCACCACCCGATAAGGTCACAATGACCCCAGAGTTCGACATCATAATCTACACATACTTTGCAAATCGGGACGCGACCCTTGCAAGAGTATTGATTGCAGCCTGACACTGGCTAATGTCAAGCTATTAGATGTTCTCGGACCCCTGGAAAGATCCTGCATCTAGCGGATAAAGCCCTTATGCAAAGCGGTTCTCTGGCTCTGTCTTTTATTACAGACTGGGCTCAGTTCTCACTAGACACCGGAGGTTTCTACAGCTCCATCTTTCTTGTTCGAAAGAAGTCAGATAAGTTTCGCCTGGTTTTAAATCTCCAGAATCTGAATGCTTTCGCTCCATATACTCACCGTTTGCTGTGTTTCTTGTGGAATGGCCAGCCCTGCCAGTTCAATCTGTCTTCCTTTTGGTCTAAGTTCGGCCCCTTGGTGTTTCACCAATCTGCTTAACCCCTTAAGGACCAAACTTCTGGCATAAAAGGGAATCATGACATGTCACACATGTCATGTTTCCTTAAGGGGTTAAGCCAGTGACGGCTCATCTTCGTTTACAAAAGTTTCCATTGTCTCCTATATCGGGACTACTTATTACTCTTCTGGGACGATGCTTCCGGACTGAAATCTCAACCTCAATTTACGATCTCCTCGTTCGAACCTCTGGGCTTTGAAGTCAACCAAGGAAAGTCGACCCACACCCCGTCCCACATGGTTCAGTTCTTGGGATTCAAGATAGAGGCGCTTTTATGGGTGCTTTGTCTACCACAGTCAAAATATTTCCGCAATTCACATAGAGATCCGGACAAGTCTTGGTGCGACCAGATTCCCCTCCGCACACTAGCCCGCATGGTAGGTCTAATCTCAGATGATACCACTTTGAAGATCAAGGGGGAAAGGAAATGCCATATTCCGTCCTATCCCAGACTTGGTCATGGAATGAGATGCAAGTCTTTGGGGCTGGGAAGCAACTTGACCGACCACATCAACTGGTGGTCCTTGGATGATAGAAGAAGCTGATCAATTGTCTAGAACTGTTCGCAGGTTCTTTGCAATCCAAAGTCTCGACAATAATGTATCAGACTGTTGCATTACATCTTGCTGAGAATGGACATCTTGGCAATACAGTACATCAAACGCCTTGGCGGAGCCAGGTCACATCTTACCAGGTACAGCGGATTGGTTTTCCAGGAATTGGAGGGACACTAGTGACTGGCGTCTCCATCAGTTGATCTTCCTTCGCATCTTGCAGTTGAGGGATCCATTTGTGATAGATCTATTTGCCTCCCCGACTAATTACCAGATTCCCAAGTTCTTCAGCTGGCTCCCGGATCGCAAGTGCACAGCAAAGCATGCTTTTCCCCAGGACTAACCGATCCAGGGATCCTCCGTGTTCCCTCCATGATTTTCAGCGTTCTTCTTCATGTTTGTTGCCAACAAGACACTCTGGTATTGATACTGCTTTGACAGGGCCAGGCTTGGTTCCCAGACCTTCTGGTCTTATCTTATCGAGACCCACTTCTCCTCCCATCAATACCGGACCCCCTCTCCGAATCGAAGTGGAATCTTCATCAGATGGTGACAGAAAACCATCTGCATTTGGTAGCCTGGACTCTTTCCAGGGATCCTGGAATTTGCTTATCGCAGACAGCTAGAGTCCTTCTCTGGGACTCCTGGGCCCCCCCGGGAACTAGGAGATGTTATATTTTCACCTGGAATGCCTGTGTAGTTGGTGCCTGGAACGGTATGATCCCTTTATTGCTCCTGTTCCCTTAGTCTTGAAATTTGTCTTACCCCTTTGATCCAGGGAAATGTGATCCATTCCGCTATATCAGTGGCACACATCCCAGTTCAGGGTTCTCCCATTGGATAGGATCCTTTGATCTGTAGACTTCTCAGAGTCATCAAACCTTGTGTCCTCTGGCACCCAAATATTCACACCTTTGGGGAGGTTGATCTCGTCTTTAGATTCCCTTCCAGATTGGCCAGATAATAAAGATCTTTCCCTTATCAACTTTAGTGAAATTCACTCTTGTGTCTTGTCTATTTCTGTCGAGTCTCAAGATGTTTGGGCACTCGATGTAGACTCTTATTCTTTCGATCCAGACCTTTTCCGTGTCTAGACTTACTAAATCAGATTCTTCTACGCTTTTTAAATCCAAATTTTAGAGATTCTCCTAAACTTTGTGTAGCTTCAGCAATATCCCGCAACACAGAAGTCACCTCATCGAACCTCTGTTCAACTGTTAATCTCCTACGTTGTACCTCACGGCCCAGTTTCATCTACTACTTTGGCTCGTTTGAGCAGATGTTTGCTATCCCTAGCAGGTATTGAGTCTATCTTCGGTGCACACTCAGTCATGTGAGAAGCAGCTTTCGGCTTTTTAATGGCCGGGGCCCTCTCTGCAGGACATTCCCCGATCAGCAGATTGGTCTTATGAAGATATTATCAGACGTTTCTACGTTCATCATACTGAAACTGCATTTTTTGCGTTACTGACTAAGCGTTAAAACTGCAAAATATGAAGCCTCCAGTCATGTAATAAAATTGTAGATTATGCTAACTTTAGTGTACATACAATCTTAATTTTATTAAGAACAGAATATTTTCCCTCCCATTTTCTCCCTACCCAGGTTTTTTAGCATTGCATTTTGGTAGGTATGTATACTAAATGATATTTATTCTTATATCTTACTATTATATTTTATTGGTCATCTGATGTCTGATTTATTTTATGATTTTGTATTCATGGATTATACATGTACGATTGCCATGTTGTTTTTCAAGTCCATTTCTTCGATCAATCCTTGTATTTTGACTGTTCTCTTGTTTCAGTTTAAAGTTTCTCATAGATGTCGTGCCTAAGACCATATCCTGTTGCCTATGGAAGTTTGCTGGACTTTCCTGTTGATTACTTCCCAATGGATTCGACCAGTTTCGTTTGGTCATCGGTTCCTGTTCGACTCTTTCGCAGCATGAAAGAGGATGTCATCTTATTACCTCCTGTTGTTTTCTGATTGGTTGTTTCTGTTTCTAGTCAAACTTGTGCTGCTATGGCGTTTTAGTAAAGTTAAGCAAAATGTTCGCCTTCTGTCCTTAATAAATTTAAGATTATATGTACACTACAATCTCTCCCCCTTACCAGCTCAGATGCAGTCAATCTGTGTGTTTGCCTTCACATGTTTGAATGACAGGATTTTTAAAAAATAATTCTTGTGGGGAGACAGCAGATAGACAAAAAGGCTGCAAACTGCAAGTTGGGTACCCCATGGAAATGGGAAAATATCCTTAAAGGAACACTTCCAGCAGCATAATCACTACTAAGGAAAATTGTTTCATACTTAACGTAATTTTCTTTTCCTGATAATTATTCATGGCAGAATTTACTCATAGGTTAGCTCCTTCCCTCACAGCAGAAAGGACAGGAAAAAGAAATCTGAAACTGGTGTAAATAGATCCTCCCCCTTTCCATCATGCAATCTTTGTAACTAGCTTCACAACTTATAGAATATGGGTGGGAATGCAATGCTGCCATGAATAATGATCAGGAAAAGAAAATTAGGGTATGAAACAATTCTCCTTATTCCTGATCAATCATGGCAGCATTTAGTCATAGGGAATACCCAAGCAGTATATATAGAAGTAGGGACAGAGTTCAAAAACAACTAATAGCTATAAAACCATTATTAAGCTGCATAAACCTTAGAATACTTAAAGCCAAACAAGTAATCAATAAGATATTATCATAAAATCTGTAAAGACAAGTTTACCATAGAGGCTGCTAAGTCAGCAACCCCCTGGCATTTAAATGTCTGAAATATCCTGGGGAAATATAGAGCCAGATAGGAATTAAGGTCATGATAGCCAAACCTAGAGAAGGAACAAGGCTGGGTTAATACAAGATAAATTCTCGTAAGAAATAAGGAACCCATCTTGTTATGGGTAAACACTTTTTTATTTTATTTATTTTTGTAAAAATTTTTTTAGAGAATCTCCATGAAACCCAGACATGGTCTAGAAATTATAGATCTATTATGTCAACAATAGAAGACATAATCCTTCTCTGATATAAATTAAAAAACAAATGGATGGCATCATCAAATCAAAACCGTGACACAGGCATAACTTCCAGAGATCCCCGGTATGTCGTCTCTGTGGTCCGCCGAGGTCTCGCTGGTACGCTTCCTCTGTGGTAAGCCCTCTTCTTGGATGCTGAAAGACAGGCAGTTTTAGGGCTTAGTGTCGCTATTTTAGCTTAATTCAGGCGTTTTTGTGAGGAGCTCCTATGATGTGCGACCGTTCGGCTTGGCTGCCAGGCTCCGCCCCCACATTTGCTGTTTTAACTTTGTCATCAAATAAATTGTGGTAGCACCTGGGTGTGCACACCTGTACTGGATGCGCAGGACTTGTTTGTTTTTTGGGTGCATTTGTTTTTGGTAGAATTGGGCTATATTATATTTTAGCGCAAAACACAGACCTTAGATCAGTTTCATATATTGAATATACTAAGGCTGTGGAGAAATTGGTGTTATATAATAATACCAACTTGATTACAGAATATACTAATCACATACCTGTATATTGTGGATGTTTCTTAACAGCGCCTTATACGCAGAGATATCAGTCACATACTGAGTCTGTTGAAACAGTAAATCATACATAGCCTACATCTGCTATATACAGTGACATTACGCCTGCACACCAGCACATATATTAAGGTTATATGAGTGAGATAAATTGAGGCTGTGTTTTCACAGCGTATACCACTCACATATACTGAGGTTGTGAATAACAGCAACCCACACACAGAGCTTGTATTAGATTGGACTTGTATATAGAGGATGTGTCTTATATCATTCACAGATATTGTTGTGTTTCCACTAATACATCAAGCATATAGTGGACACATATACTGAAGCAATGTCTTCACACCAGCTTACTTATAGAGCATGTAGAGGACATATACCAAGGCTGTGTTTTCCCAGCAACTCAGAGCATATAGAGAACACACACGGAGGCTGAGTCTTTAGACCAACTCATACATAGACAATATAGTGGATACATATACTTTGGCTGTGTCCTCATAGTAATTCATAAATAGAGCATATAGTGCATGCATCTACTGAGGCTGTGACCTCATAGTAACCCATACATAGAGCATATACTGGACACACACACTGAGACTGAGTCGTCAGACCAATTCATACATAGAGCATATAGTGGAAACATATGCTGTATCACAAACCAGTTCATGTACAGATACTGAGGCCCAGTGGTCTCATATGCGGTATATTTTATTCTACTCTCTGGAAAAGCAGACCTTTTTGCTATAATGTACAGATAACCAGAATCAATGCACATGTCTTGATAGAAACAAGTGTCTGTGCGGACATAGGTTTTAAAACCTGTCATATACATGTGGGTACTTTAATCACTGTAACGGCACCCCGGGTATAGAAGGGGCTAACGCCATCAAAGATGTTTTCTTCCCGAATATAAAGGCAACTACCGGACACTCCAAACAGCCGAACAGGAAAACACTCATAATTCCCCCAAAGTACGAGACGAGGCTCTGTATTGAGGGTCAAGCAGGAATCTGTTTAACCCCGTAAGGGAATCATGACATGTCACACATGTCATGTGTCCTTAAGGGGTTAAGCTGGGCTACATGCATGTCTTTTATGCTGGTCTCCCACCAGGTGGACACTCCAATAGGCGACCTGGTGGAAAACTGTGACAAAATATTACATTGACCAATCATAACAGTGCAGGGATAAACACTCCCCTTTGAACAGTATGGGACCCTCCTTTCTATCTTGGAGATAATTGGGAAGTAACTCAATTATCCCTGAGGATAGAGCATAAACTCCATTTTACAAGGCATAATAAAAATATATAATTCTAGAACTCCTGAACAGAATCCCCACATTCAATGTATCCCCAGATAGCTTGGATCTGAGCGTACAATATTACCGAATAGCGCTCAGATCCTATACACACAGTTCAATCGTCATGAAGCCAAAGTCTTTCACATAGTCTTTTGTTATACGAATGGGCTGCATGGGATAACTATCTGGGGTGGCTCTGTTCGCATAGAAAAGGTATGGCTTTGGGAGGAACGGATGAACAGATGAAGGAAGCTTGGCGGCTTTAGCGGTGTTCGTCTGAAAATACTGTTTTTAGTTCCATAGATTCGTCGACTAACACCGCTGGGCGTTCGCATGTCCAAGATGGGCGCCGCCACGTGTTCCTTCATACAAACGACGACCACCCAGCCGACCATTCGACAATAGAAAGTGTCTGCGGTTAACCACAACGTTTTAATGAGGCCAAGAGGTTAACAAGCAGCACACGTCCTTGCGGGGTTGCCTGCCGTTCGGTAGTTCTTTCGTACACAAGGGAATTAAACATAGGGACCGTACGGACAGGGCAATAACCAAACAAACAGACGAACCAAGGTAAAATAAAAGTTATCCAAAAACAGAGAAGTCTGTCACAATCAGTCATCCAGGAAAGTTTTCTCTTACTTTGGATATTTCTCTGTCTTCAGGACTGTGGAATTCCAGCAGACTTTATACAGCCAGGATATCCATTATTGGCAATCTATTGCACAATGCCTCCTTGCATTATCATCACTCTTTTGCACAATGTATCCTTTCATGTATAAACTTACCTAAATGCTCACCACACAAACCTCCTAAATGTGACCTGTTTGTTAGAATCAAGCCTAATGTAAGCAGCTGGGAGGACTGAAAGAACAGAGACCCAGGTGCTTGTACTAGTTTTAATCTAAATTACTAATGCACTTACCTGAACAGCTGCAGACCTGTGTTTCAGCGGCAAAATGGGGATATGAACAACTGACAGCCTAAACTGTTTAAACTATAGGCTTCCATCTTTACCCCATATGCCGTTTGTCATCACCAGTGGGAGGAGGTTTAAACCAAACCCCAGACAAGGTGGAATACATAGAAGAGGCATACCCAGGTAGTCACCTTATGGAAGTGCTGTTTACTGGATCTTCAGGGATAAAGGCTTCGACTCGGCTGGGCCTCATGTATGCAGTGGACCGCTGTCGTCATCTCAGCGTGAGAGATGGGTCAGATCCCATCTCTCACGCTGAGTCAGGAGGTACCGAGGCTGGCAACGCTTACAGCTGTGCTGTTTGCTGGTTCTTTAGGGATAAGAGGCTGAACCCTGGCATGGCTTCATATAGGCAGTAGATCACATTCATCCCCTGTGGGGGTACCCAGGCTGGCCTGTTGCTGGGTCTTCAAAGATCAGAGGCTGAACCCTGGCATGCAGTGGACCATTTTCATCCCCTGAGGGAGAGGTTGGTTCCAAACCCCGGTCACTAAAGGGGTTACCTAGGCTAGCCACTTTTACAATAGTGCATTGCTGGGTCTTCAGGGCTTAGTGGCTGAACCCTAGCAGGGCTACAAAATTATTGCCTGGTGAGCATAAAAGAAAATTCTAGGCCTGTATAAGCAGACTACTGTGAAGGACAGGAAACAAGACTGCCTGATAGGACGGGGAGGACCTATTTTATACCAGTTTCCGAGTTCTATTCCCTGTCCTTTCTGCTGTGAGGGGAGGAGCTAACCCATGAGTAAATGCTGTCTTAATTGATCAGAAAATTATGCTATAGTAGTTAGAGTGCCAGGGTTTGCTAGGTGCTGCTTCCTCTTTCCGAATGGAGATTCAGACGCTCCTGCTAGGAGCTTCCAGAAATTATTATGCTGTGCAGGACCTACACCTCTGGACATGGCTCAGGCAGGGAGCTTTCAGCTGGGAGGCAGGAAGCAGGGCCCTGTTGATCCCATTTAAGAAGTCTCACTATTAGCAAAATAGTTTGACTACATTGGGAGGTGCATCAGGGCACTCCTGGAACCATGACTACTACAGGATGCTATAATTATGGTGCTTGATGCTTTTTTAGTTTTTAAATAAGGTTATTTTTACGGCGTAGTTGCTGCTCCTTCAACTTTACAAATGAAATCCATGCCATTTCTGAGTAGCAACAATGTTTGCATTATATTGCAAGTGGGTTTTTAAGTTTGTTTTTCCTTTTTTTTTTTTTTATTCTACTTTTTTCTGTGTGTGTCTCGGAGGGGTGCAGTGTGTGTGTGAGGGGGGAAGTCTGTGCGTGTGAGGAAGCAGTGTATATGTGTGTGAAGTATGAGGGGTGTAATGTGTATTTGTGTGTGTGGGGAGGCAGAGTGTGTTGTGAGGGGGCAGTATGTGTAGGGGTGGGGTGTGTGCGTGGGGTGCATAGGGGCTATGCTGTGTGTGAGGGTGGCTATGTATTTAAGGGTGCAGTGTGGGGCGGGGTGCTGTGTGTGTGTTAGAGGTGATGTGTGTGTATATGTATAGGGAGCAGTGTGTGTGAATGTGCGGTGTGTGCGCGCGCGGGGCAATGTTTGTGAGGGGGCAGTTTGTGTGTGTGTGAAGGGTGCATAGTGTCTATGCTGTGTGTGTGTGTGTGTGTTTTAAGGGTGCATAGGGTTTATGCTCTGTGTGTGAGGGTGGCAGTGTGTGTTTTGCATAGGACCTATGCTGTGTGAAGATGGGTGAGATGTGAAAATCTATCTCAATGTCTCCCCCTGCCTTCTTCTTACCTTTTACCAGGGAGGGTCACATAATTCTGCAAGCCCTGGTTGTCCAGTAGTATCATGTTCACTTTAGCCTGCAGCTTCTCTGGCTGCAGGTTGACACTCCTGTCCTCCTGTGAGCACAGCACTGTATCGGATCGTTGTCACGGTAATGCGCGGCAACGCTCCGACCAGCCTGCTTGCTGGAGAAACACAGAGCCTCCCAGACTCTTCACTCCCTCTGCTGGAACTAAGAGCCAGCTGGCCGGTAAGGGAGATCTTTGATCTACTCACTAGCCCGAGAGGGCTTACAGCAAGGCTGGCTCTGCATGGACCGGCAGGGGAGATGAAATGATCTCCCCTGCTGGCCTTGGTCCATGGCCATCGAGGCCCACCAGGCATTTTCTGCAGAACCCACCACCGCCCACATGAAACCCAAACAGCCCTCTAGTGGGCGGTAGGGACCAGGTTGTCTACCCATGAAGTAGATTATATAGTCCAAGGATCATTGGATTGGAGCATGGTGGCGATTACCAAACATGTTCAATGTGTCCTCTGTGCTTCTCTGAGAGTTGCCTCTGCGCTGGAAAAGTAAGCTTTATTGAGATTTTTAATGGTTTAAAAGTAAATGATACAAAGTGAGGCCAGTAATTAAAAACTAAATAAGAACTTGTCTAATTAAAAAAACAAACACAAAAAAAAACTATAAAACTAAACTTAATGTTTCTGGCTAGCTTCTTGTTTGCAGGTATTTTCACCATATCACTTAGTAGAATGCAGACGTTTCATAATGTAAGACTTTACAGCCTGTCATGACAGGTTCATTTAATTGTTTATTTGATCGCTATGTTGACAGTAAAGCAGTAAATGAGTGGGGACATTCTAATTTAATTCATTGCCAATGCTGCAGTATTAAAACAGTGCATACACCTTTAGCACTTGCAAGACGTGCTTGCCTGAGAAATATCATGGTAACTAAGGCACGTGTGCTCTAGTTTCCTGTGCAATTACTTTCACATTAGCAAAATCAATTTAATCTGTCTTTTGATGGCATTGATAGACTGCCCATGTAGTGTTTTTAGTTTACAGTTTCTAGTGCTGTAGATTTAGGAGCCTTTGTTGAGCCGAATTAAAATACTGTTAGTATTGTATTTGACATTTTAAACACACATATATCCATAGAACATTTTGACTGAATAGTTTTCAAATGTCAATTAACTTTTCTCTTACAGGAGGCAAGATTTCCAGATGTTAAAAAAGGATATGTGAAAGAACTTATTCTCTCCAATCAGTACTATGATTTAAATGTGTAAGTAGAATGTTTATTTTCTTCATCTTATGAAATGTAATTCTTTTTATTTTTCTTCTAGAAATAAAGATCTAGGTTAAAAGATTATATTCTCATTATATATTGAGTAACAAATGTTTAAACATGCATTTTTATTTAGCCAGATCTCTAAAATGTATTTCCCATAGCTGGGTTATGGACACAGTGAGCACTTTTATAAGCTATAAAATATATACATGAAAATAGATCTAACTTAAAAAAACAACCCAGAAACATTACACTATTAAAGGGTAAATCCAGACTTTTTTTATTTTATTATTTTTTATTTTTTTATATATATTATTATATTTTTGGGTTTATAAATTTGTCACTTAATGCCCCCAGGAATGCTATAGGGTTTGGAACACAAACATGTATTTCTGACCCTACAGTGATAAACGCACTATGTAGTCCCCCTCTTCTCCCCCTAAACATAGTACAATCTTACCTTTATTCCAGTCTGTTGGTGCTGGCTCCACCTCCTGATGACCTCAATCACATTATTTTCCCATAGGAAAGCATTGGATTGGATGAGATTGTCGATTCTGATGATCTCAGCTAATGAGGCTTAGCCAGAGGGCGGAGCCAAACGCCGCTGTGGCTCATCAGCATCACCTCATAGAGATGCATTGAATCAATGCATCTCTATGAGTAAAGTTTAGCGTCTCTAGCACTGCCCCAGGAAACACCTCTAGTAGCCATACGCGGAGTTGCCACTGGAGGTTTCCGTAGACTCTAATGTAAACACTGAAAGATACATAGTGGCAGTGCTTATACAACCAAACCAAAATAGGAAAAGAGAAGGCAGCACACCTAAGGACAGTGGAGCTTCCTCAAAAAACCCAAGGGGAATAGAACAAAAAGAGAGGAAGGTTGCACCAATGAAGTGGTAATAAGAAATGTACACAGTAATAAAACCAGCTTAAAACATACTTTAACCCCTTAAGGACCAAACTTCTGGAATAAAAGGGAATCATGACATGACACACATGCCATGTGTCCTTAAGGGGTTAAATAAAAAAACCTTTAAATATAAAACTGTAAATATAATAAACTTGCAAAGAAGACAGCCAAACTCTTTAGGTGGGTGGGGGGATCATCTCGGTTCCAGGTCAGAAGGCTTGGGATCCGTGTTGATATACAAGAAAGCAGAAGACAACTAAATGGTGTAGTATATTACAACAGTCTCATCCAGTAGTATGTAAATCTTATGTAAACCTACTCACGTTTAACAGAACTTTTACCAGCTCTAGTATGAATGGCGAACAGTGATACAATCCCCACTTATGGGATACAGGAATAGTTGTAGTCAACAGATATCTAAGCAATATCGAGACCGTAAATCACCCCCTTCCCCACCCCCCCACCCCCAAAAAAGGAAACTACAATATGCTCTCTTTATAAACAAGACTAGGAGTGTAATAAAAATTGAATATTACTCACATTTGATTGAGCAGACAAACCGCTCAATGGATAGGCATGGGTGGTATACCCACCTAGGATTCTTTAGTGAGATCCTCACTGAGGAATTAGACTTGATATCAGGCAATAAAATATAAAACAAAGCAGTAAAAAGGAAACTGGCACAATCACATTATAAAAGTAAAAATCACTTTATTAAAATAGCTTTAAAATGAATGCACAGCATAATTCACCATCACTGGGCTTCCAAGATTCGTTTTTCTATTGTTATTTGCTACTACTTTGCACTCATACACAGTGACACCTTTATAATAGACTTACTAATAGATATACACTTTACTAATTGATTTTGTAAAATCTTATTTTAATGAATGTCATATGCTTATGACGTCATTTTACGCCAAATTCAATATTGATATGTTTACATCTCCTATATAAACCCGTGTTTGTCAGGCATTATTTTTTTGTTTTCCACTTGAAAAAGCGTTGGTGATACGCTTTGTGGATTTATTTTAAAGCTGTTTTAATAAAGTGAATTTGAAAAGACTGTGTTAACCGCAAAAAACCTGCAGGGACTGACTGTACTCACTAGAACAACTACATTAAGCTTTAGTTGTTCTGGTGACTATAGTGTTCTTTTAAGTCAATTCTTGTTTCTTCCTGTGAAAACCTTCTCAAATCTTGAGCTTGAGGTGTTATGGTGGTGGGAGTGTTTAAAGATTGAAGTATGAAGAAATGTTCAAAGGTTTACTTGCACACTATCCCAAATCTCTACGCACATTTAACTATCTATAACATATCACTTGAATATTTTTAGTATTACTTTAATGGCCATCTAACTGTAAGCTCACCTGCCACATCAAGGCAAAACCTCTTAGGTTTTACACTAACAATTCACCTTGCTGTTTTTAGCTATAAGGTAAAACCTCTGAGATAGAGGGATATTTTTCTAAACCTCTTTACACGTATTAACCCTTTATAAGGTACACAATGGGGTGGGTGACAGCACTGTAACATGGCTGTGTAATACAAACATACAAAATTAAGTCCTTCGCTCAAACTCCCACTACTCCTGGGCAGCAGCAATGAATACAGTACACATCAGCCCCAATACGTACACAAAAAAAAAAAAAAAAAATTACGAAAAATGTTACTGAACTATGGTGTCCCTTTAAATCTGCACAAGCTCCATGGCAAAGTATACCCTGCAGCATGGTCCTCCTCCACTGACGGTAGAACTGAGAGGAGTAAATGAGCAGCACTTGATGTCTTCTTTATACACCTGTTGCCAGCATGCTGTGCCTACTGACTTCAGACTTCCCATATATATAGAATTAAAATTAGCCACTCTGAATTCTAGGTCCAGGCCTCTGGCAGCATATTGATTAAACTCCTGTATGTGCAGCATTTCATAGCAATGGACATACAGTATTTAGGTAGCTTGACCACTTCAAATCAATTAAGTGGTCATGGTGCCTGGAGTATCCCTTTAAAGAACAGGTTCATTTAATAACACATTTGGTCCTCAAGGCCCTTTCAGATCTCTTGACGTTGTATATAAAATATGATAAAAACCTTCTCGAATCTGTTTTGCAAATAATTGAACATATGTATAATTCACACTGGTTTGTTTTTCCTGTGTTTTCCAGCATATGTAATGCACTTCTGGAAAATTCTGACTACCCAAAGAGAGAAGGTGGTGGTGTGTTAAATAACAATAGCTGCTTGCTAACCAGCCTGGACAAAAAGGTGTGTGGGTCATTTTTAAGATGTTTGTAGGTTGTGGTGAAGCTAGACCTTTTCTCCCATGTGCATGCTGGGATCCATGTTGTTTTTTTGTGCTGTGTTTATGATGAGGCTGTGTTTCATTCATGGGAGCTGACTGTATTTGCCAATGACTATCTTCAGGGGATGAATGTGGCAGCTGGTATGGGGGAGGGGGGAGTATGTGTGATAAGGTGGGGGTAGAGACGACAGGATAAGGGGTAGTGTTACTGGGTCAGTGTGGTAGGGTGGTAAGTGTGACAAGGTTGGGATGATTATAATAGTAAAGGAAAGTGACTGTGACAGGGTAAGTGAGGAAGTGACAATTGTGTGGGGGAGTTAAGCACAGTAATGTCTATTTTAGAAAATATATATATATATATATATATATATATATATATATATATATATATATATATATATATATATATATATATATATATATATATATATATATATCAAATTTGTCCCCCTCCTGCTTACCTCGTGTGAAGGAAGGGGGCAATAATACATACACACTGGTGGTCCAGGATGTGAGGATGACAGAGCACAGGCTGGGAAACCTGAAGTCTGCACTCTGACTGCATCAAACTCAACGGGAACCACAAGGGTGGTAGGTGGGTCTTGATCAAAGCCAGAGCTCCAAACTCAGACAGATGCCCATCGGGCCATATGCAACAATTTATGGGTAATACGGTTGTGGTGGCTGTCCCCTCTTCATCTGGGGCAATAAACACCCTCATCTCCCCCCAGTTTTGCCACAATATGTTGGAATGTTTATAGTTTGCTTTCAAAATTGGAGTTATTTTGTGTATATATCATTGTTTCTTTGCAGTATCTTGAAAAGACAATCATGGCTCATCACAATTTGTATGACATTTGCTTCTACTTATTAATATTCAGTTATCTGTTTAAATAGCCAATTTGACTGTCATTAAACACATTTGTAACTTTCATTGTTTTTGTGTTTATTTTATATGACAAATATGTTCCTTGACATTTTGTGATTTTAAAGGATAATTTCAAACACTTAGAGCACTGCAGGTTGCTTTGTACCTCCAATAGGGTGCTACTCCCATGTGGTTCTTTGTTGTCTCTGCAAGTGTGCTTGCGACTTGGTTCTGGGATGAGAAAGCTACATATCGTTATTTGTCTGCACTAGATAAAAATAATGATCAACAATCCCACACTTAACGCTAATGTCAAAACTGCCACCACTAAGATAGTTTATAAATGGGGTGCTTTAGTTCCTAAAACAAATGAGATTGAAAACTCACACATACAAGCTAGCAAAATATCTGTGTAATAAAAAATACTATTAATCAGTATTATCTTCAGGCAAAGTGGTCCTCTACCAGACAAATGCAGAACTTGATAAAGGAATATTTATTAAGAACAGAAAGAGTCACACAGTGGTCTAGGTTGAAAAAAAGACTAAAGTCCATCAACTTCCACAGTGAAGCCCATTCTTTTATGCTGTTGATCCAAAAGAATAGTCAGCAGATGAGGAGCGTGACCCAGCGCAGAGGGCTGTCGGCGCTGGATTCAAGTAAGTGTCTGAAGGGGTTTTAACCCCTTCAGCAACATGTGATGGGGGGCAGGAGGGAGGTGGGCACTGTAGGATTCTCTAGTGACAGGAAAACAGGTTTGTTTTCCTGACACTGGAGAGTGCCTTTAAGGTAGTTCTGGCTCCCAACTTCAACCTTTAAAAATAGAGACTGAACAGTATGTGACTATACACCTGAGGAACGCATCCTAGCCAAAGCGCGTTGTACTATTTTTGGACTAAAAGCACTTGCATCCATCACCTAGCTTACCGAGATGTAAGATTTTAGTTCAGGGACTAAAGCGTTTTCCCAATCTACTAGTCCGCCATGACAATCTACTTGTCCGGATACAAATTTTTTTTTCATCAAAACCATATTTAAATAAGGTCTTTATTGATAGTAACTTAGGAGACCGCCCTTACAATACTTAAATGCAATCAAAAAAATGCAAGTAGCTAGTGAACGTAACCCCTTAAGGACCAAACTTCGGGAATAAAAGGGAATCATGACATGTCACACATGTCATGTGTCCTTAAGGGGTTAAACAGAATAATTCTGTTCATCCAAACGAGAATTGTAGAATTGTAGCTTACTTTATCAAGAATATAACTATAATTAACTGAGGCAACCTCATGAGGTCATTTACATCCACTGACATTCTTGGTTACAGAAATGGCAGTGCTTACACTGCTGAGCCTACAGGGTCATTCTCTTTGCTCCAGAAACACTAAATTAAATTGTAGTGGCCCTGGTGCCCTCCCTGTCCCTTATCGGTCTCCCCTCCCTTTCCCATATCGGTCTCCCCCCTCCCTGGCCCATATCGGTCTCCCCCCCTCCCTGGCCCATATCGGTCTCCCCTTCCCCTCCCTGGCCCATATCGGTCTCCCCTTCCCCTCCCTGTCCCTTATCGGTCTCCCCTTCCCCTCCCTGTCCCTTATCGGTCTCCCCTTCCCCTCCCTGTCCCTTATCGGTCTCCCCTTCCCCTCCCTGTCCCTTATCGGTCTCCCCTTCCCCTCCCTGTCCCTTATCGGTCTCCCCTTCCCCTCCCTGGCCCTTATCGGTCTCCCCTTCCCCTCCCTGGCCCTTATCGGTCTCCCCTTCCCCTCCCTGGCCCTTATCGGTCTCCCCTTCCCCTCCCTGTCCCTTATCGGTCTCCCCTTCCCTGTCCCTTCTCGGTCTCCCCTTCCCCTCCCTGTCCCTTATCGGTCTCCCCTTCCCCTCCCTGTCCCTTATCGGTCTCCCCTTCCCCTCCCTGTCCCTTATCGGTCTCCCCTTCCCCTCCCTGTCCCTTATCGGTCTCCCCTTCCCCTCCCTGGCCCTTATCGGTCTCCCCTTCCCCTCCCTGGCCCTTATCGGTCTCCCCTTCCCCTCCCTGGCCCTTATCGGTCTCCTCTCCCCCTCCCGTGCCTCCTCTCCCCCTCCCTGACCCTTGGTGGTTTACACTCCCCCATTTTAGTGGTTTCCTCTCTCACCCTTCCCTTTCCCTTAGTGTTTCTTTCCCCTCCCTTCCCTGTCTTTTAGTATGTGTCCCCACTCCCTTAGTGGGCCCTTCCCTGTCTTTTAGTGTGTGTCCCCACCTTCTAGTGGGCCCCTCCCTCCCTGGTGTGCCTCCTACCTCTGTTGTAGCGTAACGAAGCAGATTGCGGTACAGGAGGTTCAGTTTCCTTTACCTCTCAGTGAGTACTTCCTGTCAGTCTGACCGGGTACAGGAAACTAAGCTCCTGTACTGCGATCTGCTCTGCTCAACCACCCTACACCGGGTGACTGGTAGGAGAGAGTGCTGTGCGCTTCCCTCCTGCTGGTCACTCTAATCTAAAGGACGCGCCGGCCCTGGATGCCTTGAATGAGGATCCAAGTCCCCTGCAACTGTGATCCTAGGGAAAAAGCAGCAGGACTAAAAGAAAAAGACAACAACCATCCTTGGCGCCTGGAACTGAATGTCCCCGTCATTAGGCGATACGATTTGCGCATCCCTTAAATCTGAGTGGCATATGATAAAATGTATCCTTTGAATTGTTTTAACATACAGTAAGTACAAACCATTTTGCCCTATATTGGCCTTTTTTATTTTTATATATTTTTTACAGTAACATCTGGAATAACTCTTATATGGTATATTCTTTATTTGCTCACTAATTCACTACAAAGCTGTATTGCTGGCACTATACGCCCCCCTTTATTTACTCACATTTTTACAGCGCCGATTTCCCTCTGCGGTGCATCCTGGCTCTGACCCTTCAGACGGCCTGCGATGAGCAGCAAATGCCACGCGCGCGTTAAACCTCCCAATTGGTTTCCTATGGGGAAAAACTGACATAAGGTCCGTTATGATTCAGGAAGCACTCTAGTGGAATTAGGGTAGACAGCAACTGTGGGCAGACTTAGTGGTGCAATGTAAACATTGCAGCACTTAGCAGTGGTGTATCCTGGTTTTGTGCTGCCTTGCGGCTAAAACGTCCCCGGCACTTAGTGCAAAAGGAACATTGCACCCAAGCCATTTCAATTAGCTGAAGTTGTCTGGGTGCCTACAGTGTCCCTTTAATGTTAAACAAGTGCGCTTTACACCTTCTTTATGTTTTTTTTTTTTTTTAAATAGTGTTGTAATAAAGTGCTTCTCAACAATCCTCTGAAAAATATATGCAATAATGTACTTTTGAACAAGTGCACTTCCGACACTGTAAATAGTTTGTCAATTCAAATGATATGAATAGATACTACATAATACTACAATATAGCATAGAGCACTTTAGTTATAAAGCACTTCTGTATACATTTCACATCAATATTATTGTATTGTGGTAGTCACAAGCGCTGGAAATTGTGATTTAACGACATTGCACTTTTAAAAAATTATATTTGGCTTTATATTTTTGGGCTATTGCACTTTATAAGGTGCTCCTTATTAGAATTATAGTAATGGTGGGGGTAATATTTCAGCGCCTTGTTTACTTGTGTTTTGGTATTACACATCAATTCTATCCTTGAATATTCTGCTTATGCAATAAAGGATCCAAGCCTTTTTAAAATATATCTGTAGAATCTGATAAGGCAGCCTCTTTAGGCCGAGTATTCCACATCTTTATTGTTCTTACGGTAAAGGACCCTTTCCTATGTTCTAAGTTAAAATGCCTTCCTGCAACTTCAGTGGGTGAGCTCTTGTCTGTTGTACATTCCTGCTTATAAACTGGTTAGCACATAGTGGTTTGTAAAAAATACAGGGATGGGGAAACAGCGCTAAAGGAACCAAAACTGAAGTAGGGCTTCCTCTAAGCCCTACTGACAAATGTAATAGATAAGGTAAATAGAGAAAGGTTGCGACAAGTAACAAACTATGTAGAAAGATACTAGAAAAAGTATAAAAATATACATAAAAATTGTAAAGAGAGTCCAATAGCAGTGATGATAGTTACAAATCACAATCAAATAGCAGAAAGAAAGAGTCCTAATTCAGATGCATACATGGGGAAAGCAGTAGTATGCACAGCTCACTGGAGCAGGAGGTTGGAAACACAGTTACCTTATGAGGACAATAGCTCTTTAGACATCCTAATCAGAATTGCTTTTTGGGGGATCTGGATAAGTTGATGTATCCTATACCATTGCTGTAGTTAGTCCGATATATGTGGATCACCAATATATGCAGCTCCATTTCCAACCACTGATCTAATTTTTCAGGGTTCGAACAGTACACCCCCTAATGTGGCTTTAGGCCAGTCAACAGCTTAGTAGTACTCTCCCCCATTAACCAAAGAGTACCAAGGTTTGAAAGTAGACTATTACCTCTAAGTCTAATTAGACCATAAGTTATTTGGGAATCTATTTTTTCAAACCGATGTACTCATTTACATTGGACAATTGAGATACTTTAAGCTACCGACCGGAATACTACCACTATTTTTTTTGTATTTAATATTTTTGCAGTGCATAGTTAAACACGCTTGTACTGCCACAACAGCAGGTGCAAGCAAAGAGAAGTACACATTTTAAACATTTTGTGGCACGCAGTATCAGCACATTTTTTGGTTTTAAAGTCTCGAGTATTTACTGTCGATACGTTAGCTTGCTAGTTGGCTGCTAGTTATTGCATTTAAGAGATAGGTAGCATAGGTGGCAACGAGCCTAAAATAAAATAAAACATATACGCTTTGATACCGCTGGGTCAGCAGTCTTGAGTCAGAGTCCCTGTCTGGTGACTAATCTTGGTCTGCAGCTATCTCCCATGAGGTTAGCCGATTCCTTGGTTGGGCATCTGTCTTACATACGTGCAATGTCCCCTGCAGCAAGCCACGCTGTTGGCCGAGAGCGAAGTACTCCCCAGGCCTGTTCCAGAGCCTGTACCTTGTTGCCACGAACTTGGGTCTTCTTTGAGTCCAAGTTGTTCCCAGCCGGGAAGTTCCTGGGAGATTTACCACGTTGGCTTCGGCTCGTTGTTCCCTCCTGCATGCGTGGTCTGTGCTTTGGGGGTATTCCCCAGGTGACTCTAGGCCCAGGAAGGCGTAATGTAACGTGGTGTGTCTTTAGTGCAGTCGGGATGCCTTTGGGGGGTCTCTCTTGCCTCTTCTCATTGTGTCTGCTTTCTCACCCGTGGCAGCGCCGCAGGAGGCACTCGGTTCATCAGCTCAATTAGGTTGGCCCCGAATTTTCCGAAGGCTGCATCCAGTCGTGCTTCAAATTGACCTAGTGCTGCAGTAAGGTCGGCTGGATGTTGCACCCATGTTTGAGTCATAGACGCATCCGCCATCTTGGATGTCTCTGCAAGGCGTTTTGTTAGTCGTGGGGGCGGCTCACCGCGACCCGGGAGGACCTTAGCATGTGGCCCAGCGGGGACCGGGATGACCCACCGGCCCAGAGGGGGGGAAAGCATGACCCAAGCTGCCTGCGAGTCGAGTAGTGGACAGGAGACCAGCCGCGTCTCCCGCCCGGTGTCTATTAGTAGGCCGCAAGGCGCCCCCTTTACCGCGGATGTGTTTTGCCATCAGGTTTTCACACCAGTGCTGCCTGTTTGCTTCAAGGTATCAAGGTACCTTGCTGGGTGAGATTGTGGGGCAGATTGTCGTGTTTTTAGCATATATATGCTTTAGGGTTGAGGAGCTCCCTCACCTTGCGTCCTGTTCAGTAAGCAGCCAGGCCCCGCCCCATACTACCACTATTTTAATATTAAATTGATAGGATAATTTATGGGTAATAAATTTTAAGCAACACATATAAAGCCTGCTGGTTTACCAATTTAATAATTTATACACCTATCCTCTACTATTAAGTGTTCACTTCCTCGTTAAGTGTTGTATGTTGCACTCATATATTTTACCAGCATGGATACATTGAGATTTCTCTCGTTTTCAAGTATGTCCTGAGTGCACAAAACATTGCATTGTTACAATAGAATACAATATTACAAAAATACAATATACAAACTCTATATCGATACATATATATCCAAAATAGCAATGACTGCTCTCCTGTCTTTAAGAATAAAAAAGTTGAAACAGACTGGCTACAAATAAATAAAACACTGTTATATTGAAAAGGGCTGTATAACCCCCCAAATTACAAGTATAAAGTTATAACACCTCATTTTGGTATTTAAAGTGACATGAGTGTGAAATATAAGACATATAATAATGTTTAAATCACCCGATAAAGTGACATGGTGGTGCAGAAAATATTATATTATAAAGTGCTTGTGCTTAAAAGTGATATCATGCAATTAAAGTGATAAAGTGCTATATCTCTTAACATCAAATATACATAAAACAATCAATATTCTGCATCCATGATTAATAATTAATACATAAATTGACATGTAACACCTACATAAAAGAATACATAAAATTAATGTATCCCAACACTCAAGTCCCTAACACCAACAGTATATACTATACTTATAATATTAAAAACAAAATTAGTAACAAGCTGTACTTTTAAATAAAGGCATTGTACGGAATATTTTCATTCAGTCCCGTAGGAGATACTATATTTAATTGGTGTATCCAAAAAGCTTCCTTTTGGAGCAACATTTTACCTCTATTACCACCCCTACGAGGGAGATGAATGTGATCTATACCCACGAATTTAAGGCTTGCCAATGAGTGCTTCTTATCCAAAAAGTGTTGGGCTACTGGCTTATCTGAATGCCCATCCCTAAACGCCAACCTAATACTTGAACGGTGACCCCTAATTCGTTCACAAAGTTGTGTCTCCGTCTTCCCCACGTAGTACAGTCCACAAGGACACGTCAACTTGTATACAACAAACATTGTTTTACAAGTAATAGTGTGTCTAATGTCATACACTTTATTGGTGTGTGAGTGACTAAATTTCTTAGCCAGTATCATGTGCCCACAAGTCACACACCCTAGGCACCGAATGCACCCCCGTATATTTTGTTTAACATGCTTCGAATATCTTGCAATTGGATCCGTATGCACCAACATGTCCCTCGGGCTCTTGTTCCTTCTATAACATATCAGCGGAGGTTCTTTAAAAACCTTGGGCAACGTATCATCCGTCATAAGCATCTTCCAATTTTCCTTGATCACCGCCGATAACAAATTAGTGGAATTGTGGAAGGTCATAGGAAACACTATCCTTTGTGAAGGGTCCATCCTACACTGTACTGGGGCTGTCTTAGCCTTCAACACCTCGTCCTCCAACATTCGGGTTTCATATCCCTGTTACACAAATTTCTGTGTCATGACCCTCAACTGTGTCTCCATCTTATCCTGATTTGAATTGTTACGAATAACTCTTTGGAACTGTGCCTTTGGGATATAATTTTTCAACATAATAGGATGCTCACTACGTGCGTGCAACAAAGTATTACGGTCTGTAGGCTTTGTGTAGAACGTATACTGTATCTCATTGGACTCATAAGACAACTCCAAATCCAAAAATTGGACCTTTTCATCACTAATGTTGGCTGTGAATCTAATAGGCGTTGGTAACAAATTTAATTCATTCACCATCTTGTGTGCCTCAGTCAACGTCCCTCACCAGAGTATTAAAAGGTTATCTATATAGCGATAAAAGCTATTTATACTTCCTCGATAAGGTGTAAGTATATGTTGGATCTCATATATATACATGAACGCATTAGCGTACATAGGGGCCATTGAAGACCCCATCGATGTTCCTGCCACCTGTAGGTACCACTGGTCTTCAAACCTAAAGTGGTTGTTGTAGAGGATCAAAGACAATAATTCCAAAACAAACTCAACAGGTGGTCCCCGATACAATAGGGATTCACTTAATACTTGTCGCATCGCCTCGATACCTTCTGTATGGGGCATTACTGTATACAAGCGTCTAACGTCCATTGTGATAAATATAGGGACGGTGTCATGGAGCTCCAAATTTTTAATCCTATTTAAAAGGGTCTGTGTGTCCTTAATGCATGTATATAACGCCTCCACTGGCTCCTTAAAAAGAAAATCAAGCCATTGGGCCATGGGCTCCAGTATTCCATCGATGGTCGAAACAATGGGGCGGCCAGGGGGTCTCTGCGTATCCTTATGTATCTTAGGGATACTGTATATTATAGGTGTACGAGGATGTTGCTTCTCTAAAAAAACAGTGCAGGTTTAAATCAATGTAACCTGACCTAAGGCTCATCCCAAGTACATCAGAAACTTTCCTTTGTATCCCAATCGTGGGATCGCCAGGTAGAGGGCAGTAAGTGTTGGTATCCGCAAGCTGTTGTTTACAATCATCAGCATAATCCGTGTAATTCAAAAGAACTATACCACCACCCTTGTCTGCTGAATGGATGACTATCGTGGGATCCTTGGCCAAATTATCAAGGAGACATCTTTCGTCTTTAGTAATATTCTGTGATACTTCTCTATGTTGTGAAAAAATATGATGTGCCATTTTGGACGTGGTATTTAGAAAAGTCTTAATCGATGATTTGGTGGTCTGTGGGTCAAATGTGGACCTTAGTCTAAATTTATCTGATGCCATATTCATTGATTGAATCTTATCTTTAGCCAAGGTGTTAAAATATTCTTTTAATCTCATATTTCTCCCAAATTGGAATAACTCAGTGCTCCATTTGAAGGGATTTGGGTTGCTAGTGGGTACATATGATAACCCCTTACTCAGGATGTTTATCTCTGTATCACTGAGTTGTCTGTGGGACAGATTGAAAATAGGGATCATCTCCTGTGAAGGGGTTTGCCCCTTGGTGTTATTTTTGCCCTTGCGCCCCCTCCTATTTCTGGGGCGCCTTTGCCTCGGCCCTTGCTCCTGGTAGTAGTGCCCATTTCCTCCTGGCCTAAAAAAAGGGGAGTGTTGCTAGGGGTCTCGTTATCTGGTAGTTGCGCCCGGCAGTGAAGTATTCAAAGCGTGAGTGCAGATACATACACTGTGATAAAGTGAAGGTAGAGAGGCCTTTAACATTTAACCCCAGGGGAAGTACGTGTTGTATGTGTGGTGTACAACACAAAGCTACGTTTAGTTATGGGTCCCTGGGTTGGAGCATTTGGAGAGCAGGGTGGGCCAATGCTCCACTCCTCAGTTTATATACAACTGGGAGAAATAAGGTCCAGGAAAAAGTTTTTTGGAACTGTCCCCAACCCACTGCTCAGCTGCAGATAATCAGCTGTAGCAGTGGGAATAAACCCCTCCCTGCTAGGCAGGTAAAGGGGGATTGCTGGCTTCCTCCCTGGAAGCAGGTAGGAGAGAGGCTGTTCTCTCCAGTGAGAGAGTCAAGGAGACTGAGCACTGGGAGTGCAAAAGGAAACCAGTCAAGGCTGGTTTGGAGCACTGGGAGTGCAGAAAGGAAAGCAGTTAAGGCTGGCTTGGAGCACTGGGAGTGTAGAAAGGAAAGCAACAGGCTGACTAAGCACTGGAGTGCGGAGAGCTGACAGACACTAGGTTGGTGAAACCAATATTGTTTTGTTCTAGTTTAACCCCTGAGAGATAGGGAAAACTGATGTTAGTAAGTGCTCAGACAAGCTAGGTTTTTGTTTATAGGGATTTGTGTTATATTTATGTTTTCATTTGCTGCTGTCTCCTGTGTGGACTTACAAATAAAGTGCCTGGATTATATGCAAATAAAGGACTGTGCCTGTTGTTTACCCTAGAGTACCGTGCTATCTGCAAACAAGGATCACAATATGGTGGAGAATGCGGGCATTGTAGCACATTGAGGGTCTGTGGGTGTGCCAGTCTGCTTGAGGACTTTTATTTTTTCAGACCTGTTAAACAAATAAGTAGCACTGTACCTTTAAGACTGTTACCTGCTTGGTGCTATAATTGAGGACCTGCTGAATGCTTTGGTACAGGCAACCGCTAAACAACAAGACACCAACCGTTTACTGTCTGCACAGGTTAAGAACCTGAGGGACGCTCAGCAGGAGAATAGACCTGCCCTTACTGAGGTTTTGAAGATTGCCCCCTGCAGGGAGCATTGGGACAAGGGACCCCGTAACCAAGCTACTGACATCCTGCATAAGATGACAGAGGCAGTAGAAGAAGTCTTTAGCAAGCTGAAAAGCATGGAGGATGCAAAGCGTGATGTTGAGAAACACGCAGGAGAAAGAATGACTGTGACTGAGGTCAGCAGTGTCAAGTCGGTTTATGCTATAAAGAATGAGACAAGTAAAGCTAGTGAATACAGCCAGGGAAAAAAAATGAAACAGAAGCCCCTGATGTACACACAAGTCAAAGGCACAAAAAGCAGACTGCCTTGGGGAGTCAGAGAAGACAACAGCAAAGGAGCTGAGCTTAATAGAGAGAAGCAAAGCACCCCAGTTTAGTAGCCGAGGCTACCCAAGAATGTCGACCAGCTGTTGAACAGTTTGGCAGAGAAAAGCAAGGCAGAGAAGTAGTAGCAAAACGAAGTCAAAATAAGAAAGGCAAAGTAGCTGCTTCTGATCTAAGCCAAGAGAGAGCGACAGTTATGGAACCAAGCTGTGGTAATAAGATTGGCACGTCCGCAGCTAAGCCAGACCAAGGCGAAAGTTACAAAGTAGGTGGCATTGGCATAGCAGAATTAAATATTTCAGAGACACCTGGTATTGCTACAAAAACTTTGAATGATTGTCCGGGAGCCGTAGAACTTGAGCTGCTGGCAAAGACTATTGCTACAAGGCCTGGGCGCACTGACTACCTGGAACAGCTGCCAGATTCTGGGAACACAGTCATGGAATTAAAGGCGGGACTCAGAATGCCTGACCGGCTGTTTGATACCGGGGCTGTCCTGACCCAGCGAGAGTCCATGACTGCATCTCTGGACACCCCCGAGGGAGCAGGGAGACCACCCGACAGCCCCGAGGAAAGCATTGCTGACATTGAGAGGTGGCCACCTGGGGATACCCCTGGGGAGGAAACCAGGCAAAGGAAAGATGAGCTAAGCTGGGAGTCTGGGCCTCCGGCACAAGAACAGCGCTCCATACGAGACCAGACTGAGAAAAAACTCAGATGCTTCAACTGCTACATGCAAGGACATATTGCATATAACTGTCCTGAGAGTGAAGAGCCAATACAATGTGACATAGGAATAAGGGCTCTGCATAGGATTGTATTGACTTGCTTAAAGATGTGTATCGTGACTGGTGGTGGTGTTACAGCACAGCTAAAAGTGGTGATGGTGGAAGGGAATTGTGTACAAGCCCTAATTGATTCGGGGAGTGAGGCTACTTTGAAAAGTGTTCTGCTCGAGCCAGAGAAATGTGATATAAGACAAATGATTAATATTGTGTGTACACATGGTGACACCCGCACATATCCTTCGGCAGAGGTAGAGTTTGTTACAGAGGTTGTAAATGTTAAATTCCCTATAGTACATGTAGCTCAAACGCAAGAGCGAATAAGTAAGGCCAGGTATCTGAGTACCTTGGACCTGATCATAGGGTATTGGCAGGTTCCCCTGACAGAAAAAGGGAAGGACAGCGTTTTCTACTCCCGAGGGGTTATGGCAACATAAAGTACTGCCATTCAAGTTCCATGGTGCAACGGTCCCCTTTTTGCATATTAGAATAGAATACTCTGGCCCCACAGAGAGTATGCAGCTGCCTCCCTTGTTGATGTGGTAATTCACAGGGTGGACTGGGAAGCACACCTGATGAAGGTCCAGTTAGTTGTGAATAATGTAAGGGCTGCCGGTTTGACTGCTAACACTGTGTTATCTAGGATTAGAGGAGGCTAATCCTATTGGGTGGGGGCTCCTTAAATTACAGGGGAGCAAGGTAGCAGCCATCTACAATAGGCCACGTCCTGTAACTGAGAAGCTAGTCAGGGCTGGTACAGCCTTAGGTGATATGAATGTTCACGGTATGTGTTCTAAGGTCGCTCGCCCCGATGGGTCTGAGCTGGGGAGGAGGATATGTGATAAAGTGAAGGTAGAGAGGCCTTTAACATTTAACCCCAGGGGAAGTACGTGTTGTATGTGTGGTGTGCAACACAAAGCTACATTTAGTTATGGGCCACTGGGGTGGAGCATTTGGAGAGCAGGGTGGGCCACTCCTCAGTTTATACACAACTGGGAGAAATAAGGTCCAGGCAAATTTTTTTGGAACTGTCTCCAATCCACTGCTCAACTGCAGATAATCAGCTGCAGCAGTGGGAATAATCCCCTCCCTGCTAGGCAGGTAAAGGGGGATTGCTGGCTTCATCCCTGGAAGCAGGTAGGAGAGAGGCTGTTCTTTCCAGTGAGAGAGTCAAGGAGACTGAGCACTGGGAGTGCAAAAGGAAAGCAGTCAAGGCTGGCTTGCAGCACTGGGAGTGCAGATAGGAAAGCAGTCAAGGCTGGCTTGGAGCACTGGGAGTGCAGAAAGGACTCCCAGTTAAGACTGACTTGGAGCACTGGGAGTGTAGAAAGGAAGGCAACAGGCTGACTAAGCACTGGAGTGCAGAGAGCTGACAAAGACACTAGGTTGGTGAAACCAATATTGTTTTGTTCTAGTTTAACCCCTGAGAGATAGGGAACCTGATGTTAGTAAGTGCTCAGACGAGCTAGGTTTTTGTTTATAGGGATTTGAGTTATATTTATGTTTTCATTTGCTGCTGTCTCCTGTGTGGACTTACAAATAAAGTGCCTGGATTATATGCACATAAAGGACTGTGCCTGTTGTTTACCCTAGAGGACCGTGCTATCTGCAAACAAGGATCACAACACACACACCTATATAAATTTAATACATAAGGTAATAAATATTCAACCGTGAGAAGTTCATTCTATGCTGAGAAATATTTCCATAGATATCTTAAGATTTTAGATTGAAGATTTGACTTTGTCCCTGAGGTTATTCCATAATTGCGCTGCTCTGTAGGAAAAGGAGGATCAAGCCACTTTATTTTTGTATTGCGGTATGCTAAATATCGTGCTAGTACTGGATCGGAGGTTATAGGAGGTGGGAACAGCTAGGGTGAGCATTCTACTCAGGTAGTATGGGAGCTTCCCAGAAATGCTGATATGCACAAGGCTGGAAAGATGAAGAGGTTGTCGGGATTCCAGCGACAACCAGTTTAGCTCTTTTAACATGTCACAATGGTGGGTAAAGTAATTACATTCTAGTACAAAGCTGCAAAACAAATTATATTAAGTTTATTAAGGTGGGTTTGCGGTGCGGGTGCATACACTACATCTCCATAATCAATGACCGGCATTAGCATTTGTTGCATTATCTGTTTCCTTACTGTAGCATTTAGGCAGGATTTGTTTCTGTACAGGGGCACCTAGTTTTGGGTAAAGTTTTAAAGAGCTTTTTTTCAATTTTAAGGCGAATGGATAGATTGGGGTCTTGCAACATACCTAGATATTTAAAAGAGCAGACTGCTGTCAGTGTGCTATTTGAATTTGTTCTGATACACAGTTGTTGATTTTGTAGTTTACGTAATTTATGTACAGTTCCAAAGATCATTGTAGCAATTTTGTCAGTGTTTAGGAAGAGTGTTATTCGCTATCTACTTTTCTGCCTCTGTGAATTGGTTTTGGAGCACAGCCTCAAGCTGCGGTAGCTTGGGTTTAGTAGCGTAGATTACAGTGTCGTCTGCATACATGTGTACAGTTGAGGATTTGCAGACTTTAGGCAGATCATTTATAAATAATGGGAATAGCAGGGGGCCGAGTATAGAGCCTTGGGGAACACCACACGTGACTGAAAGAAGGAAGGAAGTGCAATCAGAAATGGCCACATATTGCAATCGGTCTGAAACATACGAACATTAGCGGACGATCGCCAATGCCTGAGTTTTTAAGTTTTTGCAAAAGAATGCCATGGTCTACTGTGTCAAAGGCCTTGGCAAAATCAAGGAAAATAGCTCCTTATTCCATGCCAATTTGGATGTCATTGCAAACTTTTAAGAGGGCAGTTGAAGTTGAGTGATTTGGACGAAAGCCTGTTTGATCAGGAGTCAGATAATTTGATCATTGATAATATTCACATAGTTGCGTGTGAACGCGTTTTTCAAAGATTTTTTACAATACTGGGAGCAACGATATTGGGCGATGGTTAGAAACCAAAGTAGTGTCACCACTTTTATGGATAGGCACTACTCTCACAGTCTTCCAAAGTTTGGGTATGTATCCTGACACCCACGGATTCATTGATAAGGGTAATGACAGGTTTAGCAATTGCTGGCACACTGAGCTTCAGCAACATTTCTGGGATTTAATCTGGTCCACACTGTTTTTTAATTTTTTAATTAAGATGTTTATTAACGACACTAACAGGCACAGGTCTAAAATTGAATTTTTCTATATGATGATTTTGCAGATTTGGCAGGGACTGATCTTTATTTGTGGTGTGAAAATGAGTGTAATTTGTTATCTTAGCAACCAGGGTGGTAGCACATCCAACAAAATAATTATTAAAGGCATTTTCTACATCTAGGGGGTGTTGCAATGTTTGGTTGTCTATTTTGACAGTGGAGGGTTGGGAGTGGATTGTGGGGGATTGTATGCTATTTATGATTTTCCAGAAGTTTCTTGGGTTTGATAGCTTGTTGTTCAAATTTTCACAGAAATATTGGGCCTTTGTGATTTTTGTTTGTTTTTAGTGCATGCATATCGCCATTGTCTGTAAGTACAGTGATCGTTAATGGATCCAGTACGCTTGACCTTTGACCACAGTGAATCTCTAAACTGGTACATTTGAATGAGATCAGCTGTAACCCATAGCAGGTGTGTCCCTTTTAGTTGCACTTTACGCAGAGGGGCATGCAAATTTCAAACATGCAAGAGCTCGGACTGACAACATGCAATTGCAGTGTCTCGATCTAGTATTAGACCTAATCTGTGCCATGGTATGTTCTTGAGATCACCTTTAAAGGATTCAAGATTACATTTTTTGAAAGACTTGGTGATTTTAATCTTGGGAGGGGATTTAGTGGCCTTTATTTTGTGCATGCAGTACACTAGACAGTGGTCACTGAAACTGTTAGGGAGAATGCCCGCCTCCTGGATTCTGCCAGGACAACTGGAGAGAATCCAATCGAGGAAGGTTTGGTTCTGGCCAGTGGCGTACACAAAATCGATGGGGCCCCAGTGCGAAACTGATCTTTCTACATCGTTTACTTGGCGCAATCTTTCCCTATTTACCTTATCTATTACATAGTGGTTTGTACTGACTCTGACATATACCCTATGAGGCACCTTTTTTCTAATGAAAACAATTTCAGTTTTTCTAGCCTTTCCTCGTAACTATTTTCCATCCCCCGTACTAGTTTTCTAGCTTGCCTCTGCACTTTTTCTAGTGCAATATCAGTCTTTAAAAATGGTGCCCTAAATTGCACTGCATATTCAAGGTCTTACCATTGATTTGTAAAAAGGCAAAATTGTATTTGGATCACGTGAATCAAAATCTGTTTTTATACCCAAAAGGACATTCGGCCTTTTGCAACGGCAGACCAGATTTGCATACTGTTTGCTAGTTTGTAATCTATCGTTGTTCCCAAGTCCTTTTCATTTAATTTTATTCCTAACTCTAACCATTTAATGTACCAGTGGCTTGTGGATTCCTTATTACAAAATGCCTGACTTTGCATTTATCTGTATTAAATCTCATCTGCCACTTGCCTGCCCCGTCTCCAAAATTATCCAAATTCCTCTTTAAAGCTATATCATGTTCAGACTGTATTTTGTTACCTAGTTATGTGTCATCTGCAAAGACCAACCAAATAACTTCCAATACACACTTCAAGATCTTTCTTAAATTGATTAAAGAGAAGTGGACACAAGACAGAACATTGAGGCACACCACTTTTGTCTAATTTGAATATTTTCTGTTTACAACTAATCTTTGCACTCTATCTTTAACACCTTCACGACCGAGGACGGTTCAGGACCGTCATCGGCATTTTTGCGTTGCCGACCGATAACGGTCCTGAACCGTCCTAACGGTCTGAGTTACTTACCTGATCGCCGTCGTTCCCCCGGCGGCGATCAGCGTTGCTCTGGTTGTGGGGAGACTGCCTGCAGCCCAGACAGTCTCCCCACACTGAATTAGGACCCCTGTGGCCATGTGATCGCTTAACACAGCGATCACATGGTCACAATAGGTGTCCATATGTCTGTCTGCAGGGGGACTGTCTGTGCTGACAGGCAGTCTCCCTGCTAGTGTAAAAAAAAATAAAAAAATAAAGTTAGTGTTAATAAAAAAAATAAAAAAAATTATATATGTGTATAAATATGATATATAGACATATATTATATCTATATAATATATGTCTATATATCATATAATGTCATACTAAGTGTATTTTTATATTAATATGTACTTATATTAATATAAAAATACACTTATAATTAAATTACACACGTATATATATAATATATATAATAACTATATATTATTATAAAATATAAATAAGTAATTTAAATTAAATAATTTTTTTAAATAATAAAAAATGTAAAAAAATTATATCTATATGAAATTTTATTCTAAATGTATTTTAAAATTAATATATATATTTATATCAAAATACACTTAGAATGAATTTGTATATATATCTATGTATATATAAATAAATAAAAATAATACGAAATATACATATGTCCATATACAAAATTACATAAATAATTATATAAATATACATGTAGACTTCAAATATATAAATATGCATATATATTTAAATTCTACGTGCGTATTTATGTAATATTTTTACATAATTCAGTAATTTTATTGATTGCAATTTGAGGGACCTGCCTGCCAACCCAGGCCGAAATTCCAGAGAATTTAATTTGCTAGCACTGTATTTTACCCTGTAACGTTCTACGACACCCTAAAACCTGTACATGGGGGGTACTGTTTTACTCGGGAGACTTCGCTGAACACAAATATTAGTGATTCAAAACAGTAAAACATATCACAGCGATGATATTGTCAGTGAAAGTGACTTTTTTTGCATTTTTCACACACAAACAGCACTTTTACTGATGATATAATTGTTGTGATACGTTTTCCAGTTTTTAAACACTAATATTTGTGTTCAGCGATGTCTCCCGAGTAAAACAGTACCCCCCATGTACAGGTTTTATAGCATTTTTGAAAGTTACAAGGTCAAATATATGGGTCAAATATTTTTACATTGAAAATGGCCAGGTTGGTTACGTTGCCTTTGAGAGCGTATGGTAGCCCAGGAATGAGAATTACCCCATGATGGCATACCATTTGCAAAAGAAGACAACCCAAGGTATTGCAAATGGGGTATGTCCAGTCTTTTTTAGTAACCACTTGGTCACAAACACTGGCCAAAATTAGCGTTCAATTTAGTTTTTTTACTTTTTTCACACACAAACAAATATGAATGCTTACTTTGGCCAGTGTTTTCGACTAAGTGGCTACTAAAAAAGACTGGACATACCCCATATTGAATACCCTGGGTTGTCTACTTTAAAAAAAATATGTACATGTGGGGTGTTATTCAGAGATTTATGACAGATAATAGTGTTACAATGTCACTATTGATAAATTTTAAAAATGTATGTTTTGAAACCGCAATATCCTACTTGTACCTATAGCTCTATAACATGCAAAAAAAAGCAAAAAAGCACGTAAACACTGGGTATTTTTAAACTCAGGACAAAATTTTGAATCTATTTAGCAGTTTTTTTCATTCGCTTTTGTAGATGAGTAAAAGATTTTTCAAGTAAAAGTCAAAAAACATGTATTTTTTTCAATTTTTCATCATATTTTTTATTTTTTTTAAATTAAAATACATGAGATTATATAAATAATGGTATGTAAAGAAAGCCCCTTTTGTCCTGAAAAAAACAATATATAATTTGTATGGGAACAGTAAATGAGAAAGCGGAAAATTACAGCCAAACACAAACACCACAAAAGTGTAAAAATATGCCTGGTCGCAAATGTACAACATCGCAAAAACAGTCCAGTCCTTAAGGGGTTAAGCTAGTATTCTATCTAAGAACACAATTTTTGTCAGTATGGAACTGTATCAAATGCCCTAGCAAAATCCAAGTAGATCACATCTAGTGGAACACCCTGATCTATGTTTCTACTAACTTCTTCATAGAATGCAGTTAAGTTAGTTCGGCATGACCTGTTTATCTTAAAGCCATGTTCATTCCTGGTAATTATATTTTATGTTCATAATGAATCTTAAATATTATCCCTTAACAGCCCTTGAAATAATTTGGCAACCACGGATGTTAAGTTCACGGGACGGTAGTTTCTGGGTTGAGCTTTTAAACCCTTTTTATATACAGGCACCACATCTACTTTTTTCCAATCCGCTAGTACAATTCCTGTAAGAAAATAATCCTGAAAAATGTAAAACAGTGGTATGAATATTTCTACACTATGCTCCCTTAGTACGTGTGGGTGAACACCATCTGGTCCGGTGGCTTTAACATTAACTTTATTCAATTTTTGAAGCACTTTATCTTGTGTTAACCAATCACCCGTTTGCTGTAAGTCTTTTGTAACAGGGATTTACAAATCTACAGCAATAGATTCTTCCCTATAGAACAAAGTAAAATAATGATTTAGAATTATTGCCTTGTCCTTAACCTCCTTGCTTAATTCACCCATTACACTGTCCAATGGAATAAACACTTTCACACTTAACCTTTTTTGGCATTAAAGTACTTTTTGGAGGGGGTTGGTCTTGCACTCTTTTTTTCATTTTAAAGTTTAGCCCATCTAATTGCTCATTTGCAGTCCCTATTAGCATTCTTAGATTTGTTATAGGATGCGATCGACCCCTCTGATTTAAACGTTTTGAATGCCCTTTTCTTATCTTTAATCATTTGACTGACCCTTGTACTAAGCCACATTGGCTTTAATTGCTTATTTTATATTTGTTTCCCAATGGGAAATGTGCTGTTGTAGAATTTGTTTAAAGACGTTCCATTTATTCTCTGTGCTTTTGCCAGTGAATAATATTAGTTGTAAAGATGTCCTTATCCTATTGAATCAAGCATTTAAAAAAAAAAAAAAAGAAAACATTTATATTTTTAATTATTTTTTTGTGCGAAGAATAATGCATGTACATACATCAGTTTAACACTGACCATTTCAGGTATAACAATTGTATGGCATGTAGATTGACAGCACATTTTTATATTATGTCATGAGAACAGTCAACGTAACGTAGCACATTGGAGAGTGCCTCTCCATGGGGGAGTCAATGTTATCGTGAGTATGTGGCTAACACTGTGGTCAAATGGTAATATTCGGTGCTCATCATGCTTGCGTGTTTGTTGTAAATTTGAGTTGGTCGTGTTAGACTGCATAGTTATATCATTTATAGGATAGACGTAGGATCCTGGGTTGGTTAAAGTTCTGTTCTGAAACATTGTTGATTGGTGTGTGTATGGTTTCATGTTGTGGTAATACCTCTCCTGTGCTGTGTACCGTGGAGCTTTAAGGGAGCTTTGGTATCTCTAGTAAGTGCCAGAGGTGGGAAACCGCTCAGAGGTTCATGGTCTAGAGGATATCGTTTGTAATATAGGTGTATACCTGTTCCCTATGGCTCTAAGTGTGCCAGGAGGTATTATGTGTCTGTATAGTGATCTGCATACTTAGGAATGCGGTTATTGTATAATAATGTATAATAAACAATCTCCGGTAAGAGTGACAAGAAAATTATAACATCAACAAAAAAGTAAATAGAACATTTGTTTTCGGTAGGTGCAAGCCTGTCTCTGCAGGCAGACAGGAGCCGGTAAAACAGTGGCATCTGCATGCCCCTAGGGGTACGAATGGAAGCACTGCCACTGGATTCCATGTGTAGGTTGGGGAGGTGGTATTGCGTTGTCGTACTCTGATCTTTTGCTTCCTGGAGATCCTGGACAGAATATTTTGCGGCGCCATGTTGAATCCCTAACATGTGCTGCATTTTCCATCTGATGCCTTTAGACCGGAGGAGAGATGTGAATGTCTGAGTCGATCTTCGCCCCGCCATTGTGATCCTGGAGTCCACGTCCGCGTCGAATGGTAGCGGCATACCCTTGAAGGTGTATGGTGAGTGGTTCCTGACTGCGTTCATGACAACTGCTTAATCCTTGCCGTTTTGGAATCGCACTAAGAGGTCTCTCGGTGCTGAGGTTGGTGCTTTGGCTGGTTTTTGCAGTCAGAATATCCCATCCAACCCCACGAGTTTAGCTTGCTTCAGGGGTAGTAGTGCTATGAAGAGGCACCGCATGAGATACATAGTTACACAGTTACATAGCTGAAAAGAGACTTGCGTCCATCAAGTTCAGCCTTCCTCACATATGTTTTTGCTGTTGATCCAAAAAAAGGCAAAAAAACTAGTCTGTAGCACTTCCAATTTCGCAACAAACTAGGAAACAATTCCCTCTTGACCCCAAAATAGATGTCAGATGTCTCCTTGGATCAAGCAGCTATTACCCAACTAATTATAAATTATATCCCTGTATGTTATGTTTTTGCAAGTATTTATCCAATTGCAGTTTAACCCCTTAAGGACACATGACGTGTGACATGTCATGATTAACTTTTATTCCAGAAGTTTGGTCCTTAAGGGGTTAAACATCTGTATGGACTCTGATAAAACCACCTCTTCAGGCAGAGAATTCCATATCCTTATTAATCTTACTGTAAAAAAAACCTTTTCTTTGCCTTATGTGTGACCTCAGCCTAAATGTGTGACCTCATGTCCTATGTATAGCCCTGTTTATGAATAGATTTCCAGATAATGGTTTGTACTGGCCCAGAATATATTTGTATAATGTTATCATATCCCCTCTGAAGCGCCGTTTTTCCAAACTAAAGAGATTTAAATTTTTTAACCATTCTTCGTAACTAAAATGCTCCATTCCTTTTATCAATTTTGTAGCTTGTCTCTGCACTTTTTCTAGTGCAATGATATCCTTCTTTAGAACAGGTGCCCAAAATTACACAGCATATTCAAGATGTGTTCTTACTAGCGATTTATAAAGAGGCAAAATTATATTTTCATCATGAGAATTTATGCCCCTATTTATACATGACAAAACCTTACTGGCCTTAGCAACTGCAGATTAACAGTGCATATTGCTGTGGTAGCTCTTCCTCCTAGATATCTTCCGATATCCCTCTTATCTTGAGGTTTAGTCTGCGCCTCTGGTCTTCAAGCACCGCAAACCCTTGGTTTGCTTGTTGTAGTTGCAGGTCCTGCACTGCCCGTTACAGTTGGCCTGTTTGCTGGGTATTTTGGTGCGTGTCTTGCTCCAAAGCCCCCATGCGGCTCATTAGGCCTTGCAGGTCGTTTCGGATGTGAGTCATGTCGGCCTGGATGGTATGCTGAAGGTCTGTGAGCAGATCTTTCATGATTGCCGTCGTCACCGGAGCTGAGTCTGAGTGAGAAGTGGTAGGCTTGAGAGCCCTCCGCTCCAGTGTGTCCCCCTCTGCCATTCCCAGTGAAAAGTCGTCTGAGATCTCAGTGTCATCATCTGAGATGTTGGCCATTTTAGGGACCACCACCGATATTCATGCCCATTCTCTGCTTATCGAGTCTGGGTTTTTTGTTTTTTCACCCCATGTTCAGGTTTGATATGCAGGCTTGGGGAGCACAAGAATCCCTGCTAATCTGGTTTTAATTCAAATTTTGCATTTTTATAATTGTTTTTGTACAGCCCCATACCATTTTGTTTTTTTTGAGTTCATCTCAAATGATACCATATTATGGTCACTATTTCCCAGGTGTTCCCCAATGTGAATGTTTGAAAATAAGACATTGTTATTAGTTATGACAAGATCCAAAAAAAAATAAAAAAATTCTGGATAATAAAATCTCCCATGATTAACGAATTACCCAGTTGTGCAGCCTTATTAATTTGAGATAGAGTTGCTCTTCCAAATCAATATTAATATTTGGGAGCTTGTAACATATTTCTACATACATAAGTACGTACATAAGAAAAATAGATAAACTAATAATTTGCACCAACAACAGTTAAAGGACCACTCTAGGCACCCAGACCACTTCAGCTTAATGAAGTGGTCTGGGTGCCAGGTACCTCTAGGATTAACCCTTTTTTTTATAAACATAGCAGTTTCAGAGAAACTGCTATGTTTATACTGAGGGTTAATCCAGCCTCCAGAGCCTCTAGTGGCTGTCTCATCGACAGCCGCTAGAGGCGCATGCGTGCTTCTCACTGTGAAAATCACAGTGAGAGCACGCAAGCGTCCATAGGAAAGCACTGTAAATGCTTTCCTATGCGACCGGCTGAATGTGCACGCGGCTCCTGCTGCGCATGCGCATTCAGCCAATGACGTCGCGAGCAAGGAGGAGAGGAGGAGTACAGCTCCCCGCCCGGCGCTGGAGAAAGGTAAGTGTTTAACCCCTTCCTCTCTCCAGAGCCCGGCGGGAGGGGGTCCCTGAGGGTGGGGGCACCCTCAGGGCACTATAGTGCCAGGAAAACGAGTATGTTTTCCTGGCACTATAGTGGTCCTTTAAAAATAAAAAAGAGAAATTAACTAGTATCCGAATTACTCACTTTGTTGTTACAGTAATGGTATCTTCTGCCTGGGGGAGTACTGATAAAGAAAACTGGGAACTCACCCAAATTAGATTTCACTCCCAGTGAGCACACTTAATCAATTGCATTCCGTGGATTTTATACTTTTTTTTTTTTTTTTTTTTGTGCATCATGTTTCCAAGCCAGCTCTGAAGGAGGTACAGGGAAGTTGTAACTGTAGAAAGTCTAGGTTTACCTTTTGGCCCGTTTTAAAACATCAATTTATACAATGGAGTTTAAAGGGACACTATAGTCACCAGACAACTACAGCTTATTGAATTTGTTCTGGTGAGTCATTCCCTTCAGGCTTTTTGCTGTAAACACTGTCTTTTCAGAGAAAATGCAGTTTTTACATTACTGGCCACTCCTCGGATAGCTGTTAGAGATCCTTCCTTGGTCATGACTGCCTAAAATGCATCCGAACATTGTGTCTCCTCCCTCTGCATGCACACACTGAACTTTCCCCATATAGATGCATTGATTCAGTTCATCTCTATGAGGAGATGCTGATTGGCCAGGGCTGTTTTTGAATCATGCTGGCTCTGCCCCTGATCTGCCTCTTTGTCTGTCTCAGCCAATCCTATGGGGAAGCATTGTGATTGGATCAGGCCACTACTTCTGATGGTGTCAGCAGACTATTTGTTTTTCTGAGGCAAACAGCATGCAGATCTACAGCTTCAGGCTTGAATACAGTAAGATTTTGCTATTTGTATGGAGGCATGAGGGGCTAAGGGGGGCCAGATGGTGGTTTTAACACTTTAGTGTCAGGAATACATGTTTGTGTTCCTGACCCTATAGTGATCCTATTAACAAAAAATAAAAATAAAATAACATGTTTATTTCTTGCAGTAAACCTGACGCATAAATAGTTTTATAGACATTTCATACAACCCGACCTAAAATAAAGGACTTCCACAGCTTCCCAAATGGCCTAAGTAGCACTGGGCATGTTTGGACTTCTTATGTAGGGCATTGCTCTTCACATTCTGCATATGTATAACAGGAGGTACAAGTTTTTCTATGTATATTTTATACAAGTATTTCTATGTATGTATATATTATTATTATTATTACATCTTTTTATTATTGTTTTCTGGTTAGCAGAAAATTGTCTCCTGATTGCTATTTGCCAATTAGCAAACCAAAAGGCTCTGATGTCTGCTAAGCAAGAATATCACAAATGTGTGAAGTCAGGTAGTCTGGTAAAGGTCAAACATGCATGTTTTTTGGTGTAAAGAATCACTCCTCGCCACAAATGGATATTGGCTTAGCAGGAAGGGGAGCTTATCCCTTTTCCTGCTGTGCCAACAGATGTCTGATTCTTTTAGCTAGATACAGCCGAATTAACCCCTCCAGTTCTGTAATCAGCCATGGCACATTTCCTGTAACAGGAAAGCCAATTTAGCCCTTGCAGTGCAGTAATCCGCTATACAGCCTCTAATAGGTAATCATCCAATGTATACACCAAGCACATTGTATGTAATGACAATAATTATATAGTTTAACAATGTATTTTGCTTATTGGGCATGTCAATCAGCAATTTAGTGTGCGAGTAGACTGTGTTTATCACTCCGTTCCCATATTTCCCCAGGCCAAGTGCAAGATGATTGTAATATTCCAGTTACCAGGGGATAATCAGAGTAGCTACAGCATGTGAACGGCAATTGCTGTATAGGAGATCAGAACTTGCCTTGATAGCCTTCTCCTGCTTAAAACTGTAAAGGAGACCTATTTTGCTTTACACTAAAATTAAACCATAATTGCAGTTACTTGATGATAAAAATAAAAAAAATATGCCTGTATGTATTTTGGAAGATATAAGTAGCTACTACAATAACATTAAATTACACTTGTATCCTACAGGAGGTGAAAGTAGACTTTTTTAATTTTACTCAACTTGTTCCTCTGGATCAACGGTGCCTTATCCAGGCTGCAGACCTCCTAATGGCTGATTTTAAGATGCTAAGCAGTCAGGACATTAAGTGGGCGTTGCATGAACTAAAGGGACACTATGCAATTACAAGAAAGGTATTTATATTTTCCTCTTCTACATTATATTTTCCATGTTGATAATTTCATGAACAGTGGTAGACATTAAATCAGGATTAGTAGGCATTCGTCTAAAACAGCAGTACAAACACTTTAAAGGTTCATCTTGTTTTGCACCCCTTCATTTAAATTTTCTATATTTCTGTTTCATCCATTTTTAGATATGCAGAAATGACATGTAATATTTCTTATATACTGTTTATGATCTTGAATTTAATAGTTGTTTGAGATTTATTTTTGGTTTTGTTTATTTTTAGTTTTGTATCCCAGCTTTGCTATGTTAATATTTTTGCAACAAGATTACACAGTCCTTTTATAAATCATGGAGTCCCCAACTATTCATTAACGTTTTGGGCAGGGGTTGCAGTAACCAAACCAATAGATGGCTATTTCATGTCTATCTAGACTTTTTCAGATGCCATTAAGAAGTGGCAGGAGCTGTCGCCTGATGCAGCAGGGAAACGTAAAAAGAGAAAAGAGATGAACCAGTTCTCCTACATTGATTTCAAATTTGACCAAGGTATCAAATTGCTGAATAAATGTTGTGTCAATATATTGCAGTTATAGGTTTCATTTAAATAGAAATTCTTACATTCGAAAAACAAACGTAACTCTATAATAAAAGTTTTGTTCGTCTTTTATCTTTCGATGTGATGGTCTCACTGGACTTAATGCTCCTTGCCTATCCAATGCTCCATAGAGACGCTTTGGGGGTGGGGGGGAAAGTGGTCGGGGAACTGTGCATGGAAATATATAATACTAATACCAGTGCATCTCTTTGGGGCACGATTGTCTTCATATGGAGCGTGAGGTTGCTGAACAAGAGTCCTGCAGACACTGCAAGGCTGCAATGTGGAAGCACATTTAGTGGCTATCTAGGTAAAGCCACTATAGGCGATCTTAGAGCTCTATATCCACATTGGAAGGAGAAGAAAAGAAAGGAGAGACTGTAGGGACAGTAAGGCTCTTTAAACACCAAACCTTTTTACATTCAAGGGTTAATCAAACCATCATGACGACTTCAGTTTTTTTAAGTGGTCATGGTAGTCGGAATCTGGATGTGCAGTGTTTTTGCTTGAAACTCTGCACATCCAGAGTTATTTTTAATTGTATGTCAGGGACTAGTTGTACCACCAACACACATGATATAGACAGCCCAGAACTATGTTCCAGTCTACCTATTGTCAATTCTGTGCATATTTTGTCTTTTTAGTGCACGCAGCGTAATATTTTCCCTTTCTTTCCACTTCCTTCCTGCCTCCCACTGTGCGCTTCCTCTCACCTCTCTCCATTGCTTTTTTCGGTTTTGTTTTTTTTAAATTTATTTTTGTATTTACAAATGCCTACCTCCTCTCATTATTTTAGTTTCCATGCATGTTCTCTGAAATGGAAAATGGTTCAATCACAGGCTTATCTATGTGAAGCCTGTGATTGGACTGTGTGAGGCCCCCTGTGACATCAGACCACCAGACAGAGGATGTTTTGGGGGGACTAATAGCAATGATTAAAGGGAAACTAGAGTGCCAGGCAAACAAACTCATTTTCCTGGCACTATAGATTCCCCCTCTGTCAAGGCCCCCTCCCACAGCGCTGAAGGGGTTAATAACCCCTTCAGTCACTTACCTGGGTCCAGCACTGATGTCCCTCGGCGCTGGCTCAGCTCCGCCTCATGCATAGCGTGAGGACGTCCAGTGTCATTTAGACGACCAAAAGTCGTCTAAGAAGCCGGAAGTCCCTCTAAACAGCCACTAGAGGAGGAGTTAACCCTAGCTAGTAATTATTGCAGATTATAAAAGCTGCAATAATTACCATTCTAGGGTTAAAGGTGATGGGAGTTGGCACCCAGACCACTTCAATGAGCTGAAGTGGGCTGGGTGCCAACAGTCTTTCTTTTTAAGTTCCAGAGCCTGACCATTAAATAAATGGAAATTTAGTCATTAGTCCTTCTCCTGCTTAGCCCACCATGGTGCTAAAAGCACCCCAATTTTGGTGTGTCCTAACATTTTTTTTATTTGGGAACTGATAAATTATACAATGTACAATGTGTACCTTGATAAACGCTGCTTACATTACTTTTTGCTCTCAGCTGAACTGGTAAAGAGGTTAACATGTGGATGAATCCAGTCCAAAGCACTTAACATGGGGTAAACCGAAAACACTTGCATAAAATTGCCAGTACTAAAGGTTTTATATTCCGAAATGCAGTAATGAAAAAGTTCCCTTTAAATATCACATCTAAGGTGTTTCTTTCATTAGACTTGAGAATCATGGACGATGCGGTTCACACATGACACTTACTTAGTTGAACAGGTAAGTGCTGTGCCTCCAATAGAAACAGAGAAAAGGCGAATATATTCCAGCAATGAATTCATGGAAGTTAAAAAAAAAAAATAAATGTGCTTAACAATGCAGTCATTTACAGTGATTCATGGCAGTGCAACTGAAAGGACTCTATAAACACTCAGACCACTTTCTCATTGATGTCCTTGTCTCCTTAGCCCTGCAATGTAAAATATTACAGTTTCAGAGAAACAGCAATGTTTATATTGTAGGGTTATGAAATGATGCTGGATGTCCTCACACTTTGCATAGCATGCAATACGTTAATGATTTCCTATAGGAAAGGCGGAATGCGCTCGTCGAGCATGCGCATTGGGTTCCCCCATCAGCTGACTTTGGAGGAAAAGGGAGCCTGACTGAGTGCCAGGAACCTCGGTGCTGTAATCAGGCAAGTGTTTACAGTGTTAGTTAACCCTTTCATGGCTGGTGAAGGGGGTGGGGAGCCTCTGAGGCAGAGGGATACTTTAGTGTTTGTATTACAGTTTTGTATTCAAAACGCTATAGTGTTTCTTTAACCCCCCACTATAAAAATAAATAAGCAACAAAAAAAATTGTTACTGTATTGGAAAACAAACACCAGGTTGTGGTCATTTTACTGCCTTACTTTAGGGTTAATGATCTCTTGAAAACAGTTTAAATGGACACTTGAAGCACGCTAACCAATTCGTCTTCTTGAAGTGGTCATGTTGCCTGGAGTACCTCAGTGCCGTCCCGCTGTGCAGTGTTAAACCATTATCAATAGAGCCTAGGAAGAGCACTTGCAGTTTCACTGATGCCATCACAGATGTGAGTTGGTGTAACTAAAGCATCCCCAAAAACTTTTTATTTTTATTTTTTTACACTACTGCCAGCCACCTCAGCTAGCAAGAGATTTATTGTAAAATGTAATCCGGCTTCCCCTTTAAAAAAACTAAAACAAACTAATTGATGACCAATCAGAATGAAGAAAGGATTTTCCTAGACATGGCTTTTCACACCACCCATATCCACATATTTTTCCCAGTGCATCTTAAAAGGGGCGCTCTAGAGATTGAAACAACTTTAGCATAATCCAATATTAGTGTATAAATCTTGCCCCTTAAGTCTCACTGCTCAATTCTTTGTCATTTAGGAAGTAAATGACTTTTGCTTCTGTTTATGCAGCCCTAGCCACACCTCCTCTAGCTGTGACTGACAGCCTGCAAGAAAAAAAATCTGCTTTGTAAATTGATATTTAATCACACAAAGGAGGTACCTGCAGAGTCTAGAAGGCTAGTAACAAAGCAGGATATAAGAATTAAGTGTTTAGGAAGGCTGTGCAAGTAAACATAGAAGTATTACTAGGGCTACGTGAACAAAACAAAGTGATTTAACTCCTAAATGGCAGATAATTGATCAGTGATACTGCAGGGACATGATGTATACACCAAACTGCTTCATTCGTTTAATTATGTCCTGCATTTCAGTTTCCTGTCTCTGCTGTTAAATAGTGAGATGTCTTTCTTAATTATGCATCAGCCTTGGGCCAATTATTACTGGGACAGGAGCCAAAAATGAATCACTGCACCACTAACATTGTGAGATTTCAAAATACTTTTATTTATTAGCAGCAACTGCCGAGAACACTGTGGTTTTCCCCCATGTCACAGTGAGATCTGGTGCCTCTTATCTCTCTTCTTTGTTGACTGACAGTTTTATGGAGCTGTGTATAGGTACAGCTTATTGTGTCCTCCTTCATGCTATAAAACTGACATTCAACAGTGGGTAAGACCATGCAAGGAGAGAGAGAAGAGGCAGTACAGGGGATTTACATCCATATTCACAAAAATACTTTAAAATGCAAGCTATGTGGAAGGGGAGAATGTGGCTTGAAAGCAGCACTGTCATTTTGCAGGCTTTTTTTTATCCTTGTAATACCACTTGTTTAAATATAATGTTTTTTTTATTTCTATTTCATCTCGGTTTTATCTCTTTTTATGCTTAAAGGAACACTTGAGTGTGAGGAATACAAAGCTGCATTCCTAACACTACAGTGTCCTTCCTCACTATACTTTGGACCGGTCTGCCCCTTTGGGCTTTGCCAGAAAAATGACTAGTGGGTGGGGTTATGGTGCACAATTTTGCATTGTATGTATTATTTAATTTTACAGAGTTGAACATGCAAAAAAAGTAAAAGAAACAAAAAACTGGGTATTTCCTCTAGCTATCAGATCATGATGCCTCAAGTTCTCTTTTAACTTTGTTTTGCATGTGATGCTCTGCTTTCTTTCAAATGTATGTTAAAAATGTAGCAGTCAATATCACCTTTCATGTCCGTTTTGGCACAGCCAGAGCCCACATTGAATTAGAGGAGAATCCGAAATATGACCAATGGCAAAAATCGGTTTATTGCAGTGTTTGACAGGGAGCCAAGATGGAGGCACTCTTTTTTTAAGATTGAGCATTGTTGATTTCTTTATTTGCTTTAGGGAAATGTTGATTGCTACTTTAACTTTATTTTTAAGACTCCAAAAAATCTAAAGGATACATATATTGCTTAGAATAGAGTGTAAATCAAACACAGTTGATAAGTAAACCGTGGTTCACTCTCGTTTTTTTGGTAAAATTTTTATTCGGTTTGGTCATACTAGACTAACCATGTTTATTAGACAGCAGAGGAATATCGGATACATATTTGATATCCTAAAACTGATAGCTTTAAACTGAATTTCCATATGCTTATAGTTCTTACTGTAAAAAAAAAAGTCTCTTTGCCTTACAAAGTGCCTATGATGTGTAGGCTCACCCATGAAGTGTTATCTGATTTATTATAGAGATTAAAAAACTTCTGTCTCTATTTATGCATGATAGTTACTATATTATAATAATAATAAATATTTTTATATACAATGTATGGGCCTATGTATATTTTCTTAAATGCTTTTTTGTCCTTTGGTAATTGTATTTTTATTTTATAAAATAGCTATTGCATTTTATTTTCTAAAATTTTTATTTCAATGTGCTTGTTTGTCACTGTTTGTAAAGAGAGAGTCTGCCTAGCTAAGCCATTTTAGCATCAATTCATTGATAGGCATGATACGCTTTTTTTGTTTTTTCTATTAAAGGCACGCTGCTTACCTGCACAGTTAAATGATCATCTGCATAGCTCATTGTCTATGATTAAGTCCAGTCTGTGCTAGTTGTGAGATGTGAAGGATGTTCTCTTGTATTACTGAATTTTGGAAAATAAAAGCACCTAGCTGGTTTTCTGTTCACCCCATATGAGTGCCTGGTTGTACTCATCCCATTTTACTAAGATAAATCTTATAAACCATATCAATCTAATATGTCCTTACAGTGTGAATCATTTCCTTTTTTTTTTCTCTATGAAAAATTTATTTGTTTATCCTTCACTGGGTAATAGCTCGCATAATGCAAACACATGCTGGTCTTCATGTGTATTGTGTGAAAATGTCTCTTCATGTCCTTATCACTCTATTTTAACAATATTCATGTTCATGAATGAGCATCTCTTTCCATTTTACAAAACTATAATGAGACTCATTTTCCAAGTGCCCACATGAGCAACATTTTATCTGAAATCGACTTCATTAATACATTGACTCTTTTTTTTGGTGAAACAAGCTCATTCCACCTGAGCTTGTATTCCTGTTATGTGTCAATATAGATGCATTCTCTGCTTTATTAATTTGTTTTTTCCCCCCCTAAGTAATAGTGGGTTGTAGAAAAATTTAATCTAGGTTTCTTTCTAAGGGTAAGTTTTCAATTGATGTATATGTTTATTTCACTGCTCAGGAAATGTGACTATTGAGAAACGAATGTTTTTCTTGGAAAATAAGAGGCGGCATTGGAGGTCCTATGACATGAGCTCTTTGTTGCCAGCTGTGCGGATGGAGTTGGAATTTTATGAGCAAAAGATGAAAGAAATTGCAGAGGTATGAAAGATACATGATATTGTCACTTAATATTATTAGTCACAAACCTGATTTCTATTAATATACATATCCTTGTGGTTCCTTTCAGGTGTAAGGAATTAGTAAGTCTGATCTATTTGGTGAATTTAATTTTATCTCTGGTGACTGTAGAAGGTGCAGTAAACATTTGCTTCACAGCCCATTGTATGTTGGCATACCCTGGCCCTATACTATAGTATTTGAGAAATCTGTTAAGCAATGGATTGTCCTAGGGATCTACCGATATAAATTTTTTTAGAGCCAATACCGATGATCTGTGAACTTTCAGGCGATAGCCGATAACTTACCGATACTCTGTACATTTACCATTTTGAAAAAAGAAACCATTTTTACACAAATCTACCATTTACAGAACATGTTTATTATTTATTTATTCGTGCAAATCTTTTTTAGTAATTGGTAAATGCATAAAATATACATGCCAGTCAGATTTTATGTTTTCAAGATTTAGTGTTACTCTCCACTTCCCTGTCCCTTAGTGTACACCTCTCCTCCCCTACTTGTCCCTTAGTGTTCCTCTCCCCTCCCTGTCCTTTAGTGTCCCTCCACCCCGTGGTGGTCCCCTCCCCTCCCTGGTGAGCACTTCCTGTCAGTCCAGCCGGGTACAGGAAACTGCAGCTCCTGTACCGCGGTCTGCTCTGCTCCACTCAACCACGCTACACTGAGTGATTGGTAGGGGGAGCGCTGGTGCGCCCTAATGCGTGTTCCGCCTTATGGATGCGCCGGCCCTGCATGTGCTTGGCCACTGCTGCCTCTCACATTATCGGCAATATCGGTATCAATAGTGTCCGATACCAATATTTTCCAGAATCCGGAATATCGGCCAATAATATCGGCCAAAACGATAGTCGGTCTATCCCTTGATTGTCCTATTAACTGGGTCTCGCTAGGCTCCTGATCTGTTCTGAAGTAGAACTAACGACATCTGCTTCTGCAGAGCTGCAGAAGCCTGATGCTCGTTCTTCCAGCCACAAAATTGATAATAGCCTGCTCAAACTCTTGTTCCAGGCTAGCTAATGATGCCTTAGTGATGCTGTTGGAGGTGAACTAACATCGTCCAAAGGGGTTTCATTCCATTTGTGCAGTTCACAGAAGTGGCCATGGTGCTTGAAATTACACTTTAATTAACGTTCTCGTCCTGCAGTTAAGTTATTGTACCTTTTAGCTTACTGTATATATTTCACAACATTTCTGGGAGGTGGTCTCTTACTTTCTGCTTCCCTCCTTAAAGAGGCACTGAAGGCACTATAATCTAATTTCATCTCATTGAATTGATTTATAGTGCATGAAGTCCCCTGACACCGTCCCTTCATTAAAGTGTTAAACCATTTCTGAGAAGTTTATTATTGAGGGTCCCTGACTTCTCTTAGCTACTTTTGTTAGTTTTGAGTAAGGCAGAGATTACACACCTTCCAGCGATACCGATTTTTACCTGAATGGTTGCTTTGATAGGCTGAGAGGTCAGCTAACACGCTAAGCCAACCACAGCTGCCTATTTCTGATAATTAGCTCGAGCAGCACTGGGAAAAAAAGGTTGCTGGGAACTCTTGCATAGCAGTAAGATTAAGTTTTACCCTGAATGCGAGTAGGTCTACAGGGGATTCCAAACACTGCAGCCGCTTAAATGAAATGAAGCAGATAAAGTGCCTGCAGTGTCCCTTTTTAAAGCTTTGTTATTAACCCTTTTGTATGTGATGCCATGGTTAACCAAGAATAAGGAATATTTATTCATACTTGCCTTCATATTCTTTTCCCTGGGTATTATATATGGCCGCATGTAGTTCTCACATTTAATAAGCCTAATATTTATTTTTGAGCGCTTTAGAACACAGACTGTCACATGCCCACTGAGCCAACTCATGAAATTTGTTCTTTTTCCTGTCCTACCTGCTGTGAGGCGCAGAGCTAACTCATTTGTATATATCACGTTTGTTTCTGTTTATGTAGCCCTAGTCACACCTCTCCTGGCTGTGACTCACAGAGCCTACATGAAAAAAATAATAATTTTATTTTCAATTAATGCTAACTTGCTTTAGTTTTTCCCCCTTGCTCCTTAAATTAAACTAATCTCACACAGAGGCTCTCTTTACAGAAAGTGTTAAGAAAGGTTGTGTAAGTCACATGCAGGGAGGTATACTGGGGCTGCGTAAACGAGACTGCAGGGGGATGCTAAAGTTGTTTCGGTGCCTATAGGGTCCTTTTAAGTTATACCCCATACTACTGCAATAATTTAGTACTTTATGACTTCATGATATTTTTTAATTAAAGAAGTTCATTATAATAAAGTGTATGCCTTGATTTCCCAATCTTCTTGTCTGGCACTAAATGCTGTACTAATCTTGTGAAATGCTTTAACACTTTACTTCTGGCATGTGTTTAAGAAAATAACAGATTTTCTTTCCATTATTACAGCATGCAGATTTTCTTCTTGCCCTGCAAGTGAATGAAGAGCAATATGAACAGGTTTGCATTCAGTGATTCCCTGTCGTTACATCACAATATATATTTATTGTTTCGGCAAGGAATGATCTAGAGCAGTGGTTCCCAACCTTTTTTGACTTGAGTACCCCTTAGCAGACCATTTCCATAAATTGTACCCCCATATTAGCAAAACGTTTGTAAACGTTTGAGTTTTGTAAACGTTTGAGTGGGGTGACTGTGTGTGGAAAGGGGACAGTATGTGGGGGGACAGTATGTGGGGAGGTACAGTGTGTAAGGAGAACGGAGCAGTGTTGGGGGAGGACAGGTGACAGTGTGTGGGGATGTTGGTGACAGTTTGGGGAGGTTTATGACCGTATGAGGGGGAGTGACAGTGTGGTTGTGTGGGAGGAGGACAGGTGAAATTGGTGTGACATAGTGTGTGGGGAGGGTGACGGTTTGGGGGTAACTGTGAGGAGGGCAGAGTAGGAGAAGGCAGGTGACAGTGTGTGTAGAGGGTGTGACAGTGTATGGAAAAGGGGGTGACAGTGTGTGAGGGCAGTGTGTAGGAGGGTGACAGTGGGGAGGGGGGCAGTGACAGTGGGGAGGGGGGCAGTGACAGTGGGGAGGGGGCAGTGACAGTGTGGGAGGGTGACAATGGGCAGAGGGGCAGTGACAGTGGAGGAAGGAAACATTGGAGAGGGGGAGGGGGCAGTGACAGAGTGGGAGGGAGACAGTGAGAACAGGCAGTGACGGGGAGGGTGCAGTAACAGTGTTGAAGGATGACAACAGGGAGGAGGCAGTGTGGGAGGATGACAGTGGGGAGGGGATAGTGGCTGTGTGGGAGGATGACAGTGGGGAGGGGATAGTGGCAGTGTGGGAGGATGACAGTGAGGAGGGGATAGTGGTAGTGTGGGAGGATGACAGTGAGGAGGGGATAGTGGGAGGATGACAGTGGGGAGGGGGAAGTGGCAGTGTGTGAAGATGACGGGGAACAGGCAGTGGAGGGCTGTTAATAGAGGAGTCCTATTGTTGGCCCATGTAAGGGTGTGAGGTAGTCGGTTTGTGTGCACTACGGACCCATGTGGTACCTACTGCGCTGTACCATTGCCTGTGTGAGATTTGTTTGGTCGCTTCTCAAGGGAAGGGATGCTCTTTGTGCCGTGAGTAAGCCTGGCCATGGTGGTGCAGTGCATGTGGGCTAAACTGGGGTCATGCTGGGGGGGGAGAGAGATGATTTGGTCGAGTGGTTGTCCTTTCGGAGAGGTGCTTAAGGCACTGTAACAAAAACAAAACTATTAGAACTGCTTAGTAATTGAGTCAGCAGAGTCCCTAGTGTGTGGCTGTTTGCGTCAGGAGGTTGCGTTCACCATGTGGTTTCGCTTGGGAACTCCGCTGGTCCAATAATTACAGGTAGCAAACTGGCAATGTTAAAATAAATAAATAAATAAAAACAAAAAAAATAGAAAACAAGTAATAAACAATGGTAGAGCCTGTGTTAGGTGGGTTGCTTATCTATGTGGTAGCAGTCTCTGCGTCCCGGTTTGGGTATGTTGCTGCCCGCTTTCGTTCATGTAGTATATGGGTCGGGTGTTAGTCCCTGTGGTACAAATGGGGCTATTCTTGACGGGTCCCAGGAGTGGTTAGGGGATGCTGTGCTCTGCTGGTTCGCCGGTGTAAGAGAGTCTCGTGGTAGGCCCAAGGCCTGCAGTGGCTTTGCTGCTTCGCTCATGTCTTGGATCTGGTGGGATTCTGTCCCCTGGTGAATGGCCAGTGTCTGGGTGGGCCGCCAGCGATATTGGAGGTCGTGCTGTCGTAGGAGCGTGGTGAGTGGCCTGAAGAATCCTCGCCATACCGGGGTGTCGCTTGTGTCATGTCCTCAAATTGGAGTGGCGTTTTACCCCGCAGGGCTGTGAGAATTGTCTGAGAGCCGTCTTGTCTTATCTGGTGCGGAAGGTGACGATTACATCTCTAGTGGCTGTAGTTGGCGCTTTGGGCGGGATGGGGATCCTGAAGAGGCAATCAGGGTTTATGCTTTTGGTTTGAGTGGGTGGCAATATATTTGTGAGCAGATGTTTGATGACCTGTGGAAATGCTGCTTCAGGTATCGCCTCAGAGATCCCCCCTCACCTTCAGGTTATTGTGCCTTCTGGCATCCTCCTGTTCTGCCATGCGGTGTGCAGTGGTCCATTGCTGTAGCTGCATGTCGCACACGGCCTTTTGGAGCTCCCCAATATCTTGGGTGTTATTTGTGGAGGTGTTTTCGAGGGTGCCCATGCGGGCTGTCAGGCCCCTTAAGTCTCCCCATAGCGTCGTGATGTCCTTTTGCAGATTTGTTTGTAAGTCTGCCAGTAGTTGCTTCAGGATCAGCGTAGTTACTGGAGCAGAGTTCGGTGTGGAATTATTGGGCTGTGAAGATATTCCCGATGCTGGAGCCGGTGAGTATTCTTCTCAGGAATGGTCAACGGAGAAGTCTGAGCAGCCTCTGTGGAGCGCCGCCATGTTGGGCCCGCCGACGCCTCGCACCTGCCTCCACATGTCCCCTATTGTGAGCCCGGAGGTGTTTTTTTTTCTGCGGTAGTTTTCTTCATTTTGCGTCCCATGTCGTTGGGGACGTGTAGAGGGTCTTGGTTTTGTTTTGGGGGTATGCCATTTGGGTATTATTCCTTGTTTTTTCGTTTAGGTCTCGGATCTCAAGATTAGTGCGACTGCTGGTCTCTATGGTTAGGCTCCGCCTCCAATTTCCACTCTTTTAAACACAAATCTCACATGTCATTTGATACAGTTCTGACAGAATGATAGTGTTGTTTTGTTCCTTTGTGTGTGTGTGTGTGTATATTTTATGTTGCAAATGTTTAATATCCATTTAGGAAGGGATATTAGCACAGATATTAGCAGACTTCTGTATCTTTCCTGTTTAATAATTTTTACATGTACCCTTATGCAGGATGGCCAGATGATAGAGTGCCGCTGTTGCTACGGGTCATTTGCCTTTGAAGAACTGACACAATGTGCAGATGGGCATCTATTCTGCAAGGAGTGCCTCATTAAATATGCACAGGAGGCTGCTTTTGGTTCTGGGCAGGTGAGCCTTTACACATCTGAACTAGAAAATTCAGAGACATTACTTAAAGAAGAGCTGTGAACTTTATGTAGTAATAATTTTATATGTCATGGTTAATATATTACCTTTATTTTATGTTGCTAGATTATTTAAAATGGCTCTTGAGCCACTGCAAAGTTCATGTCTGCTGAGACGGACTGGAGCAACATGGCACAATTGGGCCATATATCTCATGTGGAAACACCATCTTACCCACCTGCAAGGAAGAAAACATTAAATAGAAATAGTGAGACAAGGTGTCCAAGAGAGATGCCAGCAACAAAAATGTTTTTTTTTGTAACTAAAAAGGGTGCCGGATGGAAAGCAGTAAGGGAAGTTGTGAAGGGGACAATGCAGCCATGCAATGAGGGATGAGTAATTATAATTTCTGATCTGTTAATTTAAACTAATATGAAAGTGGTAATACAGGTGATACTCGAAAAATATAGATGTCATCTGCTGCTGTTGGTCCACTGTGCTTCATTAAGTCCAGGGTCAACACAGCCGTCTACCAGGAGATTTTGGAGCACTTCATGCTTCCTTCCGCAGACGAGCTTTATGGGGATGCTGACTTCATTTTCCAGCAGGACTTGGCACCTTGTTTTATTGATTGCATGTAATATTCTAATTTACTGAGATTGTGGATTTGGGGCTTTCATGAGCTGTAAGCCATAATCATCGCACTTATGACAAACCACGGCTTGAACTATCTTGCTTTGCATGTAATGTGTCTATCTCATATATTAGTTTCCCCTTTTATGTTGCATTACTGAAATAAATGAACTTTTGCACGATATTCTAATTTTTTGAGTATCACCTGTATTTTGGAAAGAATGCAGGTTGAGTTAATGTCAATATAAATAGAGGTGCTAAAATTGTAGTACAGTGTGGAGTTTATTATTTAGAATATTGTAGAGGGGATAAAATAATGGCAGAGTGTGAATATTGGCTAACATACATCAAGTAGGGGTTGAAAATGGAATTGGTTTTAATTTGAAATATTAAAAAGTGGAATCAATGAGTGTATGGATGAGCGCAGTGGCTGTTTATTTTCTGCAGTTATCACAGAGGAAAATGGATGAGCCATAGCCAGCTTACCTTCCTAACTTTCAATTTTTCCAACTTGTCACCTTTCCAACTTGTCACATCCAGCATCATCCTATTGAGTAAAAAATTTTGAAACTCCACCTTTCTATTCATACAAGATTCTTTTGAGTTCAGTTTCTCAGCTTGCTTCTTCTGCAACAGAATTCTAGGATCCAAACACCATAGTGAAATTTTAATTTTACCACAATCTTTTTCCATAACCGGTCTGTGAACAATAAACCTATTAAAATGTATTTTTTATTGTTGCCCTGCCACTTTAGTTTGTGTGGTGAAGATTCAGAGGGGATTTAAATTTATCTTTCATTTCAGCCCAGGTTGAGCTGCTTGGAAGGGACCTGCACCTGTGATTTTCCAACCAGTGAGTTGGAAAAAGTACTCCCAGAAAATATTCTTCAGAAGTACTATGAACGGAAAGCTGAAGAAGACATCTCTGCAGCTTGTGCAGATCAGCTTGTCAGGCAAGTCTTTAAAAATTGCACATGTAAGAAAACCAAAATTCTGAAAGTAAAATTATCATGAAGAAAACACAATACTAGGTAAAGAATAAATGCTTTTATTCATTGGTGCTGCAAAAGGGCACATGAATTTATGATGTATTTAATTCCTTCGTTTTTCTTCATGCACAATTTATACAAGAAAACAACCACCACGAAATTTTGTTGCTGTTTGACATGCCAAAGATAATGCAAAAAGATGTGTCCAAGCAGCCTTTATCTGGAAACACTTTGCTTGGCACATAACGTCTTGTTTTGTTATTCCTAAAATAAAATAAGAATATATATATTCAGTCCCCAAAGTTAAACTTTACTAACATACTAATCATTTGGCATTAAACCGAAACGTGTACCCTCAGCATAAACTGTAATTCAAAGCTACCTAATAATGTATGGTAAAGTGAAAAGGCCTACAAAATGGTAACTACTTACAAGCCAAAAAACAAAACAGTCTTTACAGATCCTCTAGCAAAATGCAATAGCTTTGTCATTTTATGAATGCAGGGCTATGTATAAAGCTGTAAATGCAAAAGGAGGAGGGAATTCCATTCACGCAGCGTCTTTAGGGACTAGGTTGTGATCTATAAAGGGTTAAAGTTGTATTGGTAAGTCATTTTTGGTTGTCTGTAAAGTATGTGATTTTCTTCTTCAGTTCCTTGTGGGCAGGATAGAGCACGCTCGCACTTGGTGCCGCTCCTATTGCTCAGCAACAAGTGGCCATGGATCTATCATAATTCGTTTTACAAAATGGACTTTAAGTTTGCCAAATTTAGCATGTAAAACCTCAGATTAAGCTGTTCCTTACAGGGGCAGTTTTTTCATTTATCCACCAATAACCAACTGTCCAGTCTGTACTGTCTTAGGAACTGTGCACATTTTCAAGTGTCATTGAAATTAATTGATTTTTTAGTATTGCAGCAGGAAATCCAGCAATCTAACAACCTTTTCACTTTTATCGCAATGTATAAACCTCTTTTATGAAAATTGCACCGGGTAAGAGTTCCTTTAATGGAATTAGTGAACATCCATGCTTTGTGTCTGGGTCAGAGAGTTCAGCTAACCATTCTATAGTTTAGTGTATTCATCATAAATTTGTATCTTGATTACCTCAACAACAAAAAAAAAACATTGTAAGATTATTTGTGCTGCATATTGTGTGATGTACATTATCTCAGAGAACATTCTTAAAAGAGGTTCTTTGGCTGATAACCTGACATTTACTTGTATCGGCTATTAGGAAGTGTTATAAAGACTAAATAGAATGTGGAATTATTCTGAAGCAGGAAGGTTTATTTAAAGGGTCACCAGAGGAACCCAGACCACTTCATCTCAATTCATTGCAGGGTGTAAAAAGGTAGAAAACATATTTGCGCAGTATCGTGGCAAGTTAACACCTAAAGGGGCACTCTAAGCATCATGACCTCTACAGCTTAATGGTGTGGTGCTGGTGCAAAGAGATTTTCCTTGCGGTCTGACCACTGTAATCACTGGCTTTTCTGAGAAAAGGCAGCATTTCAATTTGCCTCTAAGGCCACCTCCAGTGGCTTTCACTGTTTTTGTTTTTTGTTTTTTTAATCGGAAAAACTGACTGTGGCTTGTTCTATAAGACAAAGTGACACTGTTCTGTGTATGCACTTTATTACTGCTGTGTTTTTTGTATATTGTTGCTTGTGGTGTGCCGCAGAATTTTTGCAAGAGCTTTTGTTGAGAAAAGGTTGAGGATCACTGCCCTAGACCACTCTCCTTTTTCAAAGACATGTTTGTATTCCTAAATTAAAATGTTCCTTAATACTGAATTACAGCAAATTATATCTGAATTGCAAAATGTAGGCAAACATATCTTATACAGAGAGTTTCTCCTGCACAGCTTGACTATTTGAATCTATATTTAGTCATTTGGGTTTACATTCCTGAAATTCTGAATTTTGTAAATATCCCTGATAATCTGGAGTCCTAATGTGTTGATCAAAACTATCACTAATGTTTCGCAATCCTGTCCGTCTTTCCGATTTGACAGTACACATAGCAAATTTGTTTAGTTGCCCATATCTTTTCGTTCTACAGGTGTCCTTCTTGTAGTTTTCCTGCACTTCTTGATCAAGATGTGGACAGATTTAGTTGCCCCAATCTCCACTGTAGAAAGGTAAGGAAAGCATGTTGACTATCTCTCTGCTTCAAAGGTATAAGGATAAATATTAAGTTCAAGTGTGTGCAATTAATTCATTTAAAGTTTCAAAATGGATCACTTTTGCATGCTTTTCAGTTTAGAATCCCATTAACATGTTCTCTCCATGTTTAATCTTTTTATGGTGCACTTTGCCCATCCTTTAGTTACTGGAAATCATAATCTATGGAATTGTAGAAAATGTTTATGAAATATTTTATTTATTCCTAATACAACAGGAAGGATTTGTCTTTGTTTTTCCTCTTTTCTCTTGCTCTTGTTGTCAACAGAGAAAAGTCAGAGAAAAAAAAAAGGTCTACTAAAAAAGGAGACCTAAACAATCACAATAAAGGCATCTCTAACAAAAGGGCCTAAAACAAGACAAAACCTCATATGAATAAAAATCCTCCATAGTACAAGAAAATAATTTGTAACATTAAAAATGTATGAAAGCACAAGTCCTTTATTAAAGGACCACTCTAGGCACCCAGACCACTTCAGCTTAATGAGGTGGTCTGGGTGCCAGGTCCTTCTAGGGTTAACCCATTTTTTAATAATTATAGCAGTTTCAGAGAAACTGCTATAATTATGAATGGGTTAAGCCTTCCCATTGACAGCCACTAGAGGCGCTTGCGTGCTTCTCACTGTGAAAATCACAGTGAGAGCACACCAGCGTCCATAGGAAAGCATTGTAAATGCTTTCCTATGAGACCGGCTGAATGCGCGCGCAGCTCTTGCCGCGCGTGCGCATTCAGCCGGCGGGGCGTAACGGAGGCGGAGAGGAGGAGGAGAGCTCTCCGCCCAGCGCTGGAAAAAGGTAAGTTTTTACCCCTTTTCCCCTTCCAGAGCCGGGCGGGAGGGGGTCCCTGAGGGTGGGGGCACCCTCAGGGCACTATAGTGCCAGGAAAACGAGTATGTTTTCCTGGCACTATAGTGGTCCTTTAATTTATTTGCGATTGAACATATTATCATGTGTAAATGTGATTCTTTAAAATGATAAAAGATAGAGGGAACCCACCCAGAAATCCCTGTAAACATTGATCCTTTATTGCGTTATTTGTATCGTGCAAAATACCACATTTACATTATATTACTTGGTGAATCAATATCTAAAGCAAAAAAAGAGGAATTATGGGATATTTCTAATGATCTCTGCCATCACATACAAATTCCTCTGCTACCTCTTGTCTCACCTCCCCATGTTAACCTTTAAATTTGTAAGCTCATGGGCAGGGTCCTCTACCTGATGTATCGGTCTGTTCTTATTGTATTTGTCTTTTTCCCATTTGTACAGCGCTGCGGAATATGTTGGCGCTTCATAAATGCCAGTAATAAATACAAATAAATAAAGTGAGACATTAATCAAGCTCAATTGAAACATAAGGGTGACTGTTATTATTTAGGCAGGAAATGTTCCATAGGAGAAAAAATATGATACAGTATTTCATTTGTAATACACATAGTACCAAATCAAGCTAGGACTAATGAAACCATTTTGGTATGTAGACCATGCCCCTTCAGTCTCACTTAATTGATAAAGCCCAAAATAAAAACGCAAAGAGGAGTGAGACAGCTAGCTTTTAGTAAAATAAATCAATAAAAAACTTAAAACCATGTATTTATCACTTCTGCAGATCAATACATTCAAAAAGCTGTAAAGTTTGTGGCAGGCAATCTACCCAAAATCAAGCAAACTTACAGAATGATGCTTTCTGATAGTTTTTGTTTCGTAATTTGCGTCCTTATGTATGAGGGTTCATACATTAAGTACTTGATCCTGTGTGTATGCATGTTCTCATAAAAGTAGGAAAAATCCACTCCAGCACGCTCAAAGGTAGGAGGCTGGGTGGGTTGAAACTTATTTTTTTTATTTATTTTTTTATTGTGTTAGTGTGTGTGTCTGTTGGTGAGTGTTAGTGTGTGTGTCTGTTGGTGAGTGTTAGTGTGTGTGTCTGTTGGTGAGTGTTAGTGTGTGTGTCTGTTGGTGCATGCATCAGTGAGGGGGCGTGTCTGTCAGGAAGAGAAATTTGGAAGTGGGGGAGGGGGTGTCTGAGTTTTGTCATGAATAGGGCAGCACAAAACCAGAATACACCACTGCAGAGTACTGAACTACCGGTGCTCGTTAAGCCACAATACCACAGGAAATGCAGTGCTCGATCGTAATTGTTTTGATTATTGCCTACATTGTGTATATGCTTTCTGATGGAATTACATGTAAAGAACAAGTTGGTGCACGTACATGGAGTATAGTCAACTTATCTTATTATATTGCACTGATCGCGCCGTCCATACACCCTAGATAGTATCACTATAGAGTTTTGTCTATCTTCAGTCTCACTATCAATTATCTGCCATTTAGGAGTTGAATAACTTAGTTTATTCAACCCTAGTCACACCTCCCTGCATGTGACTTACTCAGCCTTTGTAAACACTTCCTGTAAAGAGCAATCTATTGCTTAAACTTCCTTTAATTGCAAATTTTGTTGAATTTAGAATTTATCTCCTGATCTGTTAATCGCCTTCTAATCCCTGTAGCAACCTCCTGTGTGTGATTTAATTAAAATTTACAGAGCTGGAGATTAAAACTGCCTACAGCAAATTAACACTGATTGAAAATTAAACTATTGTTTCATGCAGGCCATGTTAGTCCAGGGGATGTGTAATTAGGGCTGTCTAACAAACAAAAAAAGGGATTTAAATCCTAAATGGCAGTGAATTGAGAATTGTGCGGTATGAAGCATTTTGGATATACCCAAAATGCTTCATTCATTTCAAGTTATTTTGTTGGCTTTTAAGAAAAAATCCCTAAACAGATCGAAAGGATAGGGGCAAAATTTTTGCCAACTAGTGAGAAAAGAAAACCGTGGTAGAAACTGTACAGTCGTAAAAAAAAATATATGCGGGATACGGCTGGACAAATCTACAAAGGAACATAAAATATATAGTGTAATACAGTTAGCACATACGATTATGCGCTATAAATGCACTCATAAGATTGCGTAGAATAAAGCGCTCACAGGGTGCCTCCCCCGATGTTGTGGGGGGCTAGTGGTCCCCCTTTCACTCTAAGGTAGCCGGTAATTCACAGGACTTCAAGATGAGTGAGGATAAAAAAAATCAGCTGTTTATTGGTAAAAGGTGAACAATCACCATAAGAGAAAGATAAAATTAGAAAAGCGATTGGTCCTACGCGTTTCTTTCCGTTAGGAACTTCCTCAGGGACCGCAATAATGATAAAATAAATCACAATATTACAACATGTGAAAAAAAACATATCCTGGACCAATCGCATTTCTAATTTTATCTTTCTCGGATGATGATTTTTCACCTTTTACCAATAAACAGCTGATTTTTTTTTTTTTATCCTCACTCATCTTGAAGTCCTGTGTATTACCAGCTACCTTACAGTGAAAGGGGGACCACTAGCCCCCCACAACATCGGGGGAGGCACCCTGTGAGCGCTTTATTCTACGCAATCTTGTGAGTGCATTCATTTATATCGCATTATCATATGTGCTAACTGTATTACACTATATATTTTATGTTCCTTTGTAGATTTGTCCGGCCATATCCCGCATATTTGTTTTGGTTTTCTATGTATTGTAAAGGTCGTCTGTTTTGGGTAACGATCTTGGGAGGCTGTATTTTGACTTTCAGCAAGTATTGTTTATACTTGACATTCCACTACATTCACTGACACTGTGGTGATATATTGTATTTTTGTTTTCTTAAAAAAATACATGCTTCTTGCACTGCAGATATTTAATTAATTAGCACACACCCAATATACCAGAACTCCTACACAGTGGCAGCTCTAAACTTTGTGAGGCCTTAGACAGAACTCAAACATGAGACCCTCACGAACACCCAAAGTGGGAAAATAGGGGTTGCATTGTGTCTATAAGGGGCTGTAGTTGTATTAAAAAACAAACTAGCAGCGCTGGATACAGAGAACTAGTCTCTGTATTCATCGTTCAGAGGCTTGCAGTGTCGCGGCTGCATGTGTCGCTGTGTTGTGAGCTCTCCGACTGTAGTTAAGGCATAATTTGCAAACTAAATTAATTTGCAATAAACAAATTGAATTGGCAATAATGCTCATCATTTATTCACGACTGCGGGGTATGATTACATAGCCTTGCAGTCGTGTATACTTTAGTGCTAGTGTGTGTATTTCTGAGTGTGTCTGGCATTGTCTACCTGTGTATGTTCATGAAAGTGTGTGTCTGGCCAAAAGTATCCTTGTGTGTGAATTTGTGTCTTTGAGCATGTGTGGGGAAGTAAGTGTGAGAGGATTGGAGTAAGTTAATGTGACAGGCTGCATGTGGCATAGTTGGGGGGGGTGAGTATCACAGGATTGGGGTGAATGTGCCATGTTTGGAGGAGGCAGTGTAACAGAATGAGGGAAGGTGAGTGTGACAAGATAAATGGGGTTAATCTGGCAGGATTAGATTAATGTGGAAGGGTGAGTGTGGCAGGGTTGGGGGGAGAGTGTGGCAGGGTTTGGGGTGAGTGTGGCACAGTTGAAGGACAACATTGAAGGGGCTTATGTGATTGTGGCAGGGTGAAGGGGGTGAGTAAGATAGACAGTGCAAGAGATGGTGAGTCTGACAGGATTGAGGGGGTTAATGTGATAGGGTAATTGTGGTAAAGCAAGGGCAGGTGAGTTTGATATGGTTGGTGGGTGTGAGAGTGACAGGATTAGGAGGGTTTAAAGCAGCACTGTCATGCTGAGCTTACCTTTCTTTAATCGATTCCTCTTCTCTCCCTCTCTCAGGATCTGTTCTTCATTTCTTCCAGTCTGCTCTAGTTTTCTTCAAAACATAAGACAAAGTAGGGACTGTAGCGGAGAGGTAGTATGATCCACAGTATCTCCACTGGTAGACAGGAACAGCATATAATAATACAGGTAGGCAGGTACTATATACAATAATCCCGGTAGCGTTATAAGAATCCTTCCCTCCCAAGAACTAGACGACACATAGGAGGTTTTATTCACAGGTCACAGCATTTATGTGGTTCCCCATGCAAGAGGTTTCCTGAGTGACTTTGCAGGGGTTGTACAGTAGGGGACTACATGGGGAACTGAACATACAGGATAATTTTCCCACCATGCACTGCTGTACGAGAGGGATACTCCCATAAGAATATCCTGTTAAGTGGATTATCCCTCTTTTTCACTTAAAAATACATAACGTGCATACTTCGGGAAACTACCGCTCACATCCCAGCACAATTAGCCGAATGCCACACGAAACATAGTTTAATATGAACACACAAGAAAACACACGAATGGTTTGTATGAAACTACCGAAGGACCGGTGGTCCCAAACGGTCTGGAAGTCCGTCAAGTAGCCGATTTTAGTTCCAGGCACACGACGACCAAACACCGCTGGGCTAAAAGGGGATCCAAGATGGCCACCGCCGCGTGGTTTGTATCCGAACGGCGATCACCCTGCGAATCAATTAACAGAGGATAGATACAATGCTGCAATCTGTTAATGGGAGCCACATGACCCCCTGTGTGTGGTCTCCCATTCGGTACTTTGTTCGTTTCTTTCAACACTGTTCGTGAAACTACCATAGGAATGCTAGTGGCTTTCGCACCACTAGCATACGAATGCCCTCTACACCTATTTAAGCGAACAACATAAAATAAGCCATATATCAAACAGTCTCTAAAGGGCCACCCTTATACATCACAATAGTCTTAAGTGGCTAGGTTTGCCACAGGGACTATTTGACTTATGGAGGTTTCCTACGCCTGACCAGCTATGACCAGCGGAGGAGCTTCATTTCCGGTGGTCAGAGCAATTTTCCCACAATTCTCACCTTTCCTCCGTGTTCCCGTGAAGCCTCCTTTCACTTTTCCCGAACATTTGTCATTTAGACAGAACGCCAGCGAAACTACACAATTTCTCCATTCGTGTTAGGACGCAATTCAGGACTGAACTCTGCAGGGCGGGGAAAGGTTTATAAAGCCTTCTCACACCCTGCAATTAAGCCACTTTCCCACGCTGTGTAAAATGACACAGAGCACTCTCATTGGTTGGATTTAAATCCAACCAATGAGAGTGCTCTGACAGGTAAATGAAGAGACTGACAGGTAAGTCTCTACATTTACCTGTCACAGCACTCTGATTGGTTGGATTTAAATCCAACCAATCAGAGTGCTCTGTGTCATTTTACACCACGTGGGGAAGTTCTTAGGAACTTTCTTTGGAACACAGTGCTGTGACCGGGGTGGGGGGGGGATGGAGGGACAGTAACGGGGTAGTGGGGGTGGAGTGGCAGGGAAAGGTGGTAGTGGGGATGGAGGAGGAGTAACAGGGGGTAGAGGTGTAAAGGGGCCATGACATGGGGTGGAGGGACAGTATAGGAGGTGTAGGGGGGGTAGTAACAGGGGTTAGGGGGGTGGACAGGGGGTTCACAAATAGTCCTGTGGGCACCCTCTCTCCCCGGTGTCCGGCTGTCTGGTCTGTACACTTGAAGAAGCCCCTTGTGGTGAAACGCGTTGTTTTAATCTAAATAAGTGTTTTTTCTGACTATCTAATATTTTGGTTAGTCTCTTTAATTTTAACTGCTTTTATATTTATCCTTTTTTTTTTCTTTTTTTTTTTACCTGTCATATCCTAACATCTGAAGCTTTCATACCATCCAAAGAATCCATGGTGGGGATTGTTCCACCCAGGCGCATTACTCAGAGCAGTTTGTCTGCTCTGTGTATTTGTAAATGCATCTCCTATTTTATCCAGCACTTTTTTAATATAGAGAGCACTATGGGCCTTCTCTTGTGTTTTTATGTCTTATGACCTACACTGAAAATATCGTCAGAGGAATATCCTACATGTGGGGAGTTTAAATACCACTGTATGCTGTTTTAGCTCGAGCTGGTTATAGCTCCCATAAATGTGAGTTGGCATTTCTTAACCTCAGTGTTGTCTGTGGCCATACTTCAAGTTACTGCACCATTGGTCCCCTCTGTGTGTTTTTTTCTTTCATATATGCTTTAGGATTTGACCCAAGACGTCTTGAGAATTTATGAAGAATATACCTGTGAATTAAGCGAACAACATAAAATAACTTTGCAAACCTGAGTCACTTTAATTTGCCGGTTTCCCTGGTATTTTTTTCTATTATTTATTTTATTTATTCACTTTGTTTTTGGCGCACCCTGTACTTGTTGTTTTCTGTTTTTCCAAAGTATACAATATTTTACAAATGTATTTCAGATACCTTCCGCTAACTGTAGTTTTGGGGTGTTTTAGATTGGTAACAAATATCCAAGAGTGCTGAGTTCTGCTAATTTAACCATGGACCATCAGGGGCAAGCTTTCTCTGACAAGAGCAAGCACTAGTGAAGGGGTAGGCACCTTTCATCAGTCTTACAGCCATAACACTTAGAAAGCATCAGGGGAAATGTAGTCCAAAACATTTGAAGTGCTGCAGGTTGCCTATCCCTGCACTAGAGTGCTGTGTGGATAGATGCCCTGGTGGATTAGCCCCTGTGGATTAGCCCCAGTGTGGTGAACTTGTCAGAAATCCTATTTGTAGTGAACTAGAGCAGAGTTGTAGAATTGTTCCAGATGAGCAACTGTAGCCCAAGTGTTACCATTTGGATTTCAATTCCCTTCAGTTCAGAGGTTAGTAAATAAGCACCAATATGTTTTAGGTTAGGCCAAAGATGGCCAGCAGGAAATATTAAAGCACTTCTCCTGGTCCATAATTTTTACTATCTGCCAACACATTTGTAAAACTGTGCATGCTGCATGTATGGTTTGTAGGCATTTTAATGAATACAATGTGGATACTAAATAGCTTGTTTCAATTTTTTTTTATTTTATTTTTTTACCATTACACTCAATGTATGTTATTATCTGAGTGTTTCAAAAATATTCAATGCAACCATTAGGTGGTGCTATGAGATTAGTACTGTAGGAGTAATTTGCATGGTATTTTCTTAGCATCTTTGTTTATTAACCCCTTAAGGACCAAACTTCTGGAATAAAAGGGAATCATAATATGTCATGTGTCCTTAAGGGGTTAAAGATACTGTCTTTCATGGAGTTGTATTTTCCTGGGTTGAAACAGGCTGTTTGTAATTGAGAGCGATTTATTTATTTATTTTTAAATGTATTTCTCCCCCACCCCCAATTTTGTGTGTGTGTATAGATATGTAAAATAACAGATTAAATTCATATTATGTAATATCTATATATATATATCTATATATATCTATATATCTATATATATCTATATATCGATATATAGATATATATAGATATATAGATATATATAGATATATATATATATATGTGTGTGTGTGTGTATGTACAGTCATGGCTAATAGAAAGTAGAAATAGAAAGTTTGAATTCTATGGTTTTAAGTATGAGGATGTGGTTCTGTGCATTAAGACCAAACATCTCCAGTTTGGTCTCGTCCATCCAAAGAACATTGTTCCTTAAGTCTTGTGGTTTGTTCAGATGCAACTTTGCAAACCTGAGTCATGCTGCCATGTTCTTTTTAGAGAGAAGATACCTTCTCCTGGCAACCCTTCCAAACAAACCATACTTGTTCAGTCTTTCAGTAGGAGTTAACATTTTGCCCATAGGTTGTGCGAATTCAAGGTGAAATCAAAGTTAATTTCAAATTTCAGGCCAGGTTCACTGAACTTATAGCACAGCTGACTTAAAAATGTTTAACGATTTCAACCTAAAATTTGAATTTCACCATGAATTCTCACTTTATTGAATATCCCTGTTGGTAAATTGTGCATTAGTCACCATTCATTGCTGGGAATAATCTAATAAATTAAGTCATCCATGCATTAAGGAGATATAAAATATATTCAGTCTGTTAACCCCTTAAGACCGGAGGGCGTACTATTACGCCCTATTTTAAGCGTCTCTAAACGCCGCCGGGCGTAATAGTACGCCCTCTGGTCTTTCTGTACTTACCCGGTCACCAGCGATCGCGGTTGGGGGGACTCCCAGGGAGCCCCCCCGTGGCACGTCTGACCCCCTGGAAGCCCCCCCGGCCATGTGAGAGTGAGGTCCTTGCGAGGACCCCACAATCACATGGCCGGGTAGGCTGCCTCCTGCATTGCCAGCATTATATATACACATATACATACACACACGTACACTGTATAGGTGTATTTTACTATTAATATATATATATAATTATATATATATTAATATCAAATTACACGTAGACTGATACTGATTAAATATATATAATTGTTATATATATATTTATATATAATATAAAAAAAGTAAATATGTAAATACGTTAAAAAATTTAATTAAAAAATAATAAAAAAATAATAAAAAAATATATAGATGTGTTATTTCGTTCTAACTGTTTTGTGATATTAATATATATATTTATATCAAAATACACGTAGAACAAAATAATATATAGATCTATATACATATATATATATATACGTATATATCACTATATATATACCTATATATAAATAAAAATATTTAAAAAAAATTATATATATATACATATATATTCACATACGTGTATATATATATATATATATATATATATATATTTTCTACATATATATTTATGTAATAATTTTACATAATTGGGTATCTTAATTAATTAAAATTAGCGGGACCTGCCTGACAACCCATGCCGAAAGTAAAGGGAATTTAATTTGCTAGCACTATATTTAACCCTATAACTTTCCAAGACACCATAAAACCTGTACATGGGGGGTAGTGTTCTACTTGGGGGATTTCGCTGAACACAAATATTAGTGTTTCAAAACAGTAAAATGTATTAAAACGATATCGCCAGTAAAAGTGACGTTTTTTGCATTTTTCACGCACAAACCGCACTTACACGGACGATATTATTCCTGCGATACTTTTTACTGTTTTGAAACACAAATATTTGTGTTCAGTGAAGTCTCCTGAGTACAACAGTACCCCTCATGTACAGGTTTTATGGGAAACTAGAACAAACCATGTCCCTATAAATGCCAAGAGGTAAAACAAATTCTGGTTTGGTATGTTTCTCACTAAGAATAGGATCCCTTGCTTTCACAATCTGACAAATCTCGAACAGGAAGTCTTATTCTCTACATTATCCTGGGAAGCCGTAAATAATGAGATCAAGTTAACATCTTTACCTTCCAGGATATCTTTCCTAATGTTAGGAACGAGATGAGCAGTGGTGACCATTTGTGTGATCGGGGGATTTAGGAAGTAATAGTTCCTGATCCGGACTAGGAATGCTAACAGGACCACGGTTAGCTGGTATTGCTGGGATCATGGCTAGATTGGCTGTTTCCAGTCTCTCAAGTCTGTTGTTAATATGACCAATATAACAACTTCAAAAAGCTGTTTAGAAATCTGTTTTGGGCAAGTTACAGTGATTACATTGATATCAGTCATTGATTGACTCCTCGGACAGTTTTACCCTGTGGTTGTTTTTATGTATTAACTTAATATGTTTTTTCTTCTCCTTTACACATGTCTCTTCATTGTATTTCTATTAAAAATTAGGTTTTAATGCCAAATTAGATTTGGGCTGGATCTTTTGTGCTTTTTGAAGTTGTTATATTCTAGTAATTTGGGTTCATGCCCCTTTTTCTTTTCAGTCCTATATTTACCCGTCTCCTCTAAATTATAACTTTAATCTTATTTAATATAACCAATGGTTGAAAGGAATAAAATCATCATGGCATGTAATTCTGCCATGCTATTAGAACTTGGCCCTTCACCGGCATTATCAGCATTCTGTCTATGGGACTTCCTGAGCCTAAAGAATTCCACTTTCCTGGCTGTAGCCAGGAAAGGGATAGTTCTTCTTCCTAGCTATGCAGTGATCTTTGAAATAGTCCATGATCTAATGGAGCTTGGACTTGCTGACTCTTGTCTCCTTGAGGGGGAACAAGCCCTAGCTGGGGTGCTAGAAAGTGAAAGATCTTCAACTCTGAAGCTTGAGACATGCTACAAAAAGAACAATTATTAGAAACTTTAGTTTTTCTGTCTTTACTGGCTTACTGACTAATGCCAAGCAGAAACAAAAATCACTTGATGGCTGACCGGTAAGACCCGGCTGGTTACCATGTGGCCTTGGAGGTTCTACCTATGCGTTGGCACAAGGCATGTGAGGCCACCGAATAATGTGGTGGGGTGTTTGCCAGTGAAATGTACTGGCATAAGATAAAATGGCAGTGACAGGTGACGCTCTACCTATGTAACCCTGAGCACTAGATATGAGTTGGGCCCAAGGGCCAAAATACATCCGTGTATCCGTGGGTGTTGACCTCACCGACATAGAAGGCCTAGAAAAACTACTCTATTGGGCTCCTTTTTTTTTTTTTTAAACTACATTGTTATACTTATGTTCCCAAGGACATAAGAATTAGAGATGTATCTGTTGTGAAATATAGACCCTGGAGTAAAAAATAATCTGGTGAACCAAATAAAGTACCCATGCCTTATAAAAAGAAAAGATATATACACAAACCTAAGTAGAGGTGCGTATGTAATAGGCAAAAATTGTTAGAAGAAAGGATTACCTACATACTTTAATATTCCAAACTTGGAAATTAACCGGCTGGCCACTAAGACAGTGAGAACCTAGTGAGTGTAAGGAAGGTAAACTATGGGAGTATAATTAGAGTACCCAAACTGCATAGAGAAGTATAACACGCATGCCAGGCATTCCTACCTGGGAAAGAGAAGTGGGTTTAAATACGGAAAAAACTGTCATTGTCAGAATTTTGAGAACCTAATAAATATGAGGACACACAGGATAACTTAAGAAGCGTGAATTTAAGTGTCGAATTATAATATGTTAGAAATAATATGTATAGAAATCTTAGGCCTTACACCCCCCGAGCCCTTCAAAATATATAGAACTAGACATTAATTAAAAATACCATACATAAAACATAACATAAAATGACCACAGCAAAATCAGTGATTAATATACCATGGTGATATAAAATACCTATAGCTATTTGCCATCTAATATATTATTAATAGCCCCCAAGCCCCAAACAAGAAATAGCAAAGCATCCTACCAAAAAGCTCTAAATTATACAAAAAAAGACTGAATAATGGGCTCCCAGTAACTAAACAATGGCCAAAACTGCAGAACTCTAGTATGCGTAGTGACATGCAGACCACAATGTGAAAGTGGAGAGTCCTGTAAATTGCAGGACTAGTCCGTCCCACAACTCCTGGCTTCTGACTTTACATATAAATGTTGCGACTTTTCAAGGCTATGCTCATTATTGCAGTTTAATGCTGTAGATTGTTATGCTGGCAAGCAGTCTTCCTCAACTATTTATGACCACACTCTAAGGAGGGGAACACATGGCTGACATTTAATTGTGTAAGATGTATTGATCCTGGGAGAGTTCACTACGTACTACTTATTTCTTTCTGTGATGAACTAAAGTGTAAATTAGCCATTCTTGTGACATTTGAGTAGCCACACCAGACATATTATTCATATAGGTTCATTAAAAAGCCCTGGACTATGCCAGAGATGACAGATGCCTCGAGAACCTGTAATGTTCTAAAGTAGTCTGTGTGGCACATGCACATTTGTTAACATTTAGAGAATGGTGCTCTATAAAGACTTGCAATTATTTTACTATTTATAGCAAGGTTTGGTGGATCTATCATCTGTAGTGTTTGTGCCACCAGTGTAAATGGAAGTGCTTTTGTTCCTCCAAGTATGGCTTGACAAAGCTTTTTAGTCAGAGGATAACATTTTCACTATTAGTATTTGTGTAGGCTTTCGCTAGAATTATTTGTGTACGAGTTTCAGAATGATTTACCTCTTGTAAAAACATCCTGATTGCACGTATGCGAGTATTGTGTGGTGGTCCTCCATTTTATATTTATTTATAATACATTTGCTCTCCTCAAGAACTTGCGCTTGTCCTGGATTTAGTGATTACTCTATATCATTGAGAGCTTTATTAGACCTACTGATCTGTACACTGTACCTATTCAACTATCTTCACGTATTACTTTTACTTTTCATTATAATTTAGCAACAGTGGACAAACTAACATTTTAGATGGTTGTTTAGTGGAGTAAATATTACCATCTACATATAGTGAATTTCTACAGATTTTTGAAAAACAGAGGTTTAAATTTTACTCATGCTCACTAATGTAACATAGCATATGTGTTTTCAATGTACACCCTACCTTTCAGTGGATTTGTAAGACCTCCCTTTAATCTTGGTTTCACTTCTGCTCAATGTAAGTTCAGTAAAAAAAAAATATATTTCTTGTTTCAACAGCTATATGCATGCAAAATTACATCATATTGCAAAGTACAGGATTGTCATATAAAATGGTTGTTGCTTTAATAGTGTTTTGTGATGGTTTCTCTGCAACTCAAGTCCAGACTAACTTGATGGCAACTTATTTGTTTTGGGAATTGGGAAGAGGAAAGAGAATTTGCCAAGTCAAATCCTCTTTTAAACTTTACCATTCTTTTACAGATGTTCTGTCACTATGGTTATTCCTAGTGGTAGTTTGAGATGCTGTTGAAATTGCAGCGTAAGGAAGGTTTAGTCACATCTGTTAAATGCCCAGCCACACATTTCCAGAAGGACATGTTTGATCTTTTAAAGATGGGGGGAAGGCATCTCAGCTTGACCAATAACATGAACATGATTCATGTTGCTTGAAATGCTTTACTCATAATAGCATGTAATCTAATGGAAGTAAGGACATTTATCATAGTCTTGAGTGGACTCTTGTGGTCTGGCAAACACGTTTACAAAGTTGGACTGATGACACATTTGGACCTTTTAGCTATAATTACAGAGACTGGTTAATGTTCTTTGACTCTGCAGTCTGGTATTGTGGTTTATTGGATACCTTTAATCTCATACTTTCAAGAATGAACTTCTAGTTAGATTAATATTTAATTGACTGTATGTAGACACAATATTACAGAGAGGTTAGGTATGACTGTATGTGAAAAAGGAATAAAACTGGGTAAAGTGTAGTGAAAACCAGGTGCAGGCTAGCCACTGTATAAAAGGTCACTCCAACCTTAATAATACAATACAAAACATAGAAATTACAGGGCGCCACATTCACCAGATATATAAATAAGGGTTAAAAAGAGATTAAAATAACACAATTTATTGAGAACAATACATATATTAGCAGCACCAATAATGTGCAATAGTAAAAAAATATATATAAAAAGCCTCAATAGGCTAAAAGACCCGTAGGCAAAGCAGTTCTATATAACATGCAAAAGTGCAAATACTAAAGTGCAGACAATCAAACAAAGTGAGAGAGCGCAACTCCCATCACTATAGTAGATGATGAAAACAAATACTACCCACACAGTCCTTCGCAAAAAAACATGTAAAAAATAAACTGCTGATACCAAACTGCAGGGTCCCAATGATTCTCAACGTGTTTTGTCTGTATGACTTCCTCAGGAGCTTCTTACTTCTCTTCATCTTCTTTTCCTTTAAATCTGCCGGTTTGCCGGTCCGTCCGTGACCGTGCATGCGCACGTCACGCGCGTCGTCATACGTCATGACTTGGGTTTAGTAGCGTAGATGAGTGTCGTCTGCTTACATGTGTACAGTTGAGGATTTTCAGACGTTAGGCAGATCATTTATAAATAATGTGAATAGCAGGGGGCTGAGTATAGAGCCTTGGGGAACACCACACTTGACTGGAAGAAGGAGGGAAGCGCTATCAGAAATGGCTACATATTGCAATCGGTCTGAAACGTACGATAGAAACCAGGTTAGCGGATGATCACCAATGCCGAGTTTTTATGTTTTTGCAAAAGAATGCCATGGTGTACTGTGTCAAAGGCCTTGGCAAAATCAAGGAAAATAGCTTCAGTTAAGTCTCCTTGTTCCATGCCAATTTGGATGTCATTGCAAACTTTTAAGAGGGCAGTTGAAGTTGAGTGATTTGGTAAGAGAGCCTGATTGATCAGGGGTCAGATAATGGGGGGAGATGTATCAATGGACATTTGATTTAAGAGTCATTTAAGCAAAAACAAATGGAAATATTGATGTGACAGGGAGATGCAAAGTATGATTAGCACAGGCTGTAGTTACAAAGACATGGAAATATATACACACAAAAAACACACACAACAAAAATAACAGGGTATGTAAAAATATAATGAAATGTTGGTCTTCCAGAAGGCTATCTGTTGCAAAGGGCAGTGGAACAGCTGATTGAGCTTTGGGTGCTTTGCTTTGCTGGGCTGGGTAAGTTTTAAAATCAGGCTGTTGCAAAGGGCAGTGGAACAGCTGATTGAACTCTGGGTGCTTTGCTGGGCTGGGTAAGTTTTAAAATCAGGCGGTTGCAAAGGGCAGTGGAACAGCTGATTGAACTCTGGGTGCTTTGCTGGGCTGGGTAAGTTTTGAAATCAGGCTGTTGCAAAAGGCAGTGGAACAGCCGGCTGAGCGCTGGGTGCTTTGCTGGATTGGGTAAGTTTTAAAATCAGGCTGTTGCAAAGGGTAGCGGAATAGCTGATTGAACTCTGGGTGCATTGCTGGGTAAGTTTTACAATCAGGCTGTTGCAAAGGGCAGTGGAACAGCTGATTAAGCTCTGGGTGCTTTGCTGGGCTGGTAAATGCTGCTGTTTTAGAGAAAAGGCAGTGTTTACATTGCCCTGAAAAGGCAGCGTTTACATTGCTGCCTAGTAACATCTCTATGGCAGTCACTCAGACAGCCGCTAGAGATGCTTCCAAGTCTAGTGCTGCACTGTGCATTCAGCATCTCCACACTCTGTAAGAGGACTGCTATAAATAGTGGAGAAAAAGCAAGACTTTATGTTAACTATCTGAACCATTTATTGCTTTAGATGTGCCTGTGGTGTGGGAATGGGGAATTTGTATATAACAGCTAGGTGCACTGCAGAAACAAAATCTTCAGACTCTAAGGATTCATTCTACAACTTACTATAGTGGTTTTGGTTCTAGAAAGCTATAGGTGTTCCTCTTTCTTTAGTCAAGCCATAGTGAAGCAATCGGACAAATAAAAAGGTGGTGGGGGGGGGGTTCTTCAGTAACCTTAGCCCACCCCCTGTACTTAGTTACTTAGGATATGTAATTATTGATATTTATATAGCACCTGCATATTCCACTGAGGGCTGGCCTTAGGGATGTGCGAGCTGTGTATGGCTGTCTGTAACTTGGTGTGTGACTGTGTGTGTGTGTGGCTGTCTGCCTGTAACTGTGTGTGAGACTGCCTGCCTGTAACCGTGATTGTGTGTGAGACTCCTTGCCTGTAACTGTGCATATGACACTGCAGAAATACAAACCTGCATTTAGACTTAGGCATACATGCATTTTAAAAAAAAAAATCTGAATTAAATACCCATCACAAGTATCACACAGTCAATAGACCTATAAGAAATATCACACAAGGAGGCACAGACCAGGTTCTTAGAACTGGAAAACCTAGGTTCAAATCTCAGATAGACCACCTTACCAGTAAGTGTACTTAGGCAACACAACAAATCCTCATAAATTGTAAGGTTGCCTGAGCAGGCCCTTCTTTATCCCACTTTATATAATTGTAAAGCAGAATATGTTGGAGCTCTATGATGATGATAATATCACAGCAAATAAGATACAAATTATTACAAATGTTAACGGGAAGAATGAGGTTGTCGAAGATCCTGCTCAAATAAGCTTGAAGTCCAGAGGGATCTAATGAGGAATGCTAGTTGTGACTGCTAGGCTTTTGAGGATTCACCTCTCCTTTTTAACCAGAGGTAAGGAGTTCCAGGGGGTTAAATGGTCATTTTAGAACTATAGTGTCAGGAATAAACACTTGTATTCCTGACATTATAGTGTTTTTTTTTTTTTTGTCAATTTCTTCTGCAGCCCAGATCTCACAGCCTGTCATAATGTGAGCATTTAATGCGTGCTCATAAGTTACACAAATTTGTACTGGGTAAATACAACTATTTTTGCCAAACTGCACAAGTACTGATTGCCATGTGGCAAACCTAGGTGTTTATGTAAAATACATTTTTTTTTTTTTTTTAAAGTGTGTTTTTATTAAAAGAACATTCTAGCGTCAGGAAAACAAACACATATTCCTAACACTAGCATGTTAAACTAACTTTTATTCTCCTCTTTATTTAGCATTGGGAGGCAAGCGTGCATGGTGGTGCACCAGTCAGCATCTCCTCATAAATGCATTGAGTCAGTGTATCTCTATGGGGACTGTTAAGCGTTTATATCAGGGCTATACAAATCCCAGGATTGTCAGCCTTCAGTGGAGGCAGCCGGCTAAACAAGGTTGCGGACGGGTGATGGAGAATGGAGGGGTGAGGGAGCAATAATTTTCCTGCAGTTCTTGCTCTACTCCCTTGCGTGCTTAGTGATGCAGGGAGCCAGAATATGACGTCACTCCAGCCCCAGCATCACTGAACTGCACACGATGGAGCAGAGTAAGAAAGCTTGAAAATTATAGCAGCCACACTGGACCCCAGGGAAAGATCAACTCTAATCCTCTTAAAGGTATGAAGGCTGGGTGGACTTAAATTAAAATAAAAATAACAATTTGTGAGTGTATAAGAAAAGGTGTGCCTGTCAGTATTCATGTTTGTGTCTGTCAGCATCAGTGTGTGTGTTTAGGTTACCAGTCCCACTCGGATTGCATTGGAAAGGTGTTTTTGCTCACCTTTTTCCCACGCCATGCTGGTCTTGCCGCAGCTGGTCCCGCCTCCATGACTGAGATTATCAGTCTTTATTATCTCCGCTAAGCCAATGGGAAAGCTTTAGGAGGCTATTGCGCATGCACGGCAAAATGCCACTCTGCGCCAATCAGCATCTCCTCATCAATTGAATGAATGCATCGCTATGGGAAACATTCAGCACCTCCATGCATCTCTAGTGGCAGTCTGTGTGTGTATAGAGAGATAAATGAAGAGATAGAGATAGATATTATTATACAAATATAATTGATATGCTTTCCTAAAGAAGGGAGATTTCAATGTTTTTTTTTTGAAGGACTGGGTGAGAGTCTAATGGAACAGGGAATGTTCCACAGGAACGGTGTAGTACTTGTATATCTCTTTGCACCAAGTCAACTAATCAAATGGTAGAGGTCCCGAGACTGAGGAATAAATATACTCCGAAGGGGTGAGAAAATCAATTGTGTGTGTACAAACTCCCCCAAAAAAACCCTTTACACATATTGGCAGCCCAACTTGCTTCCTCTACTGTATCTGTAATCTAAATACCACCTGTACGCTGATGACACTCAGATATACCTCTCCTCCCCGGACCTCTCCCCTGCCGTCCTGCAACGTGTCACTGCTTGCCTTTCTTCCATCTCTGACTGGATGTCCTCACGCTTTCTGAAACTTAACCTCTCTAAAACTGAACTCCTTGTCTTTCCTCCTCCTAATACTGATCCTCTTCTGTCGCTCTCCCTTCAAGTCAGTGATATCCACATAAGTCCATCCCTGCAAGCACGCTGTCTTGGCGTCATACTTGACTCTGGTCTCACATCCAGTTTGTTGCCAAGTCCTGTAGTTTCCAACTCAAAAACATAGCCCGCATCCGCCCCTTTCTTACGCAAGATGCTACCAAGGAGCTTGTCCATGCTCTAGTAATTTCCCACATGGAGTACTGTAACCCTCTCCTGATTGGTCTCCCCAAAAGCCGTATTGCCCCGCTACAGTCTGTAATGAATGCTGCAGCTAGACTGATTTTCCTCTCTAGTCGGTCCTCTCACGCCTCACCCCTCTGCCAGTCCTTACATTTCCTCCCTGTATGCTATAGGAGTCAATTCAAAGTGCTAACCCATACATTTAAAGCACTGAACAATTCTAGCCCCTCTAATCCATAGATATGCCCCTCCTCGTACCCTCCGCTCTGCCCGTGACCACCTCCTGATAGCTGCTCGCACCTGTACAGCCAACTCGCGCTTGCAGGACCTCTCGCGGGCGGCTCCTCTCCTATGGAATAGCTTGCCTACTGCCATCAGACTCTCCCCTAGTCTTCAATCATTTAAGAAGGGCCTTAAAACCCATCTCTTCAGGAAAGCTTATGGCCTCCCAGAGTAATCTCTTCCTTACCTACCTGTCTCCCGCTCTCTCCTATGGGACAGTGCTTTGCTCTCTCCTCCAGCTCTGCTTCACTCCTACTTGATATTTCCTGTCCTAATGTTTTTAATACCCCACCTCCTATAGTCTGTAAGCTCGTTTGAGCAGGGTCCTCTTCAACCTATTGTTCCTGTAAGTTTTCTTGTAATTGTCCTATTTATTGTTACATGCCCCCTCTCAAAATATTGTAAAGCGCTACGGAATCTGTTGGCGCTATATAAATGGCAATAATAATAAATAACTAAGCCTTTATTGCAAACTGTTCTACTGTTCAACTTTTTTATTGGTCCATGAATTTTATTTATTAAGGTAAATAGGCTTTCATCACAAGAAATACACATAACAACGATGCATAGAAGTGCTATAGTGCATCACAATTAAATTGTAAATATTTATGAATTCCTAATTTTCTAAAATAACAAGATAATAAAATAAACAGATGTAAAATAATGCTGAACACAGTTTAGCAAACTAGAGTGCATATGTCCACCAATGCATGTGTGACAGATACACAGTTGTTAATGAGAGACAAGCAAGTGACGGCTTATTAAATTGTGTGACCAGGGGAACATAAAATAAAAGGATCTCACTGTATAACAGTAGGTGCACTTCAAGTTTCATTAGGTGTCCTGTATTGGCCACAGAGTTTAAGCCGGTAGGGATATGTAATATAGTGCAATCAAGTTGTTGTAACAGTAGCGGAATGTACATTATGGGAAATAGCTAGAGACTCTCGCTTTTGATACTCCCAACCAGGGTGGCCGCAGGGGGAAAAGATGAGAGAAGCCGAAGGCCAGACCTCTCTCATATGAAGCAGCACCACTGTCATCTAGGCTTAAGAAAGAGAGCCTCGAAGGATTTGACAGGGCACCTCCAGAGCAGTGAAATAAAAATGGCATCCATGTCATCTCATGGTTAGGCCCCGCACCCTACGTTTCCCATACATGGAACACATGCTACTTCTACCTCTTGTGTCACTTTACCCCACTCCCTCTTGAACGTTAGCTTGTTTGAGCAGGACCTTAAACACCCTCTGATCCTGTACATCCAACTTGTCTTGTTGAAAATACTTGTCCACCTATTGTTCTGCGCTGAAAAATTTGTTGGCGCTTTATAAATAATTAGTAGAAATGTGTCATAAAATAAAGCAATGCTTACATTGCAGGGTTAAATATGCCTTCATTGTCTGTCTTCCTGTGATCCACTAAATGGCACTTCCTCTGTTCTAACTGATCCAATCTTACCTCTCACAACTAATTTCCAATTGGAGCGCACAGCTAGCCGAGCGTTGCTCTTTTTGGCCCTATTTCTCCTCTATGAGAAACTTTGAATTGGACATTTAGAAGCGTTGGAGTAATGTCAAGGGAGGCAGATTGAGCAGGTGCTGGGACTTAATCTTGGTGCCAATAAAAAAAGGTAATTGTGACGGACCGCTGGCACTCCGACGGAGTACCTCCGCCAATCGATGCTCCTAGTGCTCGCTGAGGACTCCAAACACTCCAACCGACACCATCAGCACTGCAGACCCCACTTCCAGCGATGCAACTGCTCCGGGGTCTCTGCTGTCTCCACCCACCCTGGACCCAAGGCCAGGATCCAGCTTCCAGTGGGTGAACCTCTCTTTCCCCAGAGAGCAGGAACAGGAACAAGCTCTTAGCAGAATTTAGTGATCATACCCTGGGGAGTATAGTGATTATAGCAATCCCCAGAGTGTATTTCTCCAATCCCCCAAACATGAGCCAAGGCTTAATGCTGGAACAAGACTGATTTACTGGCACACAGAACTCACAATTTATGCAACACAAAACTCCTCCTCTGGGCCAGGCTAGATAATTGAGTTTCTACAATACACAAAGCTCAATTATCTGCTGGCCAGAAATAATACAGTTTTTACAGCATTCATAACTTCTAAAATATACATCACATTCACATAAAAATTATATATTCACAATCAATCCATTCAGGGAAACAACATATCAAAAAATGGCATGAATCAGACCAGGGGTTCAGAAGTTAGTAAAGTATCTTTTGGGGCCTGGCTGGCAGCATGGCTATCTGGCCCAAACTGGTTTTACAGAGCCCTCTAGCCTGGAGACAATGGGGAAAGTAATCCAATTATCCAGGGATAGAAGCAGACTCCATTGAGCACATGTTCCCAGTAAAACACAAAAGGATACAAAAATACATAACTCCTATCATACTGAATTGAACGGGCCAAATCTCCCAGGGTCCATAGTCACAGGGCAAGAGGCGGGCAAGCAGTCCTCTCCAGGCACAAGTGGCGAAGGGCACTTCGTCACACATCTTCCCTTTGGGGGGAAGACTAAACAGGTACCTGACCTTCTGCCGGTCAGTACCTAGATTAGTCGGGCAGCCCACCCACAAAGAAAAATACGCAGAGTAACCCCCCCCCCCACAATAAATGGTACTGGCCTGTAGGTTCAAGTTTGTAGTGGGACAGCGCAGCACTCTCGGTCCCTGTGGTGCAGCTGGGCAAACTGCTGGTGTGGCTTGGGGGGCAGAGGCCAGCGGCGCTCTGCCCTGCTGCCAGCTCTTCCACTGGGGTAACCCATGGTAAGTCAGGCTCTGATACAGGGGAAAAGGGGGGGCAGAGGCTAACAGAGCTCTGCCCAGATGCCAGCTCTTCTGCTGGGAGGGGGTCAGTGGGTATCGCAGGCTCATCCACTGCCCCCAGGACCCGGTTGGGATGTAGCTGGGGAGGGGAAGTTTCGCTTACCTCCTCCTCCTGGCATCCCTGCGGGGTTGGTTGGGGATCTGGACCGCCCGTCCAGCCTCCCTGTAGGACTGGCACAGAGACCGCGGTCCCATCTGCGCCAGTGTGGTTAGGTTTGTCTTCCCCCTCTCCCGGTATCTCTGGCTGCTGTTGGAGGGGGAGGCTGGTTGCCCCCACTCCCCAGGACGCTGGTTGCTGTAAGGTGGAGGGATCGACCATCACCTCCTCCTGGAACTCAGGCCGCCGCTGGGGAGAGAGACCAGTTGTCTCCTCTCCCTGTATATTATACTGCCGCTGGTGACCTGGGCTGACTGCCCAGCATCCCTGTAGGGCTGGCAAAGAGACTTCGGTCCCATCTCCGCTTGCCATCTCTGTGTGTCCCCAGGACAAGTCTATGAGGTCCCCACCTCCGGCTGCTGTTGGAGAAGGAGGCCGGTTTCCTCCCCTCCCCAGGACACTGGTTGCTGTACGGGGGAGGGATCTACCATCACCTCTTCCTGGAACTCAGGCCGCCGCTGGGGAGAGAGACCGGTTGTCTCTTCCCTCTGTACGGTGCACTGCCGCTGGGATAGGAGGTCGCTGCTCTCCTCTCCCTGTAACTCACTCTGTCGCTGGAGACGGGGTGTCAATACCCCCAAACTCCACAGTTGGTACTCGAAGTTCCGTGCGTCTTGGTTCTCAGCACTCAGCTGGCGCATCACTTGATGGACCACTTCTTTCATGAAATCAGCACCCTCATAGCACTGTGACAGGACTTGCTAGCTTCATGTTGCTGTAGGTAGGGACGCTGCGCAGAGGCTAGCGTTGCCCTCAATTATAAATCCGTAACTCCACACGTTACCAGTGTCTCCGAGCTGCTGGTCCTCGCACTAGGACGCCATCCCGCCGCTGCCACCAAATTTGACGGACCGCTGGCACTCCGACTGAGTACCTCCGCCAATCGATGCTCCTAGTGCTCGCTGAGGACTCCAAGCACTCCAACCGACACCATCAGCACTGCAGACCCCACTTCCAGCGATGCAACTGCTCCGGGGTCTCTGCTGTCTCCACCCACCCTGGACCCAAGGCCAGGATCCAGCTTCCAGTGGGTGAACCTCTCTTTCCCCAGAGAGCAGGAACAGGAACAAGCTCCTCTAGGCCAGACCAGATAATCGAGTTTCTACAATGCACAAAGCTCAATTATCTGATGGCCAGAAATAATACAGTTTTTACAGCATTCATAACTTCTAAAATATACATCACATTCACATAAAAATTATATATTCACAATCAATCCATTCAGGGAAACAACATATCAAAAAATGGCATGAATCAGACCAGGGGTTCAGAGGTTAGTAAAGTATCTTTCAGGGCCTGGCTGGCAGCTTGGCTATCTGGCCCAAACTTGTTTTACAGAGCCCTCTAGCCTGGAGACAATGGGGAAAGTAATCCAATTATCCAGGGATAGAAGCAAACTCCATTGAGCACATGTTCCCAGTAAAACACAAAAGGATACAAAAATACATAACTCCTATCGTACTGAATTGAACGGGCCAAATCTCCCAGGGTCCATATTCACAGGGCAAGAGGCGGGCAAGCAGTCCTCTCCAGGCACAAGTGGCGAAGGGCACTTGGTCACAGTAATTACAGGTAATAACCCTGAATTCCAGTTTCTTAGATTTAGGAGGGACCTAGAATTTAAATAAAGAGAACTCTATAGCGTTAAATATACAAGTTTTCCTTCAATTTAATGGAGCAGACCTAAAACATGAACACAACCAGTGAAGTCACAGTAAGTATTTTTTTTTTTTTTTTTTTAAACTAGTTCAAGATTTTATGCAGTATCTCTCTAATATACTCAGTCTTGCACATATACTAGAGTACAATAGTGACCACGGTTTATGGCAGATGAAGTAGTCCGGAGCCAAAGAAGCATAGTGGCAAGAAAATGTCAGCACTGATGAATGACAGCTTAAAGTGATATTTCTCTGTCTTCTGCACCATTGACTACCTCCACACATACAGACATGTCACCTGGTGGGGTCTTTGCAAAAATTCAGAGACCCCCACCAATGACAGTGTTGCTTTAATTAAAATATGATTAAAGTCTCACCCAATTCTTCTTCTTTTCAGTTTGTGCTAGCATTGTGCCATTTCTTATCATTATCAATATTTGATGGTCTGTAACATTTTCCTACCAATAGCATATTGCTTTACATATCTACGATACAGATTTTTTTTTTAGCTGTCTTTTTCTGTTTATTCTTTGTAATTGTATACCATTTCCTTACTAGTAGGCTTTAATTGCATACAGGTTTGATGCATACAGATTATTGCTCCCCCTTTCCCTTTTCTTTATATTTTTCCTTAATGTGAGCACATTTGAATTTACCAGTCAAACATTTCATTCCTCCATATTTCCACAATGCATGTTATCTCACATTGACCAATTACTCTATTGTCCCCACTTTAGTTTAGAAAAATATATTGTTTTCAATATTGAATCAAGATCGGGGCAGAAAATAAGGATTAAAAAATAGGTAATGTGGGGTGCTTAGGGGCATTTGGGGGTGACTAGTGGGTCAATTGGATGTAGTGGAGGCGGGAGGGGGGTTAAAAAAAAAACGGGATTCGGCATGACAGTGCCGCTTTAAAACGTGACATGTATAAGCCACTGAAGTATACTGATAAAGTAATAGGTGGCTTTAGAATATTTTGCAACACTGAAGTGTGCCTTGGAAAAAATTGGAAACCAATATATTAGAACATAGGTGTTGCTATATGCTTAAAAGGACACTATAGCCATCCAGACCACTTCATCTCAATGAAGGGTTGCGACTAGTTCCTATCCAGTAGAAGGACCCTGTCCTTTCTGAGGATAGGAAATAGCTTGCTCAGTGTGAGTAAGCTAGTTCCTATCCTGCTAAAGGACCTTTTCGCCCCTACTGGTCAGGTCCTGTATAGGGATAGGAACTAGACAGCTCAGTGTGAGAGAGCTAGTTCCTATCCTGCTAAAGGACCTTTTTGCCCCTAGTGGTCAGGTCCTGTATAGGGATAGGAACTAGACAGCTCACACTGAGAGAGCTAGTTCCTATCCTGCTAAAGGACCTATTGCTTCATAGTGTTCGGGTCCTCTTAAAGGATAGGAACTAGACAGTTCACAGTGAGAAATCTAGTTCCTATCCGGCAAAAAGACCTTTATAGCTCCAGCTCACACAGGTCCCTTACAGGGATAGTAATACCTAGTTCCTATACTGCTAAGGGACCTCTATACCTTCAGCTAACAATGGTCCCTTACAGGGATATGAACTAGATCGTTCACTGTGAGAAATCTAGTTCCTACCCAGAAAAGGGACCTTTATAGCTCCAGCACACACAGGTCCCTTACAGGGATAGGAACTAGACAGCTCAGACTGAGAGAGCTAGTTCCTATCCTGCTAAAGGACCTATTGCTTCATAATGTTCGGGTCCTCTTAAAGGATAGGAACTAGACAGTTCACAGTGAGAAATCTAGTTCCTATCCGGCAAAAGGACCTTTATAGCTCCAGCACACACAGGTCCTTTACAGGGATAGGAACTAGACAGCTCACAGTGAGAAATCTAGTTCCTATCTGGCAAAAGGACCTTTATAGCTCCAACTCACACAGGTCCCTTACTGGGATAGTAATACCTAGTTCCTATACTGCTAAGGGACCTCTATACCTTCAGCTAACAATGGTCCCTTACAGGGATAGGAACTAGACTGTTCACTGTGAGAAATCTAGTTCCTACCCAGAAAAAGGACCTTTATAGCTCCAGCACACACAGGTCCCTTACAGGGATAGGAACTAGACAGCTCAGACTGAGAGAGCTAGTTCCTATCCTGCTAAAGGACCTATTTGCCTCTAGTGGTCAGGTCCTGTATAGGGATAGGAACTAGACAGCTCAGTGTGAGAGAGCTAGTTCCTATGCTGCTAAAGGACCTATTTGCCTCTAGTGGTCAGGTCCTGTATAGGGATAGGAACTAGACAGCTCACACTGAGAGAGCTAGTTCCTATCCTGCTAAAGGACCTATTGCTTCATAATGTTCGGGTCCTCTTAAAGGATAGGAACTAGACAGTTCACAGTGAGAAATCTAGTTCCTATCCGGCAAAAGGACCTTTATAGCTCCAGCACACACAGGTCCTTTACAGGGATAGGAACTAGACAGCTCACAGTGAGAAATCTAGTTCCTATCTGGCAAAAGGACCTTTATAGCTCCAACTCACACAGGTCCCTTACTGGGATAGTAATACCTAGTTCCTATACTGCTAAGGGACCTCTATACCTTCAGCTAACAATGGTCCCTTACAGGGATAGGAACTAGACTGTTCACAGTGAGATATCTAGTTCCTATCCGGCAAAAGGACCTTTATAGCTCCAGCTCATACAGGTCCCTTACATGGATAGTAATACCTAGTTCCTATACTGCTAAGGGACCTCTATACCTTCAGCTAACAATGGTCCCTTACAGGGATAGGAACTAGATCGTTCACTGTGAGAAATCTAGTTCCTACCCAGAAAAAGGACCTTTATAGCTCCAGCACACACAGGTCCCTTACAGGGATAGGAACTAGACAGCTTAGTGTGAGTAAGCTAGTTCCTATCCTTCTAAAGGACCTATTGCTTCATAGTGTTCGGGTCCTCTTAAAGGATAGGAACTAGATGGTTCACATTGAGAAATCTAGTTCCTATCCAGCAAAAGGACCTTTATAGCTCCAGCACACACAGGTCCCTTACAGGGATAGGAACTTGACAGTTCACAGTGAGAAATCTAGTTCCTATCCAGCAGAAGGACCTTTATAGCTCCAGCTCACACAGGTCCCTTACAGGGATAGTAATACCTAGTTCCTATACTGCTAAGGGACCTCTATACCTTCAGCTAACAATGGTCCCTTACAGGGATATGAACTAGATCGTTCACAGTGAGAAATCTAGTTCCTATCTGGCAAAAGGACCTTTATAGCTCCAGCTAACACAGGTCCCTTACAGGGATAGGAACTAGACTGTTCACAGTGAGAAATCTAGTTCCTATCCGGCAAAAGGACCTTTATAGCTCCAGCTCACACAGGTCCCTTACTGGGATAGTAATACCTAGTTCCTATACTGCTAAGGGACCTCTATACCTTCAGCTAACAATGGTCCCTTACAGGGATAGGAACTAGACTGTTCACAGTGAGAAATCTAGTTCCTATCCAGCAAAAGGACCTTTATAGCTCCAGCTCACAAAAATCCTTTACATAGTTTTTATACTGCTAAGAGACTGTAAACCTTAAGCTAATAGTGATCCTTTACAAGGATAAGAATTCCTAGTTTTTATACTGCTAATGAACATTTATTGATTGCAAACTTCTCAGCTACAGGGAATGATTTTAACTTATGTGGAGCACAAGACAGCACGTACTGAGATCTGAGTTTGTTACACGCAAAGACCTGCTACAACCCTTGCAGCTCATGATGACTGGATGCTGCGGGCCGGTAGGGAAACTGAGTTGGTCCCAACTTCGTAAAGCTGTAGCAGTGTGGAAAGTGGGGGACAGTGCGTATGTGGGTGCAGGTCAATTTGAAAGTAAAGGGATGCAATTGCTGGCAATGGAGAAATTGGAGTGGGCAGTATATAGACCCATGCAAGGTGACGGAGGATATATGGCACTGTGATTATATACAACACATATATTCATGTCATTGCTTTGAAATAAAATTCACATAAACACACTGAACTGTTAATGCTGAGATTTTCTTTTCTTCTTTTGTCTTCCGCAGTGTCATTATATACCTATATTTGATGTTTAGTTTATGGGTACTGGTCTGGTTCATATCTGACTCCAACATTTTTTCATTTGTCGTGGACTCATAGAGGGTGATTTTGTCCAGGGAGCGGCAGCCGCAAGTGTCAGGAAAGTGAGAAGAGGTGCATTGGCTGTTATATTTATAAAATCCTTTGCACTGGTTTTATACTTCACACAGCACATTTGGCTTCTGAAATTGAGACTCTGCCACGCACAGTTTGGTGGAGATTATTTGAGGAATTTTCGGCAAATAGTACCAGAGCAACGTGGAAGTTCAGAAACAGCACAAGTAGCGCAAACACCCTATTTTTGTCATGACTTCATGTTGGAAATTAGAGCACACTAAGATTGTGCCACTATTGGGCGCCATTTCGTTCAGCACCACCTATAAAAATCCTGACACATTGCCCTTTAACTTTACACCTGTGTGGTCTTTCTAACTATTTACTCACAATCAATCTTCGTCTGAAGCTGCAGAAACTCCCGGCTGTCTTTAAAAATTTAGTAGAACATTTGTAAAACTTGGTGTATCCCAGTTGTTGCAGAAAATGGCAATATCTCCTACTCAAGTATTAACTTTTTTCCTAGGCAACAGTATGTTTTACAGATTAAATACGTTTTTACATATTTTTTTTTTTAAAAACACAATCTTCTTTTGCAATGGTTTGCCATTTATAGGCTGGTGTAGGCCATTTTGTTACTTATTTTGCAAGGGCTGTGGTAGCTTGTTGTCACTTGGCTGTAGTGACTTTTTTTTATGGGTATTTTTATACACTTTGATAAGGACATGTTAGCCGAAGATTGTGAAAAATAAAGAAAACTGGTTTATTTTATCTGACACTTTGTAAAGTGGAATGGGTATATGGTACTGTGTTTACTACTCACATCTGCTTGCCATGCTATGAAAATATAGAAAAATTGTTAATTATTTCTTTTCATTTTATTTATTCAATATTCTTCCATCTACCCTGGACTCATAGTGCCCTCCCACCTTAATCTGTGTGGTCTTTAAACATCTAGCAGGAGAAAAATGCAGTTATTGACCATTTTTTGGATATTCTACCTTGCTTTTAGGACAATACACAGCTGTGCTAGTTCACATCACCTTTGGACATGTCCACTACACAATACTTTGAAGGCAGCATCTTATGCCCGGGCTCCTATTTCACAAACCACACCTGCTACTATGTGGACTTAATCCGCGGTTAGTTAGTCAGGTTGTTGTTTTTTCTAAAACTAACAAAGCTATATTTTCAACAACAAAAAATATAATTCTTAAAGGGACACTATAGCTTAATGAAGTGGTTAATTTCTGTTCAGCTGAATCATAAGAGTAACAACCTTGTACATTGAAAGGACGTCACATACGTAGTATGGCACATGACCATCTTTGTTCCCCCTCTTCTAGTAAGACCCTATCGCTACACCCTCCTATTCTAAGAACGCCCTGCCTAGTAATGCCCCCTAGATAAACTTACAATCAATTTGTTGCACATTTTATGCTGTCTGCACAACCTTTACAAGCCGTTAGTTAATAGTTGTCAATATTTGATTGGTAATTAATGATACTCCCACTAGACCCCCCACTTATTGCATAAGATTTATAAGCGGTGTTGTTTAATACATTTTGGACATTTTCTGAATCAGACACCCCTATGTATGGTCTCCCAAGAGTGTCTCCAAATACTTGAGGTCGTGGTACAGTTTGGTTTGAACTATAATACCATGGCAGGTAATTCTGCTGATCGTCAAGGACAGGACATGTTCCAACACTTAATATCGTGATTCTGGTGTCTATAGCTTGTCCCTGCAGGGTTTTCAATGTAAACACTGCCTTTTGAGAAAAAAATGCATCTCTATGAGTAGATGCTGATTGGCGCAGTGAGGCATTTTTGACAAGCATGCGCAGTAGTCTCCTAATGCTATCCTATGGGAAGCAATAGACTGGTTGAGATCAAGAATGATTATTAGCCATTGAGGCAGGGCCAGCCATTGCGAGCCAACACCTCGTGGGAAAAAAGGTGAGGGCGCCAGTCACACTCAGACATACTCACTGACAGACACACACACTCAGTGACTGACAGACACTCACTAATTTGACACTCACTGACAGAGACACACCTTTCGTACAGTGCTGTGGAATTTGTTGGGGATTTATAAATACTACTAATAATAATACTGGCACACACACACATTCTCTCGCACATTCACAAATTATTAGTTTTTTAATTTAATGGTACCCAGCCACCCTACATTCCTTTCCCTCGGGTCCAGTGTGGGGTTGCTCTGCCTCCTCGCGGGCCGGCTTCCGGCATCACAGCAGAGAAACAAGTTCACAGCTCCTTCGCCACCGCCTCCATTATCCCCCCGCCCCCAGGAACGCACTGACAAATACCCAAGCGCCAAGAGAAAATTCCTAGTCGCCATGGCGATCTGGCACCTGGGATTTGTTGAGTCTTGAAGAACGTTCAAACCGCGTTATGAGGTGTCAAAACCACAGACCGCAAAGGAAGCCTCTGCGCGTGCCGACCCTGGGTGGCAGCCCGTTCATTAGACGAACACCATCCATGGGGAGCATTTGCGGATTCCAATGCTCCCTGGCGTGCTCACACCAATCAATTAGAAAGTTGGCAACTCGCAACATAAATGTGAAACCACAAGGGAAGTAACTAATGAGTGCTTCCCTGGGTGGCCGCCATTCGTATAGATGAACAGTATCCAGGGGAGCATTTGTGTGGCCAAATAAAGTGGTTGTTGTACCCCTGGAACAGTGTGTCGTCCAGTTACTGGGGGGAAATGGGTCTCTTCATTCTGCATTAGCTGATGTAACCAGTCAGGTTACCCTCGGCCCGCTACAGAAACCAAGATGGTTTCCCACATGAGAAGAAAAACAGTATAGGCATATAGTTAAAAGAAAACAAACAGATTTTGATTTAAATTTCTTTTTTATTAAAAGTAAACAGGAATAAAGTTTAACATTGTGAAACATGTACAGTTGTTGCTTTATTCTATTCTATTCCCATAAACATATTAAAAAGGATAACTCCAGAATGAATGAACACTGATATAAATAATAAAAGTTAAATTAAAAATATATATTTATATTACAGAAAATCTAATCTAAAAAAAATTCATCAAGTTCCAACATGCAGTAGTAAAAAACATTGATTTCATTTTTAAAATACTTACTTTAAAATTTTTTGGACAGTTTTGGTGATACATTGAGCACATGCACTTTGCACAAAGTGGACTGACCTGCAGATGGGAGTAGCAACGCATACTCCCAGGCAGTCCACAAGGAATGGGCGCTCACACATACGATAGGTGGGTGGTAAAGACATATACTCAAATACATGAGATACAACACTCAATGATGAGTGGACATTAGATTAGTAAACATTTATTTTTCATAAATATAGAGTTAAAATTATACAATTTATTTGTTAACAGAGTTTGAGAGCAAGCTTAGACCAAGTTGCTAGGTCCCTTACTCGGGGCATAAGTGCCCCTGAATAAAACAGTGATGTGGTCTTTTGCACCCTAGACAAGACCAGATACTTGCATCACCCCCAAAAAACTAAAATTGCCAGCTTTGTGTGTCTCTCTGCCTCTCTGTGTTTCTTTTTATCCTCTAAGCTCCTTTATGTGTGTCTTTTTCTCTCTAAGCCCTTCTGTGTCTGACACCCCAGCCCTTCTGTGTGCCTCTTTGCCCCCCTTAGCCCCCCTGTGTGTCTGTTCCCCCAAGTTTGTCTCTTTGCCCCTGCGTGTCTTTGTCCCCCCCAAAGCCCCACTGTCTCTTTGCCCCCCCCACAGCCCCCTTTGTATGTCTTTGTCCTTCCATGTGTCTCTTTGCCCCTCCGTGTATCTGTTCCTCTGGCCCTGTGTGTCTTTATATCCCCCCCAACTCTTTTGTGTGCCTCTTTGTTTAGCAAAGCCCCTCTAAGTGTGCTCCTTCTTGTCTCTTTTTCCCCGCCAAACCCTCTGTTTGTGTCTTTGCCCCCAAAACCTGTTTGTGTGTCACTTTGCCCCCTGTGTATCTCTTTGCCACCCCGCCCCACTCTGTGTCTTTTTGTCCACCCTCAGTCCCCTGTGTGTCTCTTTGTCCGTCCCCTCTTTTTGCTGTCTTCCTCCTTCTGCAGTGCCATCTTACCTACTTGTAGCGTGGACTATTCTGTCTGGGAGCACTTCCTGTTAGACTGGGTAGAGGATACAGAAGATTCTCTACTGCGGTGCCTTGGCCACACTACATGAAATGATTGGCAGGAGGGGAATGCGTGGGACAGAGACACGCTGGCTGTGCGTGGCTGGGAGAGAGAGCGACACACACACACACACAGGCTGTGCGTGGCTGGGAGAGAGAGCGACACACACACACAGGCTGTGCGTGGCTGGGAGAGACAGCGACACACACACACACACGCAGACTGTGCGTGGCTGGGAGAGACAGCGACACACACACACAGGCTGGCCGTGCGTGGCTGGGAGAGACAGCGACACACACACACACAGGCTGGCCGTGCGTGGCTGGGAGAGACAGCGACACACACACACACAGGCTGGCCGTGCGTGGGTGGGAGAGACAGCGACACACACACACACACACACACGCTGGCCGTGCGTGGGTGGGAGAGACAGCTGACACACACACACACAGGCTGGCGATGCGTGGCTGGGAGAGACAGCGACACACACACACAGGCTGGCGTGCGTGGCTGGGAGAGACAGCGACACACACACACACAGGCTGGCCGGTCGTGGCACAGGAGAGACGAGCACACACACACACAGGCTGGCCGTGGCTGGGAGATAGCGACACACACACACACAGGCGCTGGCCGTGCGTGGCTGGGAGAGACAGCGACACACACACACACACACACAGGCTGGCCGTGCGTGGCTGGGAGAGACAGCGACACACACACACAGGCTGGCGATGCGTGGCTGGGAGAGACAGCGACACACACACACACAGGCTGGCCGTGCGTGGGTGGGAGAGACAGGGACACACACACACACACACGCTGGCCGTGCGTGGGTGGGAGAGACAGGGACACACACACACACACACGCTGGCCATACGTGGGTGGGAGAGACAGACACGCTGGCCGTGCGTGGGTGGGAGAGACAGACACGCTGGCCGTGCGTGGGAGGGAGAGACAGACACGCTGGCCGTGCGTGGGAGGGAGAGACAGACACGCTGGCCGTGCGTGGGAGGGAGAGACAGACACGCTGGCCGTGCGTGGGAGGGAGAGACAG
>OW240918.1:91155211-91209164 GCA_933207985.1 Pelobates cultripes
CAGTGCTTGGAGTAAAATATCCCAGCAGACAGTGTCTAAGGTCTTCTCCGCATCTGTAGACAGTAGGACAAAGCATTTGGCTCCTCTGCGCCACCTGTGCATTAATGTCAATGCTAAATGGTGTTGTCACGTGCCTCCTGATTCGGTACTAACCCTACCTGATCCAAATGAATGAGGGACGAAATAAACGGTCACAGTTAAGCAGAGAGATCGCTTTGTAGTTCCCGCAATGCTCAGCGTCCTTGTCCTCCGTAATAATTGTGATGTGTGCAGCCAACATGGGTTGGTAACAGGTGTCACTCCCTTAATTTTTATTATGTGTTCTGACAAACTGAGGGTAAAGTTTATCAGCAAAATCTTTGTAGGTGAGGCAAGCCACCTGGGCCCGGATATTTGCCTGACTTCATTTGCTTGACCACCGCTGCTAGTTTCTCTTGAGATAAAGGACTTCTCTTGAGTAAGTCCACATTCTCTGTGGACAGTCTGCTTAACATTGGAGCTTAAATCATTTTAGATTTTACTGGTGAGGCACTGTTGCGCCTCTCTCTGAGGATGCGAAAGGGAGTATAGTTTAGAGCAGCTTTCCCAAATGGGCTTCCGCGGGAACACAAATGGGGTTCCGCCATAATTTCACCAAACAAAATGGCCGCCGCAATTTGATCGCTTAACGGGGGCCCGGTCGGGTGCCGTGGCCCTTTATAAGCACGACTGGGCCCCTTTAGTATAGGCAAGTTGGGAGGAAGTGACAGCACTTCCTCCCTTCCTCCCAGCTTCACAGAGTTGCTGACGCGCAGTAGGGAGGGAGGAGGAGTCTGAAGACGGCAGCCCAGAGAGGGTGCAGCATGCATGGCAGAAGAGAGGCTGGAGTGAACATGCAGCAGCCCACTTCCATCAGCCTCAGCCAACATCACCAGGACCACAAGGTAAGTGGCTCAGATGTATGTCAGATTGTGTGTGTATGCCAGTGTGAATCAGTGTGTTTTCATGTGCCAATGTGTAAATGTGTGTGTCATTGTGTATATGAGAGTGTGTGTATCTGTGTGTCAAGGTGTTTGTGTCCATGTGTGTTTCTGAGTGTGTATGTGCCAGTATCTGTATCTGAGTGTGTGTAACTGTATGTTAATGTGTGTGTGTTTATATGTTTGTATGTGCCTTTGTGTGCATCTGTGGCTCAAGGTTTGTGTATGTGACAGTGTGTGTGTATCTTTGTGTTAGTGTGTATACCTGAGTGTGTGTATATGTCAGCATGTCTGTATGTTAATTTGTTTGTGTATGTATGTATTTGGCAGTATATGTGCATACATCCCAGCAATCAAACACCAACACAACATGCAAACACACTGCTGCAAACACAAGCATTACATACAAAAACCCCCTGCAAACACAAGCATTACATACAAAAACAGTTTTTTATACACACAAATACAAACACAGCCCTGCACACAAATGCAAACATTACATACAAACACACCCCTGTATCAAAACGATTACGTTATATACAAACACCAACTGTACGCACAAAAGCACACCTGCTCCTAAGTACTACCATCTGTTCACTATATTTCATATGGCGCCAAACCAATTTTGGGGTTCCACGTTGTTAGCGCATTATGTCAATGGGATCCACGGGAAAAATTAATTGGGAACCCCTGGTTTAGAGTAATACCTGCATACAGCAGATTGGATCTCAACTAAATCCTATTATCCTTACCGTTCATTTTCTCTTATGAAGCATTCATGCTAAAAACAGATTACAGATTTTGTTACCATGTAGGAAGGTAATGGCCTTATGTTGTAAGAATGCACGATGGTGTTTAAGAGAGGCAGGTTCCCTCCTAATTTGGAAACGATGGTCTTGATGGGAGGTTTGTGGATTGGTTTAATTTTTCAGTTCCTAATGATGGATATTGGCTAGTATGGATGAGATTCTGGCTATTTGCTTTTTTCAGCTCTGAGCTTTTTTTTAAATAAAGAATATGAAGGGCTTGTTACTCCGTCTGGAGAGTATGCAGCTCTGAGGTAATCAAAGACCACGTTCTGTCTTAGTTTGGAGGTTTTGTAGGGCTGAGACCCAGTCCGGGGACTGCGCAGGGGTGATTAGGATTTGGCATAATGAAAGGTAAGCACTTTGTTAGTGTCAGGGGCCTTTTGGGAGCTGGATATACGATGTGATTTCCCCATTTCACTGCTGTAGCTCACTGTTAAGTAAGATATGCCTTATAGCATCAGTGCCATGTTCTTTGGCCACCAAGCCACACCCTTCTTAAACTCTTTCTGGCGAATTTTGCCACAATTTATTATATTTTTTACATTGTATCATCTGATGCTTCTATTTTTCTTTTTGTATAAATATTTTTTGCCAAGGCAACAGATTTATTGTTCTTTTCTATTCTAACAGAAATGCATTGTTTTGCTTTTTGCACCACTCAATTTGCTAGTCTGTTGAAATGAAAATGTTTGTGAAAACTGACAGAATATATTATCAAGAAAACCGTACATTTTTATATTACTTTTAGAACACTTAAATAAATATCCCCTGTTTTTTCATAAACAAATTTCTGTTTATAGAGCATTGAAATCTCATCAAAGTAAATAGATGAGATTTCATTGGAATGTTAATGGTGTATCAGTTAGCCATTTAGATACAAGCAATGTGTATTGTAAATAAAAGTTGAAAACATTTAAATCTGACATATATAATGTTCAAAAAATAATATTGCAGCCACTTGAAGTATTACTTGGTCCCAGAAGCCTGTGATTGATTACTAGAAGCTCCCTTTTAAACCTGAACATTGATCCTGTATTTGGTATTAATGCATTATGAGCAGAGGTGCTGAATGTAGCTAACAGCCGGCTGTGTGCAACATTCATCTGAGCCCCAGACTGCACATGTGCACAGGTATTGTTGCAGTGTAAGCATGCAGAAGCCAAACACAGAAATATTGGACACAGGTCTTCAGGAAGTAACAGGCCTTTATTCACATTACCGATCGGGTCTCAGATGAACTCCTGTTCCAACATTCTGAGAGACCAACACATAGTGTACATTCCTTATATAGCACTATAACTCCTCCCATTAATAGCTACACCCACATACACCTTTAACCAATCAATGAGCAGAATATAGACTTGTACATCTAGTCAAACCACATGGCTCATCCAAGACAAAGGAAATAAGTGCAATTTCAGTTCCTGCATTCCTGCACATGCTCAGTACACTGATGATAGTATCCTAGCTACATGTAGCTAACCAACTGACACAACATACACATATGCCACATGGAGATTTTGGCCTACTAAATTTTAACCATGCTGGAATCCCATCACATTCCCCCCTTTTGATGCCTCTGATATAACATTATTCCAGATGCATCACCAATCACAGTTTTACCTACATCTCTCAAGTAGCCATTGAACCAGAGTAGACCTTGTAAGCATCTTAAAAACTCCTTCAACATTCTTCATCCTGAATATATTCTCTACGGGCTAGGGGATCATATCTTCCAGACAGCCATTACATGAGCCGCTGTCTTTCTCTCTATAGTACTCTCTATAATGCTACGTAGGGACCTTACCACTAGTGGAATTAGACAGGGCAGGAGGAGGCACAAAAAAAAAATAATAAATTCTACTCCTCCTACTAATGTCTTAATTCCTCCAAGCTGCTCATACCAACTTCCAAACCAACTACTTAGGTTGTACCCATTCCAGACCTGAGTAGGTACATGCTCAAATTTAACCATGTGGCTTGTAAGTTCAGCCACTGCCTGCCCTTCATCATCTATGTGCAGACAACAGTTACTTAGATTAAACTTTCCGCATACACCTCCTTCTACTGCTAGTAAGTAATCGAGGGCTAGCCTATTCTGGTATATGGCTGATCACATCTTGGTATTTTGCTTAGCTAGAAGATTAAGCACTTGAGCTGTCTCATTAGTAATAATCTCAACTACCGCCCGTAGTCTAATAATGCGGTTGAGCATATATAATCGGAGTTCTATATCCATAAGTGCCATCTTCTGCCCAAGTAGTAGGTCCATAATAATTAATAATACGTTGAGGGGGCCACTCATTATCTTCCCAGCTACCTATATTCAAGGATGTTCTCTCCCTTTTATGATTTACATCGTAAACCTTAACTCCCAAGGTCTCTCCTGTTTCGATTGGCAGCAAGAAGAAGGATGGCTTTGGCATACCTAATACACATGCCCCTTCCCAATCTTGTGGTAACTCCGAATAAGTTTTCTTACCAATAAGTTTTATTACCACAAATCCAGTATAAATTTGCTGGGGCTTTCCAACTAGATGTAGTCGATAAGTCAAACCATACCTCCTTTAAATGAGTGTAATTGGCAAACGGATTAGTAGGTTCCGAGACATTTGAAGCTGACCACCAAGTAGTATTTTAGTATTAACATTATAGGCTTTTTGTCCCAAGCAAGTTAGCTCACCTACAGACGTGTAATACATTGTCCCTTTCCTGGCTATACAAACATGACCTATAATGGAGGTTTTTAACCACCATTCTGATTACTTGAGACTGGAAAGGTATCTGTTGTTCATATGTCTCAGAGCCAGGGTACCATATTTCCTTTGCCTCCCATGGCCACTGGTCTCCCATATTAGTACCTCCACACACATAGCAATTAGTTACATTAAGACTACCTGCAATACCCTCAGCCAAATCAATAAATAGGTTGTTAACATTATGGGGAATTTTATCCTCAATACTCATCTCCTCATAGAAGGAATGAGAAACCTGATGAGTTTGAGTTGCCACTGTCTCAGTTTCAAGACCTACATATATTATTGTTCCTGAATCTACTCCTGTGCCATATATTTGAAACCCAAACAGACCTCCAAACCTGTCAATAAAGTACTGCAGATTGGAAATGGTCATGTGAACGGGGTTACACACATAGTTTTACAGTATGGTGTGGTAGGCAACCTTTGGATAATCATATCTTGATCCACTGTTTTTCCCAGGTTGCCCAACCTACACATGACAAATAGGGGCAGAAGTTAGTCTCTATTTGGGCAATCAGGATCAGTAGATCTTATACTGGGACATAAGTATTTATCATTAAACCCATAAGTTCGTTCCCATTTAAGATTACCACATACATTCCAAAGTCTTCCACCACCCGAAATCGCCTTACATGCATCAAATAGTAGAATACCCGTGGAATGTATGGTGCTTATCACAGTCCTATTTAGTAATGTCCCCTGGGAGTTACTATTCCGAATTACCAACCAAATTGTACGGGGTTGGAAATGGGGATCAAAACATTTAGACTCTCCTGATATTGGCTTGCACACACTATAATCAATATCCAAATATCTACATTTAGATACAGATCCCTTACATTCATACTGTGAGTGCCAGATGAGAGTTTGGGATATTTGGTTACCTGTTTTAGTAGTCTTAATGCAACTATCGCAATTCGGTATGTCTGTACTCCTACCTTCCTGAAAAATCATAAAAATACTAAGACACAATAAAACACATTATTCCTGAAATCCTCATTTTTCTTCGACCGTGCGATGGCCTCTCAGCTTCCCGATTGTGAGGGCTGCAAGGATGTTGTTCTTCTGATCCTCACTTTCCTTCACAGAGATCCCTTCAAGATACTCTGGCTATGACACGTAGGCAGGTGGTCAGGCTTTATTATGGCCGTCAAAACACCTACTTGATGATCTTTGTAGACTTTTAACTAGAATGTCTCGATATCCCCTCGTCACTCCGACTAAGTTGCACGCTTCAACCGGGTCCTGCAAGGATTCTCAGGATCTGGAGTAGTTTGCCAAGAGTCTGCTGCTGGTTTAACCTTAGAATGATGAATCCAAGGAGTCACTTCCGCCACCTTTACAGCTGTTGGGGTAGATAAAAGAACAACATACAAAGGCTAACAGGATACACCCCGAGCTTTAACTCAATATGTATTGGTGGGATATTACGAGCAAGTCCTGGAGGATTATTTTCTTCCCATACTCCTGGAATGTCAAATAAGGATTCATCACTCTTAGGGTTAACACTTGTCACTATGGAATAGAAGCGTCATTCTTCTTCCCTTGGCACCGATATCACCATTATGCCTGGTAATCCCTTAAACTTCAGAGATGTTAATCCATTAGGTAAAAGGTTATCTGAGCTTAAAGCTTTGATAATAGATCTCGTCCTAAAAGTCGAATCGGACACTCTGGCATATATAGGAACTAATGCTTCACCACATGGCCTCCCAGAATACAAGTGCGACTCTTAAGAACCGGTCTAGCTGCACTTCTCCCAGTAGCTCCTATCACAGTTATAGTCTTCCCCGAAGGCGGAGCCACCATCTTAGTCACCACAGAATGTTCAGCACCTGTGTCGATCATGAAAGAACTTCTCTTTCCCCCTATTGCTACATCGACCATAGGCTCCGCTCGACCAAGTGGGATGGAGCCCAGTCGGTATCAATAGTCTTCCATGATAGTGTCAGCCAGACCCGCAAAATCTCTATCCTCTCTTTCTCTAGGTCTCTGCGTGGGTGGATAGTATCTGTCTCCTTGAACACTTCCTCTACTATTCCCATCATTCCCTCTAAAACTTCCTCTTACTCTATAACTACCACTATAACCTCCTCATACCCTTCTCTCTCCTTGTCTATCACCTTCATACTGCTCTCTCTGTGGACACTCACTCTTCCAATGTCCCTCCTTTCTACAATACGCACATTAATTCCTACTTAAAGTCTCTTGCTCAGCCTATTCTCATCTCCTCTATTCACTTCCCTGTCTTTCTACACTTAAGATAGCTACCGCTAGCATATCTGCCTTTTTCCTCATTTTACGTTCTTCCTCCGTCTCCCTATTCATATATATACTGTATTTGCAATCTTCATTAGCTGTATTATGGACATCCCTACAAATCCCTCTAATTTCTGTAATTTCCTTTTACTATCACCTTGGGCCTGGCTGACAAATGCTGAGTCTATCATTCGGAAGTTTTCAGGGGCCTCTGGATTAAAGGGAGTATACAACCTATTTGACTCAAGCAGTGTCTAATATGGGACTTCAGCAAGGCTGCCCAATAATAGGTTCCAGTCTAGGATTAGTAAAATAGGTGAAAGGGGGTGAGCTAATTTTATTAGTCGGCATTTGGTGGATGAAAAAACGTTTTTGTTTAAAGTGTTAAACCAAAAACCTACCAGTAGGTGTCACCAGAGGGTAATTGTATCAAAATAATCTTTATGGGTCTAATAAGAAAACTCAACTTTTAATATATTTATACATAAAATAAAACCTTATAGCAATAAATATATTAAAATAGGGTAAGCAATCCTACATCTATCTGTTATAAACAATGTATTATCAATGTAACTCCCGAAGATGGCCAGTAGGTGGCTTAGAGTGCCTCCCTAAAGTCAAATGAAACAAATAGACTTTAATTAATTATGTCCTATTTTATTATTACTTATTTTAATCAATGTCCACCCTGCTAGCTATGCTTGATTAAATCTTTAGTTCTAAGGTAAATTAAACATTTCAGTTTGTAGTTTAGTAAAAGGGGACATTTTGGACAAAGCTGGGAGGGGCCCATCCAGTAACTAAAAAAACCAATATACCATCTGATACCATTGATCATTGATTAGGGGGAGGGGTAGTACAGAAATACAAGAGTTTGAAACACAGGAACAGATAGGTATGTGGGTAGGCGGGGACAGTAGAGCAGGGGGAGTGCAAATACTGACTATATACCAGTTTTGGGAGTAAGAAATGGGCGTGGCTACTCTGGCTCTGGAGGATGTTTGGGGGGTTGGTAATCAGATGCCAGGGGGGGGGGGATGTCCAAAGCAGTTGTAATTAAGTCCTTAGTTCTGACCACCATATGGCTACATTGTTTCCCATATGACACAGTTTAATTCACCAAGGCAATTTTTCAACAAATCAGTTTCCAACAGTCAATTTATAGAAACTGATCATAGAATTCCAGCCTACTAGTTACAGCCACATGTACACCCTGCACTAAATTTAAGTGAAGACTGCTACATGGAGGCCATGCAGCCACCAGGACAAGCTACTCCCTACTTTTTTTTTTTTTTTTTTTTTAAACATACAAGACAAAGCCTTGTGAATCAGAAGATTATTTCAACAGAGCATCTGATTCAAAAAGCTGTACAAATATACACACAGTTTCAACAGTCACACCAATCTCCTTATCACCAGCAACACATTGCGCAGTCACTAGGCCCAAACACACACACAGGATCCTCACATGCTCAACAATATCACGACGTCGCACACACAAAATTAAATCAAAAACCCACCAAAGACTATACACTCATCAATGTAACTATTATTCAAACCATACAACTATCCACGCTATTAATCCATATAAACTAACCGATCACATAACATTTCAACAGATTTCATCTCTACAATTATCTGTACTATAAATCAACTCTTGACTAACCAACTATATCACATTCTAGTAACCTCATCTTTACAGTCAGTGGTTATGGTACAGTTAGTAAGTGGTTATAATACAGTTTTAAAGTCACAGATCAGTTAGTAACAGTTATGGTATTATACAAATAACATAAAACAGCAATGGTTAGTAATTTTTACACAATGTCAGTGGTTATGGTACATGTCAGTAGTTATGGTACCGTGCGCTATTTTACAGTTATACACACAATTTACACTCCCACTAGACAGCAGAGCTCTAACTTTCTAGTAGGACATACAAGTTAACCAATTCACCAACTACAATATATTTAACAACATTTACAATAATCCCAACTATTCTAACTGGCCAGCACCTCGAGAGCTTTCGATCTATTTATACACCAGAGATTCAATAAGTTCTTCGCTGCCCAGACACCACGTATAGCGAACTAGAGGGCAGAATTTACACAGTACCCAGCTAGTCTATTAAACTATCAATAAGCTAGTGGCTGGATTTACAACAGAGCACACTTAGTTAAGATAGGGTGAAATCTAGCAAACTATAATATACAACAGAGTATGCTAGTCTCCCGGTCCCCCCGACCTAGCGAACAAAATTTACACCCTAGATACGCTAGTCGAGACAGGACACCGGTGTCCGACATGAGCTATTTACACCACAACTCAGTCTGACCCAAACCACCTATATTAGACGGGCTGACTACAGAGCATCTAATTTCCAGATAAGTGTTGCGCTTTCACTTCTTCCTTCTACTGAAGGGGCCAATACCAATAACCGGTTCCAAATATAAAACCCCTTGTGGGTCTACCGCTCTAACGGTATCAATCTTACCTGTCAATTACTGGACCTGGGTTCACTCATAGACGGAACAATCCAGGACTCACTGCGCAGAAGCCGATGATCTCCTGGACAAAAGGCCAGTGGCGCCGAGACGAAAGGAGGTCCACGCAGTAGAAGTCCAGGATTGTAGCGTAGAAGGTTTGGTAAAAGTTTACCGTCTCAAATCTCTGTGCCAGCTTCCATGCAATGAGGTTCCCGGCCCAATTGCACCAGAAATGTTGCAGTGTAAGCATGCAGAAGCCAAACACAGAAATATTGGACACAGGTCTTCAGGAAGTAACAGGCCTTTATTCACATTACCGATCGGGTCTCAGATGAACTCCTGTTCCAACATTCTGAGAGACCAACACATAGTGTACATTCCTTATATAGCACTATAACTCCTCCCATTAATAGCTACACCCACATACACCTTTAACCAATCAATGAGCAGAATATAGACTTGTACATCTAGTCAAACCACATGGCTCATCCAAGACAAAGGAAATAAGTGCAATTTCAGTTCCTGCATTCCTGCACATGCTCAGTACACTGATGACAGTATCCTAGCTACATGTAGCTAACCAACTGACACAACATACACATATGCCACATGGAGATTTTGGCCTACTAAATTTTAACCATGCTGGAATCCCATCACAGTATGTCTTTGCTTTAGTGCGAGAAAAGACAGTTACAGACCTCCACAGTATACCCCTTCCCAACACAAGTGCACCATACAAAAATGTATGTAGTAAAAGAGGAAGTATAAATTGCATCTTTGACAGAGAGAGATTGGTCCATTTTAATGCCAAAACTATTTTTGCAAATTGTTGCAGTAATGACAAATGTTGTGCAAAGCAGGATGGACAGGGGGGCTGGCTTACGTCATAAAGTACAATGAATGGGTAATTCTTATGGTGCTGAGAGTGTTCCTTTAATGTTGTGCAACATAAATCACCTCTATAAATGTAGGAAGTTGAGCATGTAACAAACATAAATAGGCCCCCAGAAGTATTCATTGCGATTGTTATTCCATTCCATTGTTCCACAAATGTCAGTGGAAAGTACTGAAAAGGCGTAATAGAACTAGGTTTGTCTGTTTTGTCTCACCTCTGTTAAATAATTGACACTAACTATCAAACCAAAATTTTCATTAAAAACCAATGTATTTGATCGTAAAAGATTTCTACGTGATAGATCCACTTTTTTTTTTATCTATAGTAACTAACATATGAAAAAAATTGTCACTTTCTAAAAAGATTTTCCCCGTAATTTGAGGAGTAGTGGTAACAACTATAGACACCATTGAAACATAAATGAACACATCATATTTTAGTCTGAGTAGTTTAAAATGTGTTTGTTTTTTTGTCTCCTTTTGTTTGACATGCCCTTTTTAGTTTTGTATATTGTATGTGTACATTACTACTGTTTATTAAATTAATGTGAACTTTAATAAGCACTGTTGTGAACGCCAGATGAATGTGCAGTTCATTGTACATTCCTCTGTAATGAACAGCCATATGTTGCTGGCCCTTGAAAGCAGTCTGTTCTTTTTGTATCTGTACACTTGGGACACTACTAATTCTTAAATGCAAACTCTCCATACATTATTGGAAATCGAAGTCAGAGCCTGGAAGCAAGACATACTACTTTGTCAAATTAAAGGCACACTATAGGCTACAGTTTATTCCGTGTTAAATGCATTATACAAATAATGCTTTTAAAATGCAAAAATATATCATATTAAAACTATTAGAGCAACTTTTTCCCTTCATAGTTTCTTGGACAAGATAACATGCATTTCATTAAGAATAGATATCTATATTACTTTAGCATTTTGTCTGTTGTAATGTAGTTTTCAGGAGAAAACAAAAATCTGACTAAAATGTTAATTGACTATAATTGACTTTCTTACCTAAACTGCAGTTTGAGTTCTTGGACTGTACTAATATGTATACTTGTGATACTTTTTGTCGTGTATATGCTGAATTGCTTTGTATTACAATGTTTGCCTCTTTATAAATCGCTGGAAAGACCACACCTTGAATATGCTGTGCAATTTTGGGCACCTGTTCTAAAGAAGGATATCATGGCCCTAGAAAAAGTGCAGAGATGAGCTACAAAATTCATAAAATGGAATGGAGCATTTTAGTTGCGAAGAAGGGTTAAAAAATGTAAATCTCTTTAGTTTGGAAAAACGGCGCCTCCGAGGAATATGATAACATTATACAAATATATTCAGGGCCAGTACAAACCATTATCTGGAAATCTATTCATAAACAGGGCTATACATAGGACATGAGGTCACGCATTTAGGCTGGAAGAAATGAGATTCCATCTAAGGTAAAGAAAAGTTTTTTTGTTTTTTTTTTTGTTTTTTTACAGAAAAAGCAATAAGGATATTCTCTGCCTGAAGATGTGGTTTTATAAGATTACATACAGATACTTGCAAAAACATAACATACAGGGATATAATTTAGTGGGCTTGATCCTAGGATATATCTGACTGCTATTTTGGGGTCAATAAGGAATTTTTTCCTAGTTTATGACAACATTGGAAATGCTTCAGACTGGGTTTTTTGCCTTCCGGATCGACAGCAAAAACATATGTGAGGAAGGCTGAACGTGATGGACGCAAGTCTCTTTTCAGCTATGTAACTATAAATAAAATGGACAAATACCTTACAAGTTTCTGTGAAATAGCTGTATGATTTCCTCTAGCTTTTCTCCCTGTTTATGTTGAAATAGTGAGAAGGAAAAACAAAAATGCATTTATGAATAGTTTTTTGCACATTTATGACCTCAATTTAAAGAGACACTCTGGGCACCAATATAACTTTAAAGGAAAAATATAGGCCTCCAGACCACGTCAGCTTCTTGAAGTGGTCTGGGTGCAATGTCTGTCCCACTAAGTCCTGTAATGTAAAACATTGCAGTTATTGAGACAGCAACTGAAGGTGCTTCCAGGATTTTATTGGAGTCTGGGTCACCTAACTGACACTGGACGTACTCCTGCTCTGCACGCAGACAACCAGCGTCCGTAAAATCCTGCTCGCCGTGCATACACTTTAGTTTCCATATTGGAGATTGGAGTAAATAAATGTTTTAATCAACTGTAAGGGGGGACCAGAGGGCACTATAGTGCTAGGAATACAATATTGTATTCCTAACACTATAGGATCCCTTTGAAACATTAAATATGTTTTGGCCTCATTAATATGCTGTATTTTTTGCATCCTCAGATCTTTATAGTTTTTGCATAAAATAAATGTTTTGTTGAATTCTGCATCGTAAGACTGCCTTTTTATCCACACCCCTCACTCCAGAAAAATACTTCCTTATAAAAAGAATGCCAGCAGCTCAGCCACTGACCGTTGAATGACCTGAACTAAAGCACAACCAGCATTACAAGCAGTGGACACCCAGGAGACATATTGTAAGGGATATATCACTACCTGTTCATAGTTTCTCTGGCTGTCTGCAGCCTGGTTGTGAATTAAAGCAGCTCACCCAGTGCTGTTATGGATGTGACTGTGTGCATGCATTTGATCAGGAGTTCTGTCCGGCATAAGGGGCGTAGTTTAAGAGGCAGGCTTATGGTGCAGCATTCTGTAAAGTATTGTATTGCAGTGATGGCTGCCCTTCCACAAGTTTCTCACGTCTCAACACCTGATTTCTGGAGCTTACCCACAGTGACTATTGGGTTCTTGGTCACCTCTCTTAGCAAGGCCCTCAGTTTTATTGTGAAGCCAGCCCTGTGAAGAAACCTGGTTGTTCCACACTTTTTCAAATTTAAGAATTTTGTAGCCCACTAGGCTCTTGGGAACCTTGTGAGTCCTACCAAAAGGTTACCTACCATTGTCCTAGACTGTCATTGAACATTATCATAAAGGGATTAAAATGGCATGACTGTTTTTAATTTAATTATTATTTTGTCTGATTTATTGTCTAAATGTGCATGAATTGCAGCCTAGAGCATTTCCAGCTAGCCTCACAGCGATGCTCATGTTGTCTAGTGTCATTACGTACAGCTGAAAATCTTTGTCACTTCAAAAAGACTTTTATGCACTTCACAGGAAACATGCAAGAAATGCCAAAAGACATGGAAAGAACATGCAGGATTAACATGTGAGGAGCTGGCAGAGAGCGATGATGTTAAATACCGAACATTCATGTGAGTATTAGCTGGCCATTTCACTGTCCGACTGGGTGCTGAAATCTTCTATTTCCTGTTGTTTTGTACGTCAGATCTTATTTTTGTTCATGTAGGGTTTTACGTTCACTGAAAATTGTAGCACAATTCCACCAAGCAACATATTCTAAGGGTTATTTACTAAGGTAAACGTAAGGCCAGAACAACCAAAGTGACCACAGAATTGACTTCTGTGTTCCGGGATTGTTTCGGCTAACCAGTGTTGGTTGGACCAGTAATTGATAAAGCTGTTACATTTGATCATTTTAAGATTGAGAACTGCATACTGTATTAAAAGTATTATTTTAAATAATGAATTTTCACCAATTGTGAACATGCTATTTACTTTGAAGTGAGTGGCAGTGCCCCGATGATGTGGTTAGGCCAATTTTTATACACAAAGGTCACTTTATCTTGAAGGTGGACTGTTTTATATGTTTATGTATAAACCAGTGTGTGAAAATTTTAAAAATGTAATAATAAAAATTCTTGTCCAATCCAATTGTCCCTCACGACAAGCTTCTTCTCCTGACCCAAATTACAAAAATTGAGACACCTGGACACAGTGTCTCAACCTCTCGTGACCACACTAAAGTTAGAGGTCAGGTATTAATATACCCCAAAAAGTTACTTCCGTGCTGCTGTCATCCTAAATTCCTGTTAGAAAACAAAACTAGGGAAGCCCTCATTGAAAAACATAGAAATAATACAAATGTGTAAGGTGTAACCCCTTTATCAATGCAAATGCCCTCAACCCTTTGGCTCCCTGTTGTCTCCCCCTATGCTTCCCCCATACCTTGATTGGTGTGTGCTGACTGTATTTAGTATGCATTTGTGTAAATGCTGGTAATGTGTGTTTGCTGTGTGCTGACTGTATGTAGTAATTGTAAGATTGAGCTGGCAGAGTGTCTGTATGTAATGTGTGTTTTGTGTAGTGGTGTCCTGTATTCCCCCTCGTAGTCCGGCTTACCTTTCTGTCCTCACTGCAGCAGCCCTGTAACTTGCGTAGGGTTGCCACCTTTTTTGTAAAAAAAGTGCTGGCCATTCTGATATACATAATTAATTATAAATGCCTGACATCACATGGTAGAAAATTCCAAATTTACTAATAAACTACTTACAATGTTTGTACTTTGACTGTGTGTATGTACTGTGTGTGTGTGTGGTAGTGTGTCGTCTAAATGTGTATAACAGTGTGATCATACTGTTGTCTGAGCATGCCTCATTGTCTGTATACTTTGAGTGTATGTCTACAATCTCTGTGTATGTTATTGTGTGTGTGTATATATAGTATATAGCAATGTGTGTACATACCATTTATAATGGAGATGGATATTCTACAGAGACTGCTGAATACATACAGAGTGCTAAATAAACATACAGACACATATTGCTGAATACATACAGGGACTGCTGATACACACCCACAGACTGCTGAGTACACACCCACACATGCAGAGACTGCTACATGCACACACAGAGACTGCTGTGTGCACCCACAAAGACTGCTGAATACATACAGAGACTGATGTACACACACAGACTGCTGAATACACACAGAGAATGCTGTACACACACCCACAGACTGCTGAATACACACAGAGAATGCTGTACACACACCCACAGACTGCTGAATACATACAGAGAATGCTGTACACACACCCACAGACTGCTGAGTACACACACACACGCGCGTGCAGATGGCCGAGCACACGCACACGCACGCACACACCCGTACCTGCTCTCAAGACACAGCTCCTACTGCCATGTTTCCATCTCCTTGACCTGCAGCTCCTGTTCCTCCCACGCAGACTCTAAGTGGAGAGGGCAGGGATATGCTCCGACATCCCATCACAGCGAAGCACCAACGAGTCTTTTTAGTTTGGTCTGAGAGCACTGCACACCCTGGTGGCTGGTGCCGATATTTCTGAATATTCTCTTCACAGAAAAATACCGGCAATTGTATTACCGGTAGTTTTGCAATACCAGCACCGGCCAGAGTACATCAAATACCGGCTGTGCCGGTAAAATACCGGCCAGGTGGGAACCTTGACCTTGCGGTATTGCTAAAGGGTTAAATAAATAAATATATATAAAAACGTACTACCCATCAGATTCAAAGATTCACTAGATGTCCAAAGCATCGGCAATATGAATTCCATAACCCTGATATTAGCAAGCTCAGACATGAATAAAATAATAACATAATCTTAGACCTCTTTTACTAAGTCAGTTAAATTTAGCTAGTTAAAGGGACACTATATACACCCAGAACAAATCATCTTAATGCCATATGCCCTCAGTTTTAATCCTGCAATTGAAAACCTTGCCGTTGGCAAAGTTTTCTTTGAAGGATTAACCTGTCTCTAGTGACTGTCTATGACATCCACCAGAGGCACTCCTGTGTAATATCAGCGTAAAACTCAGAGACCATCTGATTGGCACGGCATGGCGTTTTGCAGCGCATGCACACTAACCTCCCATTGCTTTTCTATAGAAAAGCATTGGATTGGCTTAGATCGATCTTAATGGTTTCAGCTAAAAAGCAAAGGTTTAGCGAAGCGACCGGTGACAAAGGCACTATAGCGTTAGAGATACATATTTGTATTCCTAACGCTGTAGATTTCCCGTGTTTTTACAGTATACAAGAATGAGCATTAATTTGGCCTTTTTTTCTCCCAATGTCATATGTATTGTGATAATTCATTAATCCTTGAGCTGGGTGTAACATCATACTCTCTAGCAGCTTTGTGTTGAATTGTACAAACGTGAAGCACATGTGAAAGACAACTGGTCCTGTTGAATGAGGAAGGGGAAACTGTGTTTCCTGCATGTTATGACTTCCCTTTTAGCAAGCATCCTGTTAGATCCAACTTCTTGATGTGTGTATGTGTAGGCTTTTGTTATCAGCTTTCTGAACCCTGAGAGGCAGGATCTGTTTAAGAACTTAAAATAGATAAAAGAAATTTGAGAAAAAAAATAGAATTAAATAGTTTATTTATAATACTAACTGAAAGGCACATTAGAAGTCATTTTGTGTGTGTGGTCAGTGACTGAATATTCCAGAAGCCCAGTTTGACATAGTATCAATGGGGGCTGAGTATTATTACTTAGGATGTTCAGTCTTACATCCTCTCCTGGTTATTTACATTGACAAGCTGCACATCACCCTTTTATAGACCAGTCTGGGTATTGTATGCAGCTGTCATGCTCCAAGCCCTTCTTGAACAGAGGTTCTAATGTGATGGGTAATTTGTCATGCATTAAGTCTAAAGCCATTAGCTTTTTCAGTCACCTACCCTGTCCATTAAAGATATTGTCATCAACACAGATGGATCGATCAGTGACTCAGATGTTTTAAGAGGTCCATCTGTGATTTTAGAAATACCACCTGTGCTTATCTGAAAGTGTGCACTGCTGGAAATTTTTAGGCCAGGAGGGGTAGCCCTTCCTTTATTGCACGCTTGCACAAGAAGGACATTAAAATGCAGAAGTGTTGAATTAATATTTCTCAACTTTTCTCAAGTATTGCTTATAACTTTTTTTTAAAAATAGCCCTAAAGAGGGAACAAGGACAGCAATAGTATTTTTTTTTTAAACTAAATTCCAGTAAATTTTGCAATCAGGAGTACTGTGAACAGTAAATACACCACAGCAAATCTTTATCTTGGGAATAAACAAACACAATGATCTAAGTAAGATACAGCAATGGTGAATTATTTATACCTCATGTTGTTTGCATATTATGCATGCTATGTATGTGACTGTCAGGAAACTTCTTGGGATACACATAGGCATGCGCAGCCTATTGCATAAGGGTGTGCACCCTAAAGCACAAACACACACTCTGTGAATATAAATATATATATATATATATATATATATATATATATACATACACACACACACACACACACACACGCTGTGTGGGTGCTGTGTGTGTTTAAGGGTGCTGTTTGTGTGTATTTGTTTGGAGGGACTGTGGGGCTAGGGGGAACCACGCTGCTGCCATCCCTAATGGTCCAGTGGTAAGTGAACTCTAGACTGCGGGGATAGAGTTCACTCTTGCGAGATCTGAGCGTTGCTGTGGCAATGCTCCGACCTCGCGATAGGAACCCGGCGGAACTGCTGGCTAGAGCTCCCTGGGTCCTCTGCTGCCTCCCTCCCTGCCCATGGAGGCACATAGCGTGTGCCGCTGGGATTAGGGTGTCCCAGGCACACCCCGTGCGCACGCCTATGGGGATACAGTGTGATGTATGCAATGTGATCCCAGTAGCTGTCTCACTACTAGCCTTCTTCCTGTTTACTCCCTGGGATTATGGGCACTGATTTAATCAGATATCTACTATGTTGCAAAAATATGTGGACACCTGACCTCCCCACCTATGACCTTGTTGGGCATCCTATTCCAAAAAAATGGGAATTAATAACACCCCCTTTGTGGCTATAATAGCCCTTAATAGGCATGTCTTTCTGTATGATATTGGATTGTGCATCTAAGATTTGTACCCATTTATTTAAAAAAATATTTGTGGGGCCAAACACCTGTGTTAAACATCATTTGATTCCAAAGATGTTCAGTGGGGTTAAGGTCAGAGTCTGTGCAGCCACTTGCATCTTCATGGACCTCACTTTGTGCACAGTAGCATAGTCATGCTGGAATAAGAGCTTTCCACAAACCTTTGCTACAGTACCCAGTTGTATTGATTGTATCTTGCGTGTAGATGACCCTTCATTGGGCAAAAAATAGACCTAGTCCAATCTTTGAAAAATAGCACAAGGCCATGATTCCTTGTCCATCATTGTGCATGTTGATGTAAGGCTTGTGTACAGCTGTTTGTTCAAGGAGACCTATTTCACAAACTTTCCTACTCAGACACCCTGAGAAACTGGACACCAGTGGGAGTGAGTAAAAGGTGCAGGGTCCATGACCTGATCGAATGCACATCAGACTGCCTGCCAATGAGGGCAGGCCCTGCAGGTACTGTTTCAGTGCTCTCTGCTGGGTCCTAGTGCAGCTTGCACTGTGATTGTTGGGTATAGTTCCCTGATGTCCCCAAAAGTCTGGATAGCGGGACAGTACCCAAAAATTTGGACTGCCTTGCTGAAATCAGGAAGGTTTCAAGGCCTGTTCTTGTGCTAATGCTGCTTCCACATGCAGTTTGGGGTCTCTTTGTAAATAAAGAATGCAACGTTTTAAGTGCCATATGGCTCTCATATGAGTGACACTATTTGGGTTTAATGTGTGATGTAAGGTATACGGGTGTAACATGAATGGTTAGGTCATTTGACTTTTGTATTTCATATTGTTGTGAAGGAGATTATCTGTATTATGATGGTTATATGGATGCTGTTTATTATTGGCACATTGAAGGTGATAGTGAGTGACCATAACGTTTTGGGCGTACTCCTAAAACATGACTAACTTTAAAGGGGCACTACAGCTTAATATAGTGGTTATTGTGTCTATAGCCTGTCCCTGCAGCCATAGCGCTGTACACACTGCCTTTACAGACAAAACACAGTGTTCACATTGCTGATTAGGTACATCTCTTGTGGCTTTCAATCAGAAGGTCACTAGGGTGCACACTATGCGTAGAGGCGCTGAATGTTGCCCATAGAGATGCTTTGATTCAATGCATCTCTATGAGGAGATGCTAATTGGCACACCAAAGCTTTGTGCCATGCATGCACAATAGCCTCCAAATGCTTTCCTGTGGAAAGCATTGTATTAGCTGAGATAATCAAGATTAATTATCTCAGCCATGTAGACGGAGCCAAGTGAGGTCAGCTGTGGCGAGACCAGCGCAGCCTATGCAAGATAGTGTATAGTGTCAGGAACACATGTACACTTTTTGGGTAAATGTTTATCTAATCAAGTGACCTTGATATACATTTCTCCAGGATACAAATAAAAAGTCCTTCCTATATAGACCAGTAAGGTATTATCATATATAAATAGGGCATTAAATCTCGGTCACGGCTCCTGGCCCGCAACACCACGTGGCCGAACCCGATCGGTGCGGTCACTTGAACAAAAAACAAAACTTAAAGTTGCAGCGGATCACGGCCAGATCCGCAGGCGCGTCCTTCCCCAGCGAACGTGGCGTTCCTCTGGACGCTGGCCGTTGTAAAAGCAGCATAAGATGCGTGCGTGTGCGGCCACACAGAGCGCACACACACATTCTGGAGTCAGGTGACCCCTGTCCACCAATGAATGATAGGAATGGGCTTTATAAGCCCATTTCTTTATTTCTTCTTTGCCATGTCGTGGTTTCCACTTCTTTGATTATCCGAGAGCGGGTTTGGTATTATTATTCCTGGTTTTTGAACTTGGCTTAATCTGATTATCGAACAAAAATAAAACAAGTGAAAAAAGGCACTTATAATAGTGTTTATTACCTTATTACATAAAGCAGCACCTATTAGTGTATCAGCTCATAACACCCAACAATAAAATCCAAACAAAAAAATAAGTGCGCTAAATATTTGTAACGTGCAAATTTAACTCACTATATGAATAAAGTGAGATAGTGCAAACAATTTATACCATTTCAGTGTAAAAATGCTACATCTAAACACTTATAACACTCTTTACTCTCTGCTTGTGAGTGAAAAATTTACACACATGTTGCATTATTTTTAAATAGCAATACTTCGCTATATATGTTTTGTATTTTATTCCCTTTTATGTAACACCATTTGAAACCAAGGGTCACTTCAAGTATATGATTTTAGTAAGTGTACCATTTTTTTAATACACTAGGTCACTTTACAATCTTGGTATTAAGGATTTTGTCATATTGCACTGATAAAGAGTGTTATAAGTGTTTAGATGTAGCATTTGTATTTTTTCACTGAAATGGAATAAATTGTTTGCACTATCTCACTTTATTGATATAGTGAGTTAAATTTGCACTTTACAAATATTTAGCGCACTTATTTTTTTGTTTGGATTTTAATCTGATTATCGGTATTTCTGGTATCCCTGACCCTTTGGCTTTGTCTTCTCGTTTATGCTCCTGTCTGTGTGTCCCTGACGTCGGCTTGTCTCAGGCTATTATTTCTACCTTAAATCCGACCATTCTAAGGCCCGGTCATACGTTTTTCTAGTTGATTTGATTCTGCATGTTGGGCCACAACCCCTCCCTGACATTACGACAGGGACTTGGACCCTACAGAATTAAGTCAACACATGTTGACATGCGATAGAAAGCTGGAAGACAATGATCACCGGATTGACCAATTCGCCCAGGCCTTTCAGACTTTGTTGGCCCGTACCACTCACCCCCAACCAGAGGATCAACGACCTCCTCTAGCCCCTCCTGCCGCTGTTGTACCCATAGTATACAAGGCTCCATCTATCTCTCTCACCACCCACTCATTTTGATGGTAATGCTCAGGAATGCCATAGTTTTCTTAACCTAATCGAGCACAACTTTGAGGCCTCCCATGGCTCCTTTCCTTCCGATAGATCCAAGATTGGCTATCTGATGAATCAGTTAACTAGGAAGGCATTAACCTGGGCAAATCCTTCATGGGAGAACATCAAGTCTATCGCATATGATTATGCGGAATTCCTAGCTGAGTTCCAGCTAACTTTTGAGCCATTAGGTAAGGAAAAGGATGCAGAAAAAGCACTCATGCGCATAAGACAGGGCAATCGCTCTGTTGCTGATTTATGCAATTGAGTTTTGTACCCTTGCCTCAGAGGTGGATTGGACAAACAGTGGGCTCATCACCGCTTTCGCTGAAGGCCTGTCCGATACCATTCTTGATGAGGTTGCTGCCAGGGACTTGCCAGTAAAACTTAACAAGTATATTACTTATATGATACACATAGATAACCGGCTAAAAGAAAGGGAAAGGATCAGAAACAGACAAAGAAAATATAGCACTTTTCTCGCTACCCGCTTCTCCAACCCTGTTGTTAACAAAGCCCCTATTGTAGCTGCCGAACCTGAATCTATGCAATTGTGGGTTATGAGGTTATCTGAAGCAGAGAGACAATTCAGGAGGAGTGATGGTCTGTGTATGTATTGTGGCAAGAAAGGACACATGAGAGTAAATTACCCGATTTGTCCAGAAAACGCTCGCACCTAAGTTCTCTAAGGGGACCGGCCTTAGGTGTTATGTATATGTCCCCACTATGCCTCTTTCTAGACTTCTCCTTTCCGTTACCATTCAGTTACACGACCTTGAGGTCAATTGCAAAGCCCTATTAGATTCAGGAGCAGCAGAAAGCTTTATTGATGCTCACTTTGTGTCTACACACACAAAATACCTCTAAGGGAGAGGGCAACACCTTTGGCCGTTGAGGCCATAGGTGGTAGACCTCTTAGGAAACCCGTTCATTACCCATGAGACCTTACCTGTTTCATTGCAAGTAGGGGCCTTTCATAAGGAACAGATCACTCTTCGGGTTATCTCCTCACCCTCTGGTCCCATTGTGCTTGGTTTTCCCTGGCTAATCAAACACGATCCATGTATAGATTGGAGGAGAGGGGAGATACTAAAGTGGGGTGAGGAGTGTTGTAACAAATGTTTAAAGTCTACAACCAAACAATTGGGTATAATCATTGTTCCTACTGCCCTTCCACTTCATACTACAGTTCCTGCTCAATATAAGGAGGTAGAGGAAGTCTTTAATAAGGTACATGCGGATACACTTCCTCTGCATAGATCATATGATTGTTCCATAGATTTACTGCCCGGTACGATGCCTCCTAAAGGAAGAGTCTATGCTCTGTCTCCCTTGGAAAGTAAAATTATGCAGGAGTACATACAGGAATCCTTGACTAAAGGACACATACGTAAATCCTCATCTCCAGCGAGAACAGGGTTTTTCTTTGTTTGAAAAAGGAGGATGATCCCATGTATTGATTACAGGGCTCTCAACAAAATTACCATCAGAAATGCTTACCCTATACTAGGGATCGACCGATTATCGGTTTTACCGATATAATCGGCCGATATTCGGTATTTTCGGCAATATCGGTATCGGCCAATTCAGATACCGATATTGCCGATAATACCTCCTAGGACCGCCAGGCTCATTACAAGCCCGGCGGTCCTGGGGGGGCGGAGAGCAAGCGCTTACTCACCTCCCAGCAGCTCCTCCAGCTCCCCAGTGCAACTCTCGCGAGACCCGCGGCCGTCAGAGCGTTGCCATGGATCACCATGGCAACGCTCCGCGCGACACGCTGGCCGCGAGAGTTGCACTGGGGAGCTGGAGGAGCTGCTGGGAGGTGAGTAAGCGCTTGCTCTCCGCCCCCCCCAGCTCAGCCAATACCACTGGACCACCAGGGACTGCTATATCCCCCCTCCCTGGCCAGGCAACAAGCAGGGAGGGGGGACAAAAAATAATAATTAAATATATATATATAAAAAATAATTTAATAAAAAATTCCCCCTCACACACTCCATTATATACACAGACACTACACAAACACACTGTGTATATAATGCAGTGTGTGTTTGTATAGTGTGTGTTTGTATACAATGCACACAAATACACTGCATTATATACACACACTATACAAACACACACAAACTGCATTATATACACACACACAAACTGCATTATATACACACACTATTCAAACACACTGTGTGTATATAATGCACTGTGTGTTTGTGTAGTGTGTGTATATAATGCAGTGTATTTGTGTAGTGTGTGTATATAATGCAGTGTATTTGTGTAGTGTGTTTATATAATTCAGTGTATATAATAGTGTGTGTTTGTGCAGTGTGTGTTTGTGCAGTGTGTATATAATGCAGTGTGTGTTTGTGTAGTGTTTATATAATGCAGTGTTTGTGTGTGTAGTGTGTGTATATAATGCAGTGTGTTTGCATAGTGTGTGTATATAATGCAGTGTGTTTGCATAGTGTGTGTATATAATGCAGTGTATTTGCATAGTGTGTTTATATAATGCACACTACACAAACACACTGCATTATATACACACACTATACAAACACACACTACATTCACTATACATACACTACACAAATACACACACACTCTGCATTCATTATATACACACACACTTTGCATTTAGTATATACAGCATTCACTTTACGCACACTACCCACACACTACACAAACACTCTGCTTTCATTATATACACACTACACTAATACACACTGCATCCACTACACACACTAAACAAATACAAACTGCATCCACTACACACACTAAACAAATACACACTGCATCCACTACACAAACACACACACCTCCACACACACTACACACACACACTGCATCCACAACCCACACACTACACAAACACACACTGCATCCACAACACACACTACACAAAGACACAACAAAGAGGAGTTAGGCGCTCACTAAATAAACTAAAGGTGGGCAGCAGTGAACCAAGCAGGAATTAACACACTGCATCCACTACACACACACTACACAAAGACACACACTGCATCCACTGCACACACACACACACAGCTCCCCTGTCACACTGCATCCACTACACGTGGCATGTATATTTTGTGCATTTACCTTTAGAAATAGTTTTTATTTTCCAAAATGGTAAATGTACAGAATATCGGCAAATTATATCGGCTATCGGCCTGAAAGTTCACAGAATATCGGTATCGGTATCGGCTCTAAAAAATCAATATCGGTCGATCCCTACCCTATACCACTTATATCTGAACGGTTTGACAGATTAAAAGGGGCTAAATTGTTTACTAAACTAGATTTAAGGAGTGCATATAATCTTGTTAGGATTAAAAAGGTCACAAATGGAAAACCACATTTAATATGAGAAATGGGCATGATGAATACCTGGTTATGCCTTTTGGTTATGTAATGCCCCCACTGTTTTCCAGGATCTCATAAATTATGTCCTGAAGGACTTTATTTATTCATTTTTATTGGTATATCTGGATGATATACTAGTGTACTCATCCGCTTCTGGTTTTGAGATTGATCCTAGGAAACTAGAGGCAGTGTTAAAATGGCCATTACCTCACGGTTTAAAGGCTATTCAACGGTTTATCGGTTTTGCCAACTATTGCCGTTGATTTATTAAGGGATTTTCCACGGTAATAACCCTGATAACTAATCTGACACGTAAAAATGTTAAAGGAACACTATAGTCACCTAAATTACTTTAGCTAAATAAAGCCGTTTTAGTGTATAGATCATTCCCCTGCAATTTCACTGCTCAATTCACTGTCATTTAGGAGTTAAATCACTTTGTTTCTGTTTATGCAGCCCTAGCCACACCTTCCCTGGCTATGATTGACAGAGCCTGCCTGTAAAAAAAAACAAAACACTGGTTTCACTTTCAAACAGATGTAATTTACCTTAAATAATTGTATCTCAATCTCTAAATTGAACTTTAATCACATACAGGAGGCTCTTGCAGGGTCTAGCAAGTTATTAACATAGCAGGGAATAAGAAAATCCTAATTTAACAGAACTTGCAATAAAGAAAGCCTAAATAGGGCTCTCTTTACAGGAAGTGTTTATGGAAGGTTGTGCAAGTCACATGCAGGGAGGTGTGACTAGGGTTCATAAACAAAGGGATTTAACTCATAAATGGCAGAGGATTTAGCAGTGAGGCTGCAGGGGCATGTTCTATACACCAAAACTGCTTCATTAAGCTAAAGTTGTTCAGGTCCCTTTAAGATTCAGTCCTGGCCGAAGGAGGCTGTTGATGCCTTCGAGCATCTCAAAGCCTTGTTCGCATCAGCTCCTATACTTTCTCATCCTGATCCTAGCAAACTGTTTCTGCTAGAAGTTGATGCCTCTGAAATGGGGTTTGATGCCATCCTTTCATAGAGAGAAAGCTACTACACCCCTCCTACTTCTTTTCTAAGAAGTTATTGCCGGTAGAGAGGAATTATGACATAGGAAATTGAGAATTGCTTGCTGTAATATTAGAGTTAAAGGAATGGAGACATCCGATGGAAGGATCCAAAATACTCCTGATTATCATAACAGACCTCAAAAACCTAGAATACATCGGGGAGGCTAAAAGGATATCTTCCAGACAGGCTAGATGGTCTCTGTTTCTGTCTTGTTTTAACTTCATTATAACATATAGACCAGGTAGCACAAACATTAAGGCAGATGCCCTATCCAGGCAGTATGAAACGGAGGAGGGACAGGAGCAAGAGAATACTCCCATTGTACCTCCAGAATGTATTGTGGCCTTGACAGTCCTTTCTTTATCTACACCTCTGCTTTGTGTCATAATAGAGGCTCAAACTCAGGAACAAAGTACAAAACCTTCAGGAACTTTATTCATTCCGGTTTCTGAAAGAAAGGTTATACTCGACTCGTTCCATGATAATGTAACGGCTGGTCATCCTGGTATCCGCAAAACTTTATCAGCTATTACTAGACAGTTCTGGTGGCCCTCTGTGAGAAGCGATGTTGTCGCATATGTTAATGCATGCCTAACACATGCTGTCTCCAAAGTTCCACATCAGTTAAAATGTGGGTTATTAAAACCTCTGCTTGTACCACTTATTCCCTGGCACATTTTAGCACTCTTAAAAAATTGCCTTTCTCACAAGATCTAGCCTTTATGTTAATCAAAGAGATTGTTCGGTTGCATGGTATACCTCAAAATATTGTGTCCGACAGGGGTACCCAGTTCGTTCTGAAGGGCCTTTTGTAAGTAACTGGGCATAGAATTATCCTTTTTTTCTTCTTAACATCCACAAACGGATAGTGCTGCTGAGAGAGCTAACCAGTCCCTAGAGGGGTACCTGTGATGTTTTATTAACGATACCCAAGATGATTGGTATGACCTTTTTCTCTTGGACTTAATTTGCAAGAAATAAGGCTACTCATGATTCATCTGGCCTTAGTCCATTCTATGGTCTTCATCCTGCTGTCTTGCCTTCTGAATTCTCTAATACAGCTATTCCTGCCCTGGATGAGCACTTAACCTCCATGAAGAGGGCATGGGATCATGTGCTTTCCGCTTTGGTTGCTGCAGCTTCTCGTTTCAAGCTGCGTGCTGATAGAAAGCAGGGTGCTACACCCTCCTATCAGGTCAGTGACAGGGTATGGCTCTCCACAAGATATATCAAACTCAAAGTGCCCACTATGAAGTTTGCCCCTAGATATATTGGACCTTTCCGTGTCTTACGTAGGATTAACCCTGTATCTTATATGCTTGACCTTCCTGCCGGACTCCGTATTTCTCGTACTTTTCATGTGTCTTTGCTCAAACCACTCATGTATAATAGTTATACCTCTCCTTCTGTCCCTCCTTCGGTGGTTGAGGGTCAGGAGGAGTATGAAATTCGTTCTATCTTGCACTCAAGGTTGGCTTGTAGTTCTTTGCAATACCTGGTAGATTGGAAGGGATATGGTATTGAGGAACGCTCCTAGTTCCCCCCGTTGGACGTCCATGCGGGTCATCTTCTCCACTCATTCCATGCCCGCTTTTCGGATAAGCCGGGGCCTGCCCGCCCGATGGACGGTCATCGAGTGGAGGGTACTGACACGGCTTCTGGCCCTCGACACCACGTTGCTGTACCCGATCGGTGCAGTCACTTAAACAAAAAACAAAACTTACCTAAGTTGCGGTGGATCACGGACAGATCTGCTGGCTTGTCCATCCCCAGGGAGCGTGGCATTCCTAAGGACACCGGCCGCTGTAACAGCAGCATTAGATATAGCCCTGCCTCCAGCAGGGTTAGAGGTCACGCAGACGTGCGTGTGCGACCGCACAAAGAGGGCACACGCACGTTCTGGAGTCAGGTGACCCCTGCCCACCAATGAATGATAGGGAAGGGCTATATATGCCCATTTCTTCTTTGCCCTGTCGTGGTTTCCACTTCTTTGGTTATCAGAGAGCGCGTTTGGTATTGTTATTCCTGTTTTTTTATCTTGGCTTATTCTGATTATCCATATTTCTGGTATCCCTGACCCTTTGGCTTTGTCTTCTCGTTTATGCTCCCGTCTGTGTTTCTGACTATTCCTTCTACGTTAAGTCCGACCATTCTAAGGCCCATAACACGTTTTTCTATGGATCTGTGAAGTGATATAAGATTGGCTAGAATTGTTCAGTGCTTTATAGGTATGGGTTAGTACTTATAATTGACTCTTGTAGGATACAGGAAGCCAATGTAAGGACTGACAGAGGGGTGAGGTGTGAGAGGACCGACTGGAGAGGAAAATCAGTCTGGCAGCAGCAATCACTACAGACTAGAACAGAAGTACGGTTGTGCCACAAATAAAAATAGTAAAATAATGGTAAGAGCAATAAAAAAAACAAAAAAAACATCAGAAACAGTAAAAGTCCAGTATATGACATGGTAAAAGTAGTATACATGAAAAAAAAAAGTCCAACATATGAGATATATAAATGATTAAGATAGGACATTTTTGTAGTTGATATTCTTGTGGAAATCTGAAGATATCAGCTTCTTTCAGTCCAGTATAGTCACAGGGAGACAAAAGAAACTGGAAAAGTGTAGTACATTACAAACAGATGATGTAGAATATACAGTACGTAATAGTCCTACTCGCATATTGTAGAGCTAGTACAAGCTCGGTGTAATTCGCATTCAGTGACGTTGATCCCCCACTGGTAGGATGTAGGTGATCATATCTTCAACAAATTTCTCAGACTAGAAGTGTCCGAAAAAGACAAGGCAAAAATAATGCTCTCTGTAAGAAATTGTTATAGGGTAATCAGTGACAAGGTCTTATACTCACATTTATTTGAGCAGGAACTACTGCTCAAGTTTCTAGGCTTAAGTGGTACGATCTCCACCTGGGATTCTTTGGTGAGTTGTTCCAAAATAAATAGATAAAAATAAAGGTATATGGCACAAAAGGGTAAAAATGGCCAATATTCCTTTAATAATACAATAATAGTAAAGACAAACAAACGCATTTCGCCAACACAGGACTTCAAGTGGTGATTATAAGTCACGTTTTTTTTTTTTTTTTAGAAGGCAAGTTTAGACCCTGACGAAGGTGTTTTAATACACCGAAACGCGCGTCAGGTTCTGCTTTATTTATTTAATTTTTCACTTTATTTTGTCACTTGGGATACAAAATGGGTATTTAGACCCTTTTTTTCTTTCTTTACACCTTGAGTTGTTTGTTATTAGTTGGTTATGATGATGGGGATTAAGAGAGACTTTTATGCCTCTTAGATTGAGTTCTAGTTTAGAACACACATGAAGGTGTTACAGGAGACTTAGGGACCAGCTTTTAGGATCGTAGACAGGATTCTGAATAATGCTTGTATGGTTCACTTCAGACTGCACACCTCTGGGTTGTTCTAATTAGGGGACCAGAAGAGCTACAATACTATGGACAACTTCTTGTATTGCACAGAAGCTGAAGGCTACTTAGCAGTGTATTAACTTTGGTAGGATTTGAATCCACACCATTACTACCTTGCACAGCCAATTATTATATCATCATCTGGTTCCCTTCCTCTATAAATCCCTATAGGTCTGAGGGAAATTCTGTTATTTTTACCCTTGTGATAGTTATATGTTCTGAGGAGTAGACTACTTTGTTGCATTTGGTCCTTAAAGCGACAGTTAAACATATAACCAAATAGAACATTCGCTATAATTAGATCTCTGCAATATTATTTAAGGCAGATATTACACTGCCAATTTATCACAAACTATTTCACTGTTTTTTTTTTTTGTGTTCCTTTAATTTTTGTACTCTTAATAAAGGATCAGTACATTTATATATGTATATATTTTATTAAAGGGCACATGTAAATATAATTAGAATAATTGGTACCACTTTAGAGAGATTTGTCTATCATTCCATCATGTTGTTCATTCATTAAGCTACCAGCACTTTAGATCTCCCTAGTTAGAGATTACCTTTCCTTTTTCAGTTCATTATATACACACAGTGTAAATAAATATTCAATTGATGTAATTTTATTGGGATCTAATTTTATTTCGAAATTTACCAGTTGCTGTTGCATTTTCCACCCTAGGCTTATACTCGAGTCCCAGTTTTTATACTAGAGTATATTTCCCATTTTTTTTGTGGTAAAATCAGGGGCCTCGGCTTATATTCGGGTCGACTTATACTCGAGTATATACGGTATTCACACTCTCTAATTAATCTCATCACTGATGAAATCCCCATTATTACACCAGAATTGTGTCTCCTGAAGTGATTCCCAGATGATTTGCCCAAAATTAAAATAATTATTTTAGGTTTCAGCCACTTCGGTCCTTCCTCAATATTGGAAATCAGCTACTATTCCTTCTATGACTGAGGTGTTGCATAATACTCTAGAAACCAAGAGATGTGAATTAGCCATTAGACCACTTTCCAATACAGTTAATGTTCTGAAATATGAATGGGAACTCTAGGAATGTCAAGAATCAATATAAATTATAACGTATACCCTCACCTGACCAGATAGTTATTTATATGATCTTGTTTTAGGCACCATGTTGCACGTAGTGTATTTGGCATCTATTTATTTAGAAAGGGTATATAGGGAAAATAAAATTATTTCTCAAACCTAGAACCAGGAGTCGATATATATAAAAGGTCAACGTGTTTGATCAACTAAACAGTGAGCTGGGGAGAATAGTAAAATAGAAAAAAATTGTTGCTAAAATTCAACAATTAAAGGAAATGACAATATACAGATCATAAAGTGGATATATCAATAAATGTCCAATAGTATACAAGTAATTGTATACATATAGTCGAAAAAAAGTCCACAATGCTTGCAAACGTGCACCCAGGACACTCCTGTTCTTAATAATCCGAAGGAAACACTATTTAACATTACATTTATACAATAACAATGATAAGAGTCCAGACTCAACTAGAGAAATTGTTGAACAACAAGCCTAAGAAAAAGATAGTTTTAGGGCCTGGTTTGACCTTCTTGATGTGTGTAATTCCCAAATAAATAACAAAGCTTTAGAGAGACGGAGCAGGGAATTAAATAATACAGCTAAGAACCATTGGCCGGATAGCTGGATTCAAATACAAAAAGTATTAATTGTCTTTCCATTCAGGAACTTCATTTTAAAATAGCTCATACATGGATGGCATTACTCTCGTCATGTTCTTTTTAAAATTGGGGCCATTGATAACTTGTGCTGCTGTAGATGTAATGAAGACCAGGGCAATGTACTTTATATGTGGTGGTCTTGTGAAAAAATGAAAAAAATGTGTGGTTGAGGGCTTTTGCTTTACTCTCTGATTGACTGGATTTTTAATCCCCAGAAAATTAACGTTTTCATTTTGATTTGGAGCAGATGCGTCTCTCAGACAGACTATTCATATTTTGATAATGGTGAAATTGATAATCACCAGACATTGGGAGGGCAGAGAAATACCTGATTGGTAAAATGTTAAAAAAAACAGATAACATGTCAATGCCTGATGGAAAAGAGGTACTATAATGCTAGACCTAAGAGGTTTTGTTTTTAATAATTCTTTCTTTATTGAGGCAAATGCGACTTATACGGTACAGAAAATGATAAAGGTAGTATAACAAGAAAACACAGCATAAGATGGCACAGAGTTCTACACCTACATAGATCAGCCTCGTTTTTTGTTAGTAACAGATAAACAGGCAAGTATACTTGTCAGCTTTTAAGTAAGAACATGCTCTGTTAACACGCTGATGAATGTCAGTAGAGAATTTGGAGAAAAGCAGAGAAATCAGGTTATATTATTTGACAAAGTGAATAGAGTGCCATTACTCACCCAAGTACCCTAAAGAAGGTTGTTAGAGAGCAAGGCACCTAATAGAGATCAGAACCCCATATTATTAGAAGTAGTTAAGAAGTAGTGGACTTAAAAATACTAAAACTTATTAGAAGTAGTAAATATGAGTGTCTGGACACAGGTGTGTATGGTAGCAAAATTCACAGTCCCCTTTCAACCCCTCTGGGGTAGCTTATGGCTCTGCCGTGGTGGAGAGGTCTGCAGGCAGAGGATCCCAGTTGGAAGCCAAGATGTCATGCTGCTGCGAAGTAGTAACTTGTAAAGTCACTGCATCTTTCTCTCTGCTCCGTTTCCAGTGACAGAAGGGATCACGGGTTGCAGCCTAACCGCAAGCTTCACACCGAGGGAGTTAAAGGTATGCTTCAGCTGCTTCTGCCACAGTTCCGGGAAGATTTTATCTTGCGAGGAGGGAAATTCAGCGGCCTCCCTGGAGCAGGTTGCTTGATGCACTGCTTCAGCCATTTTATAACTCCTGGTTGATGCCACAGGATGATGGTACCGTGGATCTACAGAGTCGCAGTAGTGGTAGGGGCCTCGGGGGTGGACCAGGTTCACATAGTGTCAGGAGTGTAGCTTGGTACAGTCCGGCAGGGTAGCAGCCATCCACTCTACTCACTACCCAAGTAGGCCTCATCTGGGTAGACTAAGGATGGCCCTCTAAAGGACTAAAACACTGCGTGCAAGCCTCTCCTTGGAGCCAGTACTCCCTTGTGTACAAGATCCCAGCTTCTAGTTGCCAGAAGCTCCCCCCCTCCACCCCCTTTTTGGAATAAGTGGCTAGTGAAATACCCCAGTAGTGATAATTATGCCCTGATAATCTGCATTATCCTCCTCTCTTTTCTGTCTTAATCTTGACTAGATAGGGGGAGGGTCCCCATGCGAAACTGCCCTTTGATGTGTTTATGTTGGACATGTATTAAAGGGACTCTCCAGTGCCAGGAAAACAAACAGTTTTCCTGGCACTGCAGGTCCCCTCTCCCTCCCACCCCAAGTTGCTGAAAGGGTTAAAACCCCTTCAGTGACTTACCTGTATCCAGCACCGATGTCCCTTGGCGCTGGGTCAGGCTCCTATTGGGCATGCGCGGAAGGCGGCAGGGGAGACCTAGTGCGCATGCACGGCAATGCGCAATAGACCTCCCCGTAGGAAAGCATTGAATAATGCTTTTAATGCTTTCCTATGGTGATTTCGGCGACACTGGAGGTCCTCACATAGCGTGAGGACGTCCAACGTTGTGTAACACACTTTTCGTGTTCTATGAACACGGAAGTGTCCTCTAGTGACTGTCTAGACAGCCACTAGAGGAGGACTTAACCCTGCAAGGTAAATATTGCAGTTTATGAAAACTGCAATAATTACACTTGCAGGGTTAAGGGTAGTGGGAGTTGGCACTCAGACCACTCCAATAGGCAGAAGTGGTCTTGGTGCCTGGAGTGTCCCTTTAATGTTAGTTTGGACAAAGGACCTAGTAATATAAGACATGAAAGTCACATTAAGACGTCTGTTCACTATAATTTTAAGAACAAAATGTATTATAATGTATGTTATTAGCTTTTGTATTCTTGTAAAAAAACAATAAAAAGGAATATTTGCAAAAACAAAGGGGATTTTGATTCACATGATCCAAATCTAATCTTGCCATTGTTTACAAATCAATGGTAAGATCCCACCTTGAGTATGCAATGCAATTTTGGGCATCAGTTTTAAAGAAGGTTATTGCAGAACTAGAAAAAGTGCAGAGACAAGCTACAAAATTAGTAAGGGGATGGAAAACATTAGTTATGAGGAAAGGTAAAATAAACTGGAATTGGAGGGGCGTCGCCTGACTTCCGGTGCGAATGGCAGCACATTAAACGAGCTCCGTACTCTCAGGCATTACACTAGCTACCAAAAGCACGAGCCACCTAACAAACTTGAGCCGGGATAGCCTGCCTGTCTCCCCGAGCACACGCCAACCCACGCGATGGGAAAAAAAAACGAGAAACAGCTCAGTGGTAGGACCGATATTTCGCAGCCACTCAGACCCTCGCAGTGGAAGACAAAATGGAGGACATCTTCGCAACCACCGCGACACACGACAGGGCCCTACTGAATCCCCGTGACCAGGTACGAGCCTTAGAAGGCACACAAGAAGACCTGACCAACAGGTCATGTAGAAACAACGTCAGAATCAGGGGGCTTCCAGAAACCGTTACACCAGAAATGCTGAACTCCGCACTCCGGGAAACATACCTGAAGCACCCCCGGCTGAGCTCATCATAGACAGGGCACACAGGGGCCTCAGAGTCCCCTCACCCGCGAATACCCAGCCCAGAGATGTCATTGTCCGCCTACACTATTACCACGTGAAGGAAGCACTGATGCGAGCCGCCAGAGACACCTCCATTCAAATTGAGGACCACCAGGTCCAACTTTATCAAGGACTGGCCCCCAGCACCCTGCTCAAAAGGAAAACCCTCAGCACCTTGACCCAAGCGCTCACACAACACAGGCTCAGATATGCATGGGGACACCCCTTCAAGTTAATGGTCCGCAAAGACAACAGGATCTATACACTATACAACGTCTCGTAAGCTGAGGACTTCGCAGCACAGCTAGGACTACCGCACATCGACCTGGACACCCACAGGCGCCCAGAACGACCTCCGGTGGCAAGGAATGACCTGGCCCCACAGAGGAGGCGCAGACCATCTAGGGACGAGCACCAAGATCCCTTGAAAACCAGGCCAAAGTTACCCAGGGAACCCACACTGAACCTCAGACCAACCGACCCCGTCAACAGCCCTTCCGAGCCACCGCCTGCAGAGACCCCACAGGGACTGGAAAGCTCATGGACCCTGCACCCTGAGACTATCTGGCAAACAGGGGCTATCGTGAACTCCAAAGAGACCCTCGCAGACCCACCTGCAACACAGAGATAAGATTAAAATGTCATATTACCTGACTGTAGATTAGTGGGGACCCCCACAATACTTATGGGGTAGATACATTTAGCGGCCACCAAGGGTTCCAAAAAGTGACCCAACCACAATAAGAGCCTTCTGCAGGAAAAGCAACCAAATAGCTAAAATACCCTAATAGCTTGATTCCCCCTTTCCCCCCCAAACAAAGGAGCATTGGCGTGAGTTTAGATTAACAACCTCCCTCCATTAAGCCTAGACTTACCACAGAGTTATGACCCCAACCCCTTCGCACTTCACCAAACTTCACGGAACTAGGTCTATAAATTGTGACTGACAATCTGTAAACCCCAATATGGGTAAAGCAAACCAGTAGACAATGCCGGATACATAGGCCACGCACATAGTGCCATGAGAGCTAATCACATATGCACGGAAGTAACCTTAAACTTAAATACACAAAACAAAAATTAAAAATGCCAAATATCACTGCTACCAGATCCTTCTCAATGTATGGGTGTTTAAAAGGGTATCAATAGCCACAGCCTAGTATTGTCAGAATATTATATGATCACATTTAAAGAGGTAACATGCAGATGGTGGAGTATTAATCCACAACATTTGCTTGACAGCCATTAACAACCCCTTTTTCGAAATGTATTCCTATGTAATTGCGCTAATGTTCAGATAAACGTAAAATTGTCCAGCCTGATTTGTATGTAGCTAAACCTCTAATGGGGATGACTCCATCTTTATGTTGTGACTGCTGGAGGGAGGCACTAGAACTAGCGCGACACAGCTTTAGGTCCCTGAATGGAATACTGATGCACGGAGGTTCCCCCGGAGGGCATAGCCAGACAGCAGGCCCCTCGAACTAACTTGTAGGCGAGACAGAGAGTGCATAGTGGGCGCAACGAATAGTGATTATGGCACTTCCCTGGGTTACAACAGATGTTAATAGTTATATTGTTTCTCCTAACCCAATGATTACTGTTGTACTTTATTGGCAAATGTTTTGTTTTATATATATGCCTGGGCCCCCCTCGCAAGCCTCTCCACCCGGGGGGTGCAGACGCCCACAGCAATACAAGGACTGACCAAGCACGCATGGTTCCCCAGACTAACCCAATGGAATTGTCCTGTGGACTACACACCTTCCACCACTCCTACCCTACAGACTACTCTCCTCCCTCCGTTCCTACCCACACCAGATGCAGAGCTGTTGGACAACGCTCCCCACACCCTTCTGGCCTAAATTGTAAGCCCAGTAGCTACCCTATCTCCTGACCCGGCTGGCCCAGGTCACGGGGCCCTGCACCCTCCCCCGTATTCCGGAGACAACAGATCCACTCAGCCACGCAGGATGCCACTGCACATTAAATGCACTTCTATAAACTCAAAGGGCCTCAACACACCCACAAAGAGGCACGCTCTCCTTAGATGGGCCCATAGACAACACACGGCATTCTCACAGTACAAGAAACACATTTTACCAAGCACAAGCAATTTCCCCTCATCAATCACTACTACAAAAATAGCTACTTTGCTAACTCCCCAGACACCAAAACAAAAGGAGTAGCTATCGTCCTAAAGACCACTTGCCCACTGACAGACATCACCTCGACCGCCAACCCTTTAGGCCAATTCCTCACAATTACTGGGAAAATAGGCTCCAACAGCTATCTTTCTGCTCAATCTATGCACCCACCTATCCAGATCCTAACTTCTGGCAACAGGTCTCCATGCACCTTGCGACTCTAGCCAGAACCCGCTTAGTTATGGGGGGGACTGCAATGCGGTCCACTCCACACACCTGGACAGATCACACCACAGACAGGACCTAGCTCGCCCATTCAGATGTGATACCCTGTTCCAGCAGTTCCTCTCCTCTCGAAACCTCAGACATATGGTGGGCATAACACCCATCCACTAAAGATTTTACATTTTGCTCCCACCCCCACAACTCATATTCCCGAATAGACCACTTCTTGGTGACACCAAACTTCCTCTCCCAGGTAGCCATCACCAGCATAGGCACAATCACATGGTCATATCATGCCGGCATAACCCTGACTCTGCGCATCCTAAATCTAACCCTGGAACTGGAAACTGAACCCCCTATTACTGCATGACGCTCTCCTAACAGAGACTATATCTACGGACATTGCGGAATATTTCAAATTAAATTCTAACCCCAAGGAAGTATCCCCCATTACTTTGTGGACAGCCCACAAGGCTGTAATCCAAGGGAAATTATTAAGCCTAGCAACGGCCAGGAAGAAAAATCGAATACAACAAATAACGGACTCCATGGTGTAAATATACCGCCTGGAAGCCCTACACAAAGCAGACCCAAACAGAGTCTACCTCGACCAACTCACAGCGGCTAGAGCGCTTCTGAAGCGCTTAGCTCTGGAGGACACTTAAAAGGCCCTCTGGCTTAAAGGACCACTATAGTGCCAGGAAAACACCCCTCCCGCCCGTCTCTGGAAAGGGGAAAGGGGTTAAAACTTACCTTTTTCCAGCGCTGGGCGGAGAGCTCTCCTCCTCCGATCCTCCTCTTCTCCTCCCCCTGAATGCTACGCGGCAAGAGCTGCGCGCGCATTCAGCCGTCACATAGGAAAGCATTCATAATGCTTTCCTATGGACGCTGGCGTGCTCTCACTGTGAAAATCACAGTGAGAAGCACGCAAGCGCCTCTAGCGGCTGTCAATGAGACAGCCGCTAGAGGAAATAGGGGAAGGCTTAACCCATTCATAAACAAAGCAGTTTCTCTGAGACTGCTATGTTTAAGCTGAAGTGGTCTGGGTGCCTAGAGTGGTCCTTTAACCCCTTAAGGACACATGACGTGTGTGACATGTCATGATTCCCTTTTATTCCAAAAGTTTGGTCCTTAAGGGGTTAAACAAAAATATGAAAAAGGCAACAAAGCCGATTCCATGCTAGCACGGCGTCTTAAACGGCGCATAAAAAATATCGAGCATCCTCAACTTGAATGGAGACATGCCTCCCAGACCAAATAGTATGACTGGAATATGTCCCCTATCACTCTATAACCACATGACAACACAGCAGACGGCGACTTCAGATATCCCCACTCTCACAAAGACATTCCTGAACACACTGAAACTCCCTTCCCTGCCCACGGCGACAAGCCAGGCCCTAGCAGAGGAAGTGACCATAGACAAAATGGCTATTGCCCTTCACTTCTTTCAGCCAAACAAGAGCCCAGGTCCGGACGGGTTCAGGGCACTATACTACAAAACATATGGCCACCACCTACTTAAACACCTATCTGCGGTATTCAATGCAATATTACGCGGGGACAAACTCCCGACTGACATGGTTTCAGACAACATTTGCATTCGCCCAAAACCTGGCAAGCACGATGATCCAGGGCACTTCAGGCCCATATCCTTACTAAATGTAGACCTAAAAATAATGACCAAAGTAATGATTAACCGAATGAATCTTCTTCTCAACACCCTAAACCCCCCTGACCAGGTGGGATTTATCCCAAACAGACAAGTGACAGACAACACTAGGAGAGCCATAGACCTCATATGGTACGCTGGTCACACATACATCCCCACTACAATAATATCCCTGGACGCCAAAAAGGCATTTGACTGCCTGCTATGACCCTTTCTATTTCAAACACTCACTCAATTCGGATTTCCGCCACAATTCTTGCTTTTCATAGAAGCCACCTATTAGCACTCCCAGGGATAGCTCCTCCTCCGTAACATTAACCCCCCCCAAATTCACCATCTCTAACGGGACGAGACAAGGGTGCCCACTCTCCCCCATCTTATTCGCCCTATCCCTAGAAATGTTACTGGAGGCGATAAGGTCCAACCAGAAGGCATTAACATTAGGGGCCAGCCCTATAAAGTCTCTGCATATGTGGACGAAATCTTACTAACCCTGACAAACCCGGCCTCCTCCATATGCCTGATTCACTGCTGCTCCCTTATCACGGGGTACAAGCTAAATGTCACGAAAACGGAACTCCTCCCAATCCTTATACCCTATACTGACCTCACACGCTTAAAAGCGAAATTCCCCCTGCGTATATGTGAGACAGCCATAGACTACCTGGGCATAAAATTCACCTCGGAAGTAACAGCCACCTCCCCCTCTACATGTGGACCCCCAGACCACACCGCCCCTTACCCACCCCCGCCCCTCCGACGGCACATCACCCATTCCCTAGATCTGTGGGATAAAATCCACCTCAAATACGACCCTTCCTCCTATCTGTCACCAATGACCCCTGTTCTCCGGAACAGACTTTTCCCCCCGGGAATCACTTTGCCCAATTCGAGAGGAGAGGAATAGTGAGACTGGGCCACCTATACACCAATGACCAAATCATCCCCTATGCTGATATCCCTGAAGTCGACTCTCTCTCTCAACATTCGACTACTTTCGATACATGCAACTCTGAAGCTTTGGAGCAATGCCCTGCATACAACAGGCAGGCAAATCACTACTTACCAGCTTTGAAAGAGACTGTACAATAGCCCCAACTAGGAAAAGCCAAGTATCGAACATATACCTCACAATTGCAACACACACGACCCATATCTCTCTTCCGTACATTACGGCCTGGGAGGCAGACTTGGGAGCCCCTGAAGACGCTGGGGATTGGTCAGACATTTGGAAGGCCATATCGTCCCTCACAATCTGTGTGACACATAAAGAGCAGGCCTACAAGATGCTATGCCGCTGGTACCTGACACCCCAACGATTGGCCATCATGCACAAACTGCCCACGAACCTAAGCTGGAAACAATGCGGATCTGTGGAAACATTCCTCCACTGCTTGTGGACATGCCCCAAAATCAAACCACTCTGGCAATCCGTCATATCACTCCTATCCAAACCACTAGACACATTCACCAGAGCCGAAAATAAATTAATAGCACGAGTAGTCTTGGCTACCCGCAGAGCAATAGGAGAGGTTTGGTCCTCCACCAGCCGTCCCATACCAAAAGTGATACTCCAGAAAATACAGGAACACATGGACAGACTTACGGCTCAAATCCATGAGATCACCAAGACATTCCACAAAATATGGGACCCCTGGCTAGACAGGGACACATCACTTCCCTGGTAACCAAACACTACCACTACAAAGCACGCCACTATCAAACCCAAATAAGCTGGAATTCTAGACTCCTACCCCACCAACTCTTACCTACTAATCAATGGTTATCCCCCATACCCAACCCACTCCCTCCCTCGGGTGGTGGGTGCGGGGCCCGGCGGTTGGGGGCACACACCACCCCCAACTCACCCATGGACTGAACCCTTTAATTACTAACCACCCCCTTCTAGACCCATGAGCGGCAAACCTACATCCCCACATCCCCAATATCAGGCCAGGACCAGATAGACGTCTCCAACGAAAGACCTCGGAAACACAACCCAGCACGCAATAATGCACAGACAGGAGCATTTAGGTGCCACAGACAAGTGGCACCTAAATGGATGAGCTCATCCCTGGGGGTGACACAACACAGCCTTGGCTACATGCTAACACCTCTCGCAAGATCACCCGCACAGACCAGAGAGGGACCGAGCTCAAACAGGGCAACCATAGACATAAAGGCAGCCCCAACAGTGGAGCCCTGACAATCCGCAACACCGAGGACGTGCGGCACACCACAACACAATACAATAATGTGCGATTCTGACCTGACCCCCCTGAGAAACCCATTGCCTATACCAACTGTGTAAACTAATTTATTGTTACTCATTGTATGTTCACAAATTTGATTGTATCAACATATGCAGATGTACTTAATGAAACCCTAGCTCTAAAATGTGAACGTAGCCCCTAATGTCTTTTCTTTGTTCTGTAACCCCATCCTTGGTTATTAAAATCTGAAATCGATACAAATAAAGAATTTATAAAATCTAATAAAAGAAAATGGAAATGTTTTCTTTAGGAAAACAAAAGGCACTTTAGAGGGAATATGATGGGTGAAAGCCATCACTTCCTCCCAGCTAACAGAGCACCACACGGGAGGAGAGTAGGGAGACAGAGTGGGAGCTCTGACTCCCATCGGCATTAGGGAGCCACTGGACCCTAGGAAAGTCACTAAAAATGTTTTAACAGTTTGTGTGTGTGTGTGTGTGTGTGTGTGTGTATCAGTATATCTGTGTGTGTCTGTATGTGTGTGTCTGTTTGTCTGCATGTGGGTCTGTTTGTCTGCATGTGGGTCTGTTTGTGTATATGTTTGTATGTGTAACTGAATGTTTGTCATTAAGTGTGTCTGTGTATCTGTATGTGTCTGTATGTCTCTGTGTATGTGTATCTGTTTGTCTGCATGTGTGTCAGTGTGTACCCCTATGTATTTGTATGTATGTCACTGTTTATCTGTATGAGTGCCATTGTGTGTGTACATCTGCATATGTGTCTGTATCTGTGTGTGTGTGTGTGTGTGTGTGTGTATCTGATGTTTGTATTTGTAGAAGTGTCATTCTGTGTGTCTGTGTATGTATCTGTATGTGTTATACAAATGGAGGGGTCGGGGTGGTAGGAGATGCATGTGGGGGCCCAGGGCACATTTCGCACCAGGGTCCTGTGGTTTCTAGTTACGCCTCTGACTACAGACAACGGTTCATTGAGATTGCGATGGGAAGAAAGGTATATTCACTCACAGCAGAGAAAGGAGGTCTTTACAATAAGAACAAAAACAGTGTGCAATTCTCTGCCTTAAAGAGATTGTGTTTTCAGATTCTATAGATAAATTTTAAAAAGGTCTGGATGCTTCTTTTGCATAAACAGAAGATTCAAGTATGTAATTGATATGTTTGTAAACAGGTTTCTGATCCAAAGAAAAATCTGATTCGCATTATGGAATCAAGAAGGATTTTCTTCCTTTTTGCGGCATTATTGGAAATATCTACAATTGTTTCATTTTTTGCCTTCTTTTGGATCAACAGCATAAAATAATGGGCTTCACTGTTGAACTTGATGGACTTTAGTCTTTTTTCAACCTAGACTGCTTTGTAACCCTGTATCTAGGCAAACGAGGCTCATAAAGCATCTGTTGTATCTACAAGTGGTCCTCATTTAGCGACCTGTTTTACGACGGCTCGCACTTACGACCAGGCGTAAGTGCGAGCTGTCGTGAGGATTCCCTGCTCTGGTGCACATGTCTGTGTTCAGGGGAACTTCCCTGAACATAGACGAACGCACCAGAGCAGGGAACCCCTTGACTCCTCACTTACCGACCAATTTCTTCTACGACCGGGTCGTAGGAACGGAACTCTGTCAGTAAGTGAGGAGTGTCTGTATATTGAAACTATCTGCATGAGGATTACAGCATGCTAGAATTCTTAATTTTCAATGAGCAAGATGAGTGTTGTTAGTTGACTGTCGTCTTTTGACTGTTCACTCTTCCCATTTTCCATGCAGTGAAGAGAAGATGACTGCTGCTCGAGTAAGAAAATGCCACATATGTTCCACAGGCCTTATTAAATCAGAAGGATGCAACAGGATGTCTTGCCGTTGTGGAGCCCAGATGTGTTACCTCTGTCGAGCACCCATCAATGGGTATGACCACTTCTGCCAGCACCCACACTCTCCTGGGGCACCTTGCCGAGAGTGCACACGATGCTCTCTTTGGACAGATCCATCGGTAAAAATGCACTTTATAATTGTATTTTACCTGTGACAAATGGTTAGAGCTAGTTGTGTAACTCCTGTGATCACAAAATGTGTCCCCAAGATCTCTAATAAATGCCAATACAGATTCAGACATTTGCCCATTTTGTAGGACCAAGTTTTGTAAAACAGAAAAAGAGAATTAGTATGACAAAACATTTAAACAAAACTGAACACTCACACATTAAAATTACATTGTATTTGAGCATAGAATATTAATCAACACTCTGTAATAATCTAAAGTATTATTTTTTAAAATAATTTTCTATTTCTAACACATGTTAGTACTGAAAAAAGATGTTTAAATGGACTCTCCAAGCATCATATGCAAAATGTAGCCTTGGCACACTCACAGAGTAAGCTGTCAAGCAATGCTTGCCTTTGGATTGGCTGAGACTGTCAAGGAGGCAGATCAGGGGCAGAGCCAGCACAAGTCAAACACAGCCCTGGCCAATCAGCATCTCCTCATAGAGATTAATTTAATCAGTGCATCTCTATAAGGAAAGTTCAGTGTCTGCATTCATCAGCCTATTGCTCTCAGACAATTAGTGTTGCCCTGCATGGCAGATCTTGGCTGCCTATTATATTAATATCTTTAATATCAGAGATTTTAAGAGGCTGTTTGATATATTTTACATTTTTGTGCCACTGGGTTAAAAAAAATGTTTGGAACCCTAATAATATATATGTAACTATTTGCCTTATATTCGTTGCTGCTTCATAGCAAGATGATGAAAAGTTAATTCAAGACATCCAAAGAGAAGCTGAAAGGGAACAAAGGAGGAAAAAAGGAGGTAAGTGTCTCCAGTTCTACAATATGATTAAAAAAGAGAGGTGCACATAAATGTTAAAGGGACTCTATAATCACCAAAACAACTTTAGCTTATTGAAGCAGTTTTGGTGTATAGATCATTACCCTGCAGTGTCACTGTTCAATTCTCTGCCGTTTAGGAGTTAAATCATTTTATTTATGCACCCTAATCACACCTCACTGCATGTGACTTGCACAGCCTTCCTAAACACTTCCTGTAAAGAGTCAGCTAATGTTTATACTTCCTTCATTGCAAACTTTATTAAATTTAAAATGTATTATCCCCTGCACTGTTGATAGCTTGCTACACCACACATAAGCATTCTGTTTATGATTAAAGTTCACTTTAGAGAGCAGGCAATAAGAACTTTTAAATTAAGTTACATCTAATTGAAAGTGAAACCATTTTTTTTTCCATGCATGGTGTGTGAGTCACAGCCAGGGGAGGTGTGACTAGGGCTGCATGGACAGAAACAAGAAATTTAACTCCTAAATTGCAGATATTTGAGCTTGCTACAGCTCCTTCAACAGATCAATCTTCCACACTCATAATATATGCTACTCCAAATGTAGCATCAGTATGTGTATATAAACCCTTACGGAACCAGCTTTTTTGGGGAAATGGTGCATTAGTGACTAAAGGCAATTTTGCCATGTGTTCATTCTACCATAGCTTAAAAGGTATGTCACTGGTGTAATGTCTTGCATATTGAAGAACAGCTTTAATTTAAGAATAAACAATGAAACCAAAGGCAAAGATATAAAATTCCACTCACCACTAGCTCTTGGACCCTTGAGCATATCCAGATTTAGACATGCTGAGCTTTTCATGCCGGCCAAAAGCCCATGAGATAACTCAGTGGGTTAATGCGCCATCAGTAGAATCTGTTCCACCCTTGGGTGTCGGAAGTTCAATAGGGTAATAGTAACGTCCCCTGGATGTTGGACAAAAGTAACATCCATAGGACGTACTTGGAAACCAGAGAATATAATGTACATTTCCTGGCTAAATACTTTATTATTATGTAGTAGTTACCTAAAGTGATCTACAATTGCTTAAAATGCCTTACTAACTATTAACTTTATTCTGTTGTAGATGGTGGCATCAAAAGAATAGGCCCTCCAATCCAAGGGAGTTCACACAAAGCTGCCAGGTTAAATGAAGTACCAGAAGCAAGGCATCCTCAAAACTTGAACCACCCTCAAATCCGCCCATTCCCTATTCTACATCCTGCATTTCCGTTGCCACCTGTCCAGCCCATGTACAATAACCTTCCTCTGAACATGGGAGCCAGACCTGCACCATATGTGCCTCCACTTCCCAACATACGCTTGAACTATAATTTCCCACCTCTTAACATCGATTTAGAGCCCAACCTGCCCATGCCCATGCACTATGGACCACAACCACGACGTGAGTAGTGACTCAGCTGGCATAGAGGTCAAAGGCATTGAGAGGGATGGAGCCACAATAAAAGAATGTAGTCTTTTCAGAGGCAATATGCAACACAGGGTGACACGCGCTGCTGTCTTCTAACAGTCTGATCAGCCCACAAGGAGTTTGGATATTGTGTTATTCACTGTTCTTAGCACAACTGTTTCGGTTTTTTTAGTTTGTTTGTTTTTTTGTGAGCTGCATCATATCCAGAGGGAAATGCAAAAGTCAAAATGTATGTCATGAGTTAATATACTTTGTTTTTTCTGAAATGCCTGTTTTTATTTCAAAATTGCCCCAGCTACAGCAGTTTAACTGTACAATACAAATTGTAGAAATTGCATATTTCAGAGCTCTAACAGCTCTTAACCTTCCTGCTTTCATCTTCTGTCAATAAGCAAACTTGGTATATTACCAATGTTCTGTTGTGGCCTTGTGTTCAAAAGTTGCATCATTCGAACTGTTCTGGCTCTATTAGTTCCAGCATCTTAACTGGATAGAGAGCAGAATTTTTCTCTCTTTTTCTGCAAAGATACTTTGCAATCCACTTAATTATTTATATAATTTTGGTGCATATACTCAGTCATGTATGTCAGTGCATATACTCAGTCATTTCCCTGTCGCCACCGCTATGTTAGATCATATACCTATATTCTCCTATAAAATAGGATTTTTTGTCACTCTCTCCAAGCCAGATATTTTGTCTCTGGGATACTAATCCAATAGACCACCCAGACTATTCATTCCAGTTCCTTGGTACTGATGCGTAGCTGCTCCCCACTACTACCATATTTTCTGGAATTTATACAGTTGCTCAGGTCTACAACTATTTCTTTTACTTATGTTTAATATAAATGAATGACCCAGAACCTTAGTACCTGGCACCATGTAAAATGTTTATTATTACGTACAATATTGCTCCATGGTATGCATTATGCTTTTAGTTGTAATTTCCTTACATCAGTTTTGCATTTGATATTGGGTAATAGTTTGCACTGTTTGTTTTTTCACATATCACTGCCACTTTTTCTAAGTGACCCATACTTCTTATATGCTAATAACTAGCAATATCTTTAATACACCTATTCACAACTTACACACACAGTTCTTCACTTTTCTGTGACACGAAAACTAAGTATATTGCCGTTCGGAATTTGTTGATCAGTTCTCATAGCAACCACGCTATGACGCTGGGCACGTCATCACGTTACGCATCACAAGACGCTTCACGTTCACTTCCGTGTTCGGATTGCGGGAATGAGGAAACACTGCATGATTGGTGAGTAGATTTAATATTTCCTATATATTTCTTGTTAATTAGTTTACAAATTGATCTTGAGGAAGACCTGCAGATCAGATTGATCAAATTTATCTAAACATTTTTTACATTAAATACCAGTGATTTCGTTCATAAAGACCGCAGAGTGCATCTCCTTTTTTCCATATAATATATATATATATATTATATGGAAAACGGCCTTAAACATATATATATATGTTTAAGGCCGTAAGGCCTGTATTTGTGGGAGGAGTTAGCGTTCCTATTTAAACGCTGCTACCCCCCTCCCTACCTTGCCGTATGCACGCTGTTCACCTAGTCTCAGTGACAGCCGAACTTCCGGTCCTCGTTCACCACTCTTCCAGCTGCTCACTCAGGGAACTGTTCGCCTCTCCTCCCTCAACAGCCGCACTTCCGTTTCCGGCCTCCTTTTCATTTTGGCCTGCCAGCGTTCGTGCAATAGCATCCTCTGCTCAAACTAACCAACCAGGTAATCGGCGAGAATAGCCGCGTTCGGGCTATTCCCGCCGTTCGGACACGTTTTTTCACTACATGTTTTCAATATTATGTGAACAAAAGATGACATAAAGCAAACTTCAACATACCTGATATCTCTGTCCCATACTATGTAACAGTAACTGACTATGGCATTATTTTATGTGTTTCACATACACACGAACCTTAGGATTGCCCCAGCCAGTGATTCTACTGAATAACAAGCATAACAAGTTGCACTGTGAATTCATATCAACATGTACCTATATGCCTTCCCATCTTTGTGTAGTCTACATATGTTGATAAACACAAACTGGAGCAGTGAATATTAGCTGTGGTGCTTGCTACTTTTATGTTTTGTTTGCCTTGATTAGCTCTTATCATTACACTGTTAATACTTTGTTTAGACGGTTTTAACTGCATAGTGGCCACTATCTAGCTGCAATATATGTTTAATGTTCATTAAGGTATCACAAGCCGATACTATCACAACTACTAACAGTTTACATAGGTTATTCTACACACCGGTCTTGTTAAAGGGACACTATAGTCACCTGAACAACTTTAGCTTAATGAAGCAGTTTTGGTGTATAGAACATGCCCCTGCAGCCTCAATGCTCAATCCTCTGCCATTTAGGAGTTAAATCCCTTTGTTTATGAACCCTAGTCACACTTCCCTGCATGTGACTTGCACAGCCTTCCATAAACACTTCCTGTAAAGAGAACCCTATTTAGGCTTTCTTTATTGCAAGTTCTATTTAATTAAGATTTTCTTATCCCCTGCTATGTTAACAGCTTGATAGACCCTGCAAGAGCCTCCTATATGGGATTAAAGTTCAATTTAAAGATTGAGATAGTTATTTAAAGTAAATTACATCTGTTTGAAAGTGAAACCAGTTTTTTTTTTTTTCATGCAGGCCCTGTCAATCATAGCCAGGGGAGGTGTGGCTAGGGCTGCATAAACAGAAACAAAGTGATTTAACTCCTAAATGACAGTGAATTGAGCAGTGAAATTGCAGGGGAATGATCTATACACTAAAACTTCTTTATTTAGCTAAAGTAATTTAGGTGACTATAGTGTTCCTTTAAATTCAGGACATACAAACAGTTGTTTTACTTGTACCATACACTGGCTTTCTGTTCATTCGTTTAAACCGGTTCATTCGTTTAAATCCTGCCGAACAAGGTCTCAGGTCTAAATTTTATCTATATATTAAGGGGTTCTTAACATATAGGGGGCTTGATTTCTCGCCTTGCCTCGTCAGGCCACGGCTCCACACTACTACTCGTCATGCGGTACCAACATCTAACTAACTCGCTATAACCATCCTAGATTCCCTTAACTCCTTTTATGTCTTCACCATTGTCATCCATTAAATCCTACCACACTTTAGCACAATATCTTCAAGGATAACCTTATAGGGGAATTTAGTTACTATCCGTAGTCTCTTCAGCACACTCTGGACCTATGATTATAATTCTATAGGCAATATCACGGAATTCACTAAATAGATACCTACTATCTTCTACTAGTACAACCAACTGTGTTGCCCTTCTACATGTCAGTGTAATCTGATACTGTGTAGAAGCCACTTATAGTTTAGGGTTGTCCTTTCCTTTTTTAAACTGCACCTTGATTTCAGGTCCAAGACAGCATTCTATCACCAGTCAATTACCGGCTCGTTTTGTCTACAGGTTTTAATCAGGTACAAATAGTTTTCGTTCATTTACTGCCTCATCAAGGCCACAAATTCACACGTTGGGGTATTGGGGTACGGGGGCCTCGTCAGGCCACGGCTCTACTCAATAACTCGCTATACGTTTACTCAAACTTGCTATCTACGGACAGTCGTCCTGTTTCATACAAGCCTCACTCTTATCACCCTCCTCTCCCCCTCTGATACTATCACGCTTTTCTTGGCACAACGCCTTCCTGAAAATCTCCCTTCAGGGTTATATAGATGCTATCCTGAGTTTCTTCAGTACCCTCAGGGTCTATGGTTACCATGCTATTACCCACATCTCCAACAACTAAGTCGTCTATCTATTCTTATTCAACCTTTGCTTTTTTATATATCTGTTTACACACAATAGTTATTTACTGTCCGGCGTCCTTACTTTCTACATACTTGGATAGTTTGGTGAATATCAATCCCTTAAAGGACTGGCACCTGGCAAGTAAAATATTACTTGAATATATTTGGATGTGAAGCTTGAGTGCAAGGATTTATTCATTGTGTGTGTGTGTGTATATATGTGTATATATATATATATATGTATATATATATATATTTATATATATATATATATATATATATGTGTGTGTGTATATATGTGTGTGTATATATATATATATATATATATATATATATAAAATATTTTCATTTTATTTTTTTTTGCCTTAAAAGTGGAAGAATCATCAAAACATTAAAATTTGCACTTTGCAGAGCTTTGGGGAACGAAACTGCCCTTGCTTTGTATTACAAGAACAAGGAAGTAGTTTCTCTGTTAGCAATTGTTTTGTTAAAATAAACAATGTTAATGAAATGATTGGGGCAAATGTACCAGAGAGAGATTTTTTTTTTTGCACATTTTGTTTTTTGTTCTCTCATTTTGTTATTGAAGACTGTTGTGCCGATTTTCACCTTGAATTTCCTTGAATGGAAGATCATTATTTCAAGACCACGAATAGCAAATATCTCTATACTGTAACATTGGTTGTATCCATCAGTGACAAACACATTAGAACTTTATACAGTGTTCTGAATGATTTGTTCCACGTCCTCAAAGAAGCAATATGGGTTATTAAAATTGTAATTGTTTAAAAAAATCTTTGCAGGTCATAGGTGTGTATCCAGTGTATTACTTTGCAATGCATTAGGCACACCTCTGGCAATAAAAGGGTTTAATAAATATACTATGTTGCATACATTTACCTTTCCACATTGTTTTTCCTGCATTTCCGTGCATCTAGTCCATTGCACGAAAGGACTTACTTTATTGTAGAGTGCTGGAGATAACACCAGAGCTGTGGTTTATCTGTGATATTTTCAATTAGGGACAGGAAAACAAAAAAATCTACTAGTTATCACTGATGCAAGAGACGTGTGCCCTGAAATATGGGATTTGCTATCACAGTAGACCATTTTGAAAAAAAAAAAGTCCGCATTCGAACAGCAACAAAAAAACAACTAGTACTGGTACACAGGAATAAAAACAGAAACACACTGCTGTAAAACCAAATTGGGCACTTGTGTTTGAGTCAAGAATAGTCTCTATATTATAAACTGATATGGGAAAGATTTTTGGAGTACAGCTCCATCCCAAAAATTCAGATCATGAGATGGTATTTATGGAATTACACCAACAGGGTTATTTACTAAAGTAAGAATTCAAAGCGAATTTCAAATTTAAGGTCAGAGTAGCCAAACTGAAACATAACAGACTTTTTCTGAGATTTACTTTCCAGTTTGGCTAATTTGACCTTCATTTTAAAATTCGCTTTGAGTTCTCAATTTCATAATCAACCCTGTAAGTGTAAAATAAACTGATAGAAATATTGTAATACAATGAAGCATTATTGTTAACACGAATCGGAAACTGCTCTAAAAGATGGCAAGCCCACTTTAGGTGTCTAACTCAAAAGCTACAAAGTTACATGTAGAGAAAAAGGCCATTCAAGTGCAGTTTCTCATTTCCGATCAATGGTTACATAGTTACATAGTTACATAGCTGAAAAGAGACTTGCGTCCATCAAGTTCAGCCTTCCTCAGAAATGTTGTTGCTGTTGATCCAAAAGAAGGCAAAAAACCTGGTCTGAAGCAATCTTTTTGTAGTGTTTAACCCCTTAAGGACACATGACATGTGTGACATATCATGATTCCCTTTTATTCCAGAAGTTTGGTCCTTAAGGGGTTAAAGGATCACTATAGGGTCAGGAACACAAACGTATTCCTGACCCTATAGTGTTAAAACCACCATCTAGCCCCCTGGGCCCCTCATGCCTCCATAAATATAGCAACATCTTACTGTATTCAAGCCAGAAGCTGTAATTCTGCATACTGTTTGCCTCAAAAAAAAAAAAAAAATAAGCATTCTGCTGACATCAGAAGTGGTAGCCTGATCCAATCACAGTGCTTCCCCATAGGATTGGCTGAGACTGACAAGAAGGCAGATCAGGGGCAGAGCCAGCATGATTCAAACACAGCCCTGGCCAATCAGCATCTCCTCATAGATATGAATTGAATTAATGAATCTCTATGAGGAAAGTTCAGTGTGTGCATGCAGAGGGAGGAGACACTGAATGTTTGGATGCATTTTAGGCAGCCATGACCCAGGAAGGATCTCTAACAGCTATCTGAGGAGTGACCAGCGAAGTTATCACTAGGCTGTAATGTAAACACTGCATTTTAGGAGTAGGAGGGGGCGTGGAGCGATGACGTAACACGTGGTTACACTCGTGGCGCTAAGAGCGGAGGCAGCGAAGAGGAGCATGAAGGAGGTGGTTTGTCAGGCAAGGGAGTCAGCGTTAACTGGACGAGAGCGTTGTGCTGCCTGAGGGAGGCCGCATCTAATTCTGAGCAATAGGGAGACATCAATGAGGTATGACAAATACTGATTAGTTTTGAAACCCGAGCTCTGCAAGTGAAAAGCAGGAACTGAAGATTCCCCTGGATAAACCTGGAAAATCTCAGATAAAACTTTTTTTTTGGCTTTATTTACTGGTTTATTTGGTTACTCGTTTATTTAATGATTTTTTTGGAGTGCTCACGGTCCGAGTGTGCGGTAAATCTGTATGATATTTATAAGATACTGACTACCCAGATTATCTGAATCTTAGTAATGGTATAGCTAAACTCAATAGGAGAGGAGGGTAGGGAAATGAGAAGGGAAGGTAAAAAAAGAGAAAAACTGGAGTGATATTCCCCGGATCCTGGCTAAGTCTCTTAAAACTAAGTGACTCGATTTTGGTTACTTCTGGTGGTTATCATCCATATAGGGCTGTTTGCTGAAGGGAGATAGGACAAAGCAGAAAAGAAGATTGGTTTTAAAATCAACTATACAGAGTGAACTTGTAGCCCAACTGGGTGTTGACTAATTTGCATTAATTGCCTGGCCCCTTGCTAACCACATTTTTTGGAAAATCAAAATAACAGTTAATAAAAGAGGGAGAACAGGGAGGGAAGAAACAAGGAAAGCTAGTTGAAATTAAGCTAAAGTCTGTACTTAATTAAATTAAGGTTTATAATTAAGCGCAAGTGGAGAAGGGAGTGATCTCCTAGGAATAAATCACCTGTATTTAACAGGGGGAAAGGAGGGAGGAAGAATGGAGAAAAAGGGGAAAAAGAAAAAAAGGAAGGGAGAAAGACAGGAGTAACTCCAAATGACTAACATAATTACTCACTATAATTAAGATATAAAACCCAGGTGCAGGACTTTCTCTCCGAAATCTTAGCAAACATCTAAGAAGCAGAGAGAGAGTGAGGGAAAGAGGAGAGAAAGTAAGGGGAAAAGGATTAAGCTGAGCATTTGGTTGTGCCATAAATACCCTTGGGCTTAAAGAAAGTGAGCAGAATATATTTGGAAAAGGGCAGATCGCATAAATGGCTACTAAAAAAAACAATGGTCCAAAGAATGCAATGGAGAGATAAGAAACAAGAGAACAAACCAGAAAACCTCTCTTTTTTTTTTTTTTTTTTCTCCTCCCAAATAAACCAATTAAACTTAGAGGGAAACGAATCGGAAGAAAGCATCATAAATATGCAAAAAAATCTTTCATCTAATATAGAAATAGACCAGACTGTCACAAAGGTTTATTTGGAAGATGCATTCGATTCTCTGCTTGAAAAATTTAAAATTGAAATTAACAACATGAGAAAAGAAATTAAAGATGAACACCAAATAAAGATGCAACTCCAAGAAAAATTTCAACAAGAGAAACTAATTAAAAAGCATGAAGAAAAAATTTCCAATATGGATAAAAAAATTGCTGAGTTAGAAGATAGAACAAGAAAGAATAACCTAAGACTATGCGATATTCCAGAAAAAATTACACATGAGCAACTAGAAAACTATATCTTGGAACTTATAAAAGCTCTTGATATAGATGTTTCAGAGTATAACCATATCTTGGAGAGATATCACAGGACATTTAAACCCCCAGAAATACACAGTTCAAAACAATGTGATGTTATTATATGCTGCGTTTCATCTAGACTCAAGGAACAGATCATGAAAGCGGCGAGAAATAGCCATACGATTCCAGCATACGCACAAATAAAGATCTACCCTGATCTTTCCTACCATACTAGATTAGAAAGAAGACAATATACTGATTTGACCAAAATACTTCGAAATAAGGATATAAAATAAATAACAAAGAAAGAAAAGACAGGCCTTTCGAATATCAACTGTACCTCTAACCAAATCATTGTCTTCTTTCTGTACCATTGCAGTTCTATTGTGCCTCATGAAACTCTGCTTTTGTACAAGCCCAAGTTCTATTTACAAGCTGTATTGTCTGTCAACGCAAAAATAAAGAATTATAAAAATATATATATAAATGGGGTTTTCCCACAAAAATAATTATATCCTATGAATACAGTACAGTATCATTTGACTCTCCAGAAAAATTAAACAAATGGCTTAAAGAAAAAAAACCTACAAAATGAATGAGAAGATCCTCAAACGTATAAATTACATGTATTCTCTCTTTCCTCTCTCCCCTCACTCCTCTTTAAGAAAAAAAAATTATTATAAAAAATTTACGGTTTACGGACTCTTCCCAAAAGGCTTGAGACCCTTTCTTATTATATAATGCTGATATAAAAGATCAAGAGGAAATCCACATGTGAAAATGCTTTGACCGGTAGATTTCTCTACAACAACTGACAACGCGATATAAAGAGAAATATGGGAATATAGGGATTACATTTTTTTTTTTTTTTTCTCATCTTAACTTGATGGTTTATAATGAAAAGTTATCCACACACTTAATTTGAATCACTAATGATAAAAAAATAATTTTGTAAAGCACAATAGGCAAAGAATAGTATCACACTAAGATACATAGAAATTACAAAGAAGGCATACATTTATTAGAAGGGTTTCACTATTAGTCAGAAGAATACACGATAATATAACAATATAGGATAAGATATCACCCAATACGCTTGAAATAGCGAGAATTATTGTAAATACTATAAAATATATCACAAAACACAGATTATTCACACAGACCAACAGCAGAGACCCCACGACACTAAACGCACACAAAATATACACCCTTTATTTATGAGGGCAAAACAGAATATATTAGATAGATGAGAAGGGGACAAAAAGAAAGAGAAAGTTGACAGAGAGGGAGGCGAGAGAAGAGGGAAGGGATAATTTAACCAGATAAGAAAGAGACCTAATTTAATAAAGATTAGATAATGACGGTCACACACTGGTCTTTCATAAACAGGAAATGGAGATGATGGGGAGAAAAGAGAAGGGAAGAAGAATACTAGGTAGATATAGAGGAAGAGAGATAATGATCAGATATAGGTCTTTATAAAGGTAGGATGAAAGAATAATTTGCTCCCCAAGCAGTCCTCGGTTCGGGTTGCCATATGCTAATGGCAATTATTAAGGTGCCCCTGGCCTGGCCAGCAGACTGTGATTGTCTATTGTTGTGACTTAGATGATCATATCACATTTTATGACCAATTTGTGCAGAAATCCATATCATTCCAAAGGGTTCACATACTTTTTCTTGCAACTGTATGATCATATAATGTAACTAAATCCCCATTATTTTTTTTGCCTAGATTAGGTCTTTTTAAAAAACAAACAATCTGAAGTTGCTGTTTAGTGGATAAGGGAGTGCTGGATCTTGTATTGTATAAATTGGCTCCCAGCGTATGTTCAGGTGAGTGCAGCCAGTCCCCTGGTGTCTCATAGATAGGTTGGTTTGTCATGTTGTGTTTGTGGTGTAATGTATGTGTCTAGGTGCTGTAGAGAGTGTGTGTGTATAGAGGGCATAGTGTGTATAGAGGATGTAGCGAGTGTGTGCATACGAGCTGTAGTGTGTGTGTGTAGGGGTTGTAGAGAGCGTGTGTTTAGGGAATATAGTATATGTTTGCTTACAAGGAATCTAGTGTGTGCATAGGG
>OW240918.1:91218197-91237174 GCA_933207985.1 Pelobates cultripes
CGCTACGGTCACCACCTCCTCAACCTATGGGTCACTTAGTATAAACTATGCACACAATAGCAGAGGCTTGTGAAGGCCTTTTCTCCATGCATCTGGACTGCAAGAAATGCACCGTAGGCCGCAAATGTTTCTTTTTTTAATATGTCCCAATATTTTGGGGGTTACCCCAATTAAAAAAAATATATATAAAAAACCATGTTGGCTTCCTTCTCCACCGCTGCTTCCACCTACACCGCCACGATCACCGCCTCCTCAACCTATAGGTCACTTAGTATAAACTATGTACACAATAGCAGAGGCTTGTGAAGGCCTTTTCTCCATGCATCAGGACTGCAAGAAATGCATCGCAGGCCGCAAATATTTCTTTTTTTCTATGTCCCAATATTTTAGGGGCTACCCCAATTAAAAAAAAAAACAAAAAACAGTGTTGGCTACCTCCTCCTCCACCGCCGCTTCCACCTACACCGCCACGGTCACCGCCTCCTCAACCTATGGGTCACATAGAGGCTTGTGAAGGCCTTTTTTCCATGCATCAGGAGTTGAGCTCAGTTTGAACAATGAAAGAGAATACCCTGCACTCCAACCCTCTCTCAAATGGATAATTATGTTGATCCTCCTGACAGCCATTCTTTAGCTTTTGATTTATGTTCTTCCAAAGCTAAAATCAAAGATTCCATCTAGTGCTATTTTATGGCTCAGCTGTATTTTAATTTTTTTTTATTTTAAGTGATTTCCCTATCCACATTTGTTTGCAGGGCACTTGTCCTACTTTTACCACCATTTTACTTCCTTTTGCAGCGCTCTAGCCCTTTTCAGGAGTTTTTTAGAGGCATTTTTGTGGCCAAACGTTCGGGTCCCCATTGACTTCAATGGGGTCCAGGTTCGGGATCAAATTCGATCCCAGACTTTTTTTCAAAGTTCGGCCGAACCTGCCGGACCCGAACATCCAGGTGTCCGCTCAACTCTAATCATGTTCACACTGTATTATCTTACCTAGTTTTGTGTTATCTGCAAACACAGACTGTAGCAGACTACGGGTAACCCAACTGGTTACCTCCACTATTACCTTCCTTCAGCCCCTCTGGAACCATGAGCACCAGTAAATACCCATTCCCCCAGTAACCAGACAAAACATAGTCCTGGGAGTCGACTGAACTGATTTTTCATGGGACATGGTACAGCACACCCCCAGCAGGGGGTTTTCATACAATTACACAAAACATTTACCAATGGGAATACAGAACAGGTCACAGAGAAAGAACTACAAAGCAACAAACTGATTCCTTACACTAGTTACCACCTCAACCTGTGCCATTACACTAGAAAAATGGTCAGAATTGTGGCAACTGACATTTAATGTGGATAAGTGCAAGATAATGCATCTTGGACGTAAAAACCCAAGGGCAGAGTACAGAATATTTGATGGAGTTCTAACCTCAACATATGAGGAAAAGGATTTAGGGGTGATTATTTCTGATGACTTAAAGGTAGGCAGACAATGTAATAGAGCAGCAGGAAATGCTAGCAGAATGCTTGGTTGTATAGGGAGAGGTATTAGCAGTAGAAACAGGGAAGTGCTCATGCCATTATACAGAACACTAGTGAGACCTCACTTGGAGTATTGTACACAGTACTGGAGACCGTATCTTCAGAAGGATATTGATACCTTAGAGAGGGTTCAGAGAAGGGCTACTAAACTGGTTCATGGATTGCGGGATAAAACTTACCAGGAAAGGTAGAAGGATCTTAACATGTATAGCTTGGAGGAAAGACGAGACGGGGGGATATGATAGAAACATTTAAATATATAAAGGGAATCAACACAGTAAAGGAGGAGACTATATTTAAAAGAAGAAAAACTACCACAACAAGAGGACATAGTCTTAAATTAGAGGGGCAAAGGTTTAAAAATAATATCAGGAAGTATTGCTTTCCTGAGAGGGTAGTGGATGCATGGAATAGCCTTCCAGCTGAAGTGGTTGAGGTTAACACAGTGAGGGTGTTTAAGCATGTGTGGGCATAAGGCTATCCTAGACTTAAGATAAGGCCAGGGACTAATTAAAAGTATTTCAAAATATTGGGCAGACTAGATGGGCCGAATGGTTCTTATCTGCCGTCACATTCTATGTTTCTGAAACTTAGTTGGACAAGTGCCATTGTGGCCTGGTACAATTCACAGTTTGACCTTACCTTATATAATTTGTCTGTCATTTTTATTGTATCATATTTACCATACATTCCATAGGACACATCCAAGGAGAGCTGTTGTTGTGTTTACCAATTTCAAGAAATGTTTATATTAACTTCTCAAAAACAGCTGGGATATGGGTGACAGAGCTGACTCAGTTTTAGGTTTTCTAGGAACTATGAGCTTGGCTGACTTCACCATGATTTTATTTTGACTACACACAACCTCACATAACTCATTCTTTTTTGCCCTTATCCACTAGCAATTATGGCATGCAACAACAGAAAAATGGGGTAAGACTTATAACCTAAACAATCAGAAACTGCTGCATTTCTGATCTCTTCGCATAATCGTGCACCAGCTGTAGAAGATGACTACAGTTCTGCTGGTGATCCTTCCAGATTGGATATTGAGGAGGGACGTATAGCAGCGTCTTCCAACCAAGAGACTCTTATGGATTGTTCCCCATCCACTAAGGGGAACATTAAAGCTCTATATTTTGAAAAAGAGGATTCCAGGAAGATTTCTCTGCCTTGTTGTAGGAGTTAGGACATGTTTAAAACATATTCGCACATTGGAGACCTTGAAGCCCTCAGCCTGCAAACATATTTCCAGGCTGAATAACACACCGCTGGAGACTGAAGCCCACATAAAAAACTAGAACTAAATGAAAACACCAAGAAGGCAATAAAAAAGATTTTTCATTATGTTGGTTACTTGCTTGGCTCCTACTATATTGTTAATGCTGGTCTATTTAGCTCAAGCTAACCAAACTCATAGGGTGCTTACAGCCCCAATTAAGGCCCATATGGAAGTTGTGGTCTGATTCATCAATCAGGCAAGTAGAGAGTGCTCCAGTTGTACTGGAAACAAGCCACCACTACTCATGATAATTGGCTGATTATCCATCTCATGGATAGTCCATGGTGACTCCTGTCCAGTGGAGGATCATCCATAGAGGCTTTGGGGGAGTGGCTCACAAGTTTTTAAGTGGACCTTGAAAAAGACCCTTAGGAGTCGAAACGTTGGGACAATCTTCAAATAACAGAATAAAACTGCACACTTGGAAGAAGACCTGTGAGTGCACCTCTCTTCGTTATTAATATATATATATATATATATATATATATATATATATATATATTCTGACACAGACCACTGTGCTTCTTGTCACTAATAATTTTAATAACTTTTATTGTACATAATCTTTTTTAAAAAACATACTTTTTCTTTTAACCATGTCAAGAATTCTACAAACAGTAAAAAAAAAATCCCTTTGTTTCCTAGGATTTGCAGATTGGATTGTGTGGGGTTTTTTTTTTTTTTTTTCAATCTATTTTTTATTCTCAATCTGCAAAAGATATAGGCAGCACATGGTTATAGAATCAAGACCATAGTACAAATCAGCAGTGACTTGCCATGAGTAGCATTAGTAAAAACAGTGTAATCTTATGTTTAAGTAAAATAGAAAACATAAGTAACATTAATGAGCATGAACTGAGCCTGCTACCCCTGAAGGGATGGACATATGCAAGAACATAGCTGTATAGGAGCAGTTAGGGCTATGTGTCTCTTTTTACAATAGCGAGGTTGTATGATGTACACACCTTAAAAACTAGAAAAGAGGCTAACCCCCACTTTTTTAGGTCTAGGTGAGAAGCTCAAAACAAAGGTAAGTAAACTCAATACATTGTATAAGTTGTTCTGCTGATTTGTGCTACAATGTAATTACAGGACCCACCATTGTGACATGCTAAAAGAACTAAACTGGCTGTCGCTGGAATCCAGATGCACCCATCATCTTTCCAGCCTTGTGTTTAAGAGCTTCTCTGGGAAACTCCCATCCTACCTGAGCAAAATGCTCTCCCCGGCTGTTCCCACCTCCTATAACCTCCAATCCAGTACCAGCACTTTATTTAGTCTACCTCAATACAAAAAGAAAGCAGCCCGATCCTCCTTCTCCTACAGAGCGCTGCAATTGTGGAACGACCTCCCGCACACTTTAAAATCTTCCCCAAGGCTAAAGTCCTTTAAGAGATCCCTCTCTACATACCTCAAAACAGAATGCACGTGTCATGGTTGATTATATATTTCCTACCTTAGGTGATCAATTCGGTGATACGGATACATATATAAAACTAAAGGAAAATCCTCAGAATGATATAAAAAGGAAATTTGAAAAGGACTAATGAGGGGAATTCTAACTCAGGCAGAATATTCCTTTCTAAATATCCTTTCACCGAAAATACCGGTCATTAATACGCTGCCAAAATTGCATAAAAATGTACAAGACTCCCCACGTACACCTTCAACCTATAGTCAAAACTACTCTCTCATATTTGAAAGACTCAATGAGTTTGTTACAAATACTCAAAGACTTTAAGTGGGAAGATGATTTTATCCTTGTTACGTGTGACGTCACTAGTCTTTATACTTGTATTGACCATCTTTTAGGCTGTGAAGAGACACGCTTTTTTCTAGAAACCTCCACCTTATACCCTGCGAGTCAAGTTGATTTTATTTTGGAGGGAATACTTTTTATCCTGGAGAATATTTTTTTCTGGTTTGAGGGAGACTATTTTTTACAGCGTAGGGGGACTGCTATGGGGACCAGGTTCGCACCCAGTTATGCTAATCTTTTTATGGCTTATTGGGAAAGGTCTTTTGTTTATTCCCAGCATGACTGGAGTGCGAACCTGGTTCTCTATAGAAGATATATAGATGATATCTTTTTTATTTGGAAGGGTGAGGAATGCGAAGTTTTAAATTTTCTTAATTTTTTTAAATAGTAACCAGTGGAACACCTGTCTAACTCAAGAAATTAGTAAAGAAAAAATTAATTTTTTGGACCTAGAAATCTATATAGAAATAAACAAGATTAAGACTAAGATTTTTTTTTTTTTTTTAAAAGGTTGATGTCAATAGTTACATCAACAAAGAGAGTTGCCATTTCCGTCCCTGGCTGGATAATATCCCTAAAGGGCAGTTCCTGAGATTGAGGCGGAACTGCACCGATATTAACATTTTTGATAGCCAGGTTGATATTCTTAAGAAACAATTTTTGGAACGGGGATATCAAATAGATTGCCTAAACAAAGAAATTGAGGAGATTAGGCTTATGGATCGGGAATCTCTACTCAGATATAGAGAGAAAACCGATATAGAAGTAAGTGATAAAATACCTCTAATTTTTAATTATAATAAAGATCATCAACAACTATAGCGTATTTTAAATAGGAATTGGCATATCCTCCATCAAGATCAAGAGATTAAACCATTTTTAGAGGATAAACCTAAAAGTCTTTAGAGGAGCAAAAAATCTAAAACAAATACTTACCTCAAACTATATAGATGTCCCTAATACTAATACTTTTTTTAGAATCATACAAGAAGATGAATAAAGGTTTTTTTATTGTGGTACTTCTATGGGCTGTAGAAATTGGAAGCACAAAAATAAAAAAGTGGAAAGTTTTAAATCCTGAGTGGGAGAGGAGACATACAAAATAGTCACTCATAACTTGTCACTCCAAAAACGTAGTTTATTTGCTCACATGTCCTTGTGGATTACAGTATGTGGGAAAGACATCTAGATGTCTAAAAACAAGGATACGTGAGCACATTTATAATATTAGGAAAGGCTTTTTAAATCACCATGTTTCACTCCATTTTTTTTAAATAGCCATGGAGAAGACCCCACTGGACTCCAGTTTTTTGGCATTCAAATGTTGCAGAATCATCTGGAGTCGACATTGAGCCGCTGTGAGATGAAGTGGATATTTAATTTGGACACTCTCTCTCCCAGTGGTCTCAATGTCGACTTTGAGATGTCTGCACTTATCTAATCGATTATGCGGGCGTCCCTATTTTTGACCCCTCCCCCCCATTTTTAACTCCCCCTATATATTTTTCTCACTTTTTAATATTTTTTTATATATTAACATATTTTCTAATGTAAATAATTGCCTTTTTTATTATTATTCTCTTACAAGGGAATTTTTTTACCATTATTTTTACCTCTTTCATTCCCTTTAAAAGATATCAGAACTCTATAGTCCATTTTTATTGACTTTTTTAATTATATATTAATTTTCTTTTATTAGATATTTTCCCTATACAATTTTTATATTTATATATTCCCTTTAAATTACATATTATGCATGACTATCTCTCCTAGTATTGTAGATGCATTAATATTTTTTATATTGATAGTGCAATATATTTTGATCAATTTTTTATTAATTCTCTAATTTTTTCCTGCAATCACTGCGACCCCTGTATGTACGCCACTGTGTCTGGCAAAAATCAGCAAGGAGGGTCCTGCTTAGTTGCCAGGGTTGAGAAAGCTCGGGTTCCTGTTGCTTGGGCTGAGGTTGAGCTCCCTCTTGTGAGAGGGCCCGGGGTGGGCCTTAAGGACTGCCATCTTGGTCTGGAGCAGGGACCCGATATCTCGGGAGTCGCAAGGCGTACCTGGTAGTTTCTCGGAACGCCTTCCCAAGTCAGGTAGTGGGCCTGGCATTGTAGCTTTGGTGGTGTCGCCCCTTGTGTCCGGGGTCTAGGTGTGCTCCACCACTCCTCAAGTCCCAGACTTGGGGGGAGATGGTAGGCCGCAAGCCTTTTCTTTCGCTCTTTTAGCCCAGATTGCTGAAAGAACGGCATGTACCGGATCCGTTTACCACTCAGGGGTAAGTTCTTAGGTGGCAGCCGTCATGTGGGCACTGATGCCCGTGATATTTAGGGGATTTTAGTAGTTTGCCTCAGGAGCTTTGGGAAATGGCGGCTGCTCGGATATGTGGTTAAGCCCCGACCCCTATAAATTATAGTTTATTCCCGAAAGAAAGAAAAAAAAAAAAAGAAAGAGAAAAGAGAGAGGGAAGAAAGTAAGAAAAAAAAGGAGGGGAAAAAAAAAGAGATAAGAGGAGAAAAAGAGAAAAAAGGAAAAACAACTTAACTGCTCAGTTAATTTGAACATTTGGCACCTAAAGGGGAAACACTTGCAATGGCTAATAAAAAGCCACAAGACCCAAAGCCTTCTAGGAAAAAACTGTCAATAAAGTAGATTCCTCTGATAAAAGACTGTACTTCTTCTCTACACATACCTCCAAAGCCGGGCCTCAAAAAGATTCCCCAGAAGTACTGATGATGACTCATCGGATAAAATCGCTGATTCCACAGAAAAACAAAATGTCACGATAGACTTATTAAATCTTGTACTAGAAAATCAATTTGAAAAAAGAAAAGAGAAATCTCAAGATTTACAGATGAATACAAAAAAGAACTAATAGCAATCAATACAAAAATTTCTGAACATTCAGAAAAAATCCACAAGGCAGAAGATATAATAGCTCAAACTCAATCTGACTTCCAACAAGCTAAGGTTAATATATTGGAATAAAAAACGGCTAATTTGGAAAATCGAACGAGACGCAATAATCTAAGACTGAGAAATATTCTTGAAGAAATATTAAAAAAAATCTGGAAGAATGTTTGAAAAAAATATTTGCCCGTATAAATATTTCAACCAAACAAAAGGGCCATCTCATGGAAAGATGGCAAAGAGTACCAAAACCACAAAATGTATCTATAAATTATGCTTTAGATGTCTTGATAAGTTGCTCATCCTTCCGAATCAAAGAACAGTTATTAAAATCAATAAGAGCAGTACCTTTACAAGCTCCACACGACAAGCTACAAATTTTTCCAGACTTATCATTTTAAACCCGCTCAAAAAAGAAATTTTTTGCCAAACTCAGAGACTCTCAGAATAAATCAAATTCATTATCGATGGGGTAAAGTTCATTGTGAACTATGAGACAAGAATTTTGGTCTTTGAATCAGCAGAAAAGCTACAGGCGTGGATGAAAGAAAATGATTTGAATATTCCTACACTTTAAAAATTCTCACAAGCTTCAAGTTAAAGTGAAGGGACTGAACTGAAGGAAATAGAGAAGAGAGAAACCATATATAATTTTTTGTTTTTTTTATTAACTCCTACGGAAAGCTCCTAAATATAAATGGTCAATATAATGATTTCTAATTTAAAAACATAAAGGGAATAGTTCACTCTTATTTGCACTATTTAAAGTAGTGTAAGGAGGTATTTTTTGTCTTTTGACGGAAGGAGGAAGAGAAGTCTATAAACAAGAAAGTGTGACAACACAAATGGAAAGCTCCTAAATATACATGGTTAATATAATGCTTTCTAATATAAAGTTATAAATGGAATAGTTCACTCTTATTAGCACTATCTGCACTATAAAAAGAAGTGTAAGGATATATATATTTATTTATATTTTTATGTTTTCACGGAAAATGCACAAATATTTGCCTTTTAATTTTTATTTTTTTTCACAAGTTTATCTTATACTGAGACCACTTTGTTTCAAAAGATAACCGGAGCTCCGAGAAAGCTATTTATCTTTTTTAATATTCACAATAGAAAATATAATTTTTTTTATCACTCTTTTTACCCGTATTGTACAAGAGAAAGAACGAAGGGTTAAAAAAATATAGAAATCACATATATTATCAAGTAACAAGATACTAAATAATTTTTTGATACATAAGGGGACAAACTTTTTGGTTATTTTTTTTTTCTCTATACTTTTTAAGGAAAGTTTTACAATATGTATCCTAAGTATGCTTCTTAATTTTGAGGACATAAATCTAATAATTGGTTCTATTCTTACTATGAAAGATATAGAATAGGAGTGTAAGCTCCTAACTAGACTAATTTGAAAGTGTCTCGGTAGGTTATTCGTGCACTATTTTATATATCAATTGCATGCCAATTCCACGAACTAATCCCCTATCTCCGAAAAAGATCTATGTTTCTGTAACGATATTCATTGTGTGTAGGTAACTGTATACATAGCAGTTAATCTTTGATACACTTATGGCGGTACAGATTGTATCAATGTGGAACAAAAAGTGTCACTTGCAGTATGGAGTGAAACCTAAATGGCAAACTGCCGTTGATGATATTAAGGATGGTTTTCTAGCTTAGGTAAAGATACATAATGTTGGTCCCTATTCTGTGCCTTCGTGGGCACCCCTTAATCAAATGCCTAATAACTTCTATGCTCAAGATAATCCTGTTTCACACCCGCCGCTGTTTCAAGTTAATAAATTGTTGTTACAAGTTAAGAAGAGCTGAATTTCATCTGAAGATACCGTGGATTCAGTGCACCCTACCTAAATCTGATAACTATACCTCAATAGTTATCAGACTTAGGTACTGTGCACTGAATCCACACTATCTTCAGGTGAATTTCACAAGATCTTCTTAACTTGTAACAACAATTTATTAATTTGTCTTAATAAGACATGTTTAAAGGACCACTATAGGCACCCAGACCACTTCAGCTCAATTCAGCTTTATTCCAAATCAATCACTCTGCCACTGTTTATGGATCGCCAGATGAAGGCACAGATCACAGCAAAGTGTAATTTTTTTTATGGGCTTATCTAGGCAGGGCCGCCTTCAGGGGGTGACAACCATGACAGCAGTTGCACCGGGACCCACACTCTGTTGGGGCCTATCGGGTGGCCCACGCACTTAGGGCCACCTGATGGGCCCTATATCTTCAGGGGCCCGGTCAGCGCTGTGGCCGTGCAATAGCGTGACCAGGCCCCTTTAAAAAAATCCCAGCCGCAAAGTACTGCTGGGAGGAAATAGCCGTCACTTCCTCACAGCTCCCTCCACTTCGCGCTGCACAGGAGGGAAGAAACCCAGGCCACGGGAGCCACACCGACTACCATCATCCACAGCCACCCACCTGCAAAAAAAAAGGTAAGCAAAACTAGCTGTATTTGTTTATTTTAGTATGTATCTATGTCTGTATGTATGTGTGTATGTCAGTATATATCTATGTATGTCAGTATGTATCTATCTATGTATGTATGTCAGTATGTCTGAATGTATGTGGGTGTATGTGTGTATGTCAGTATGTATCTATGGATGTGTGTATGTATGTCAGTATGTATGTATGTGTGTGTCTGTATGTGTGTCTGTCAGCATGTATTGTGTATGTATGTCTGTGTGTAAGTCAGTATGTGTATGTATGCATGTCTGTGTGTATGTATCTGTATGTGTGTATCTATTTCAATATGTATGTATATGTCTGTGTCTGTCTGCTTATATATGTATGTATGTCAGTATGTGTGTGTGTGCAGTGTGCATAGGAATTATTTCATATTGTTTATTGTCCGGCCCCCAACGTGTCTGAGGGACCGTGAACTGGCCCCCTGTTTAAAAAGTTTGAGGACCCCTGTCATTATGTATGTATGTATGTATATATGTATTCATTATGAATGTATGCATGTATGTCAGTATGAATGTATGTCTGCATGTCATTATGAACGTGTGTATGTGTGTATGGATGTCAGTATGCATGTATGTCAGTATGTATGAACGTGTGTATGTGTGTATATATGCATGTATGCCATTATGAATGTATGTCTGTGTATGGATGTCAGTGTCTGTATGTCCGTCTGTATGAATGTATGTATGTATATATGTATGTATGCCAGTATGCATGTGTGTCTGTATGTATGTTAGTATGTGTCTATCTGTCACTATTTATGCCTGTGTGTGTCTCAGTATGTGTGTATCAGTATGTATGCCTATATGCGTGTATATCTGTTTCAGTATGTGTGTCTGTTAGTATGTATCTCTGTGTGTGTGTGTGTATCTGTGTCCTTTTGTATCAGTGTGTGTTTTTGTGTCTGTGATTTGGAGGCGGACCCTGTGGGTGGGATTGGAGGCGGTCCCCAGGGTGCCCAGACCTTGAGCTGAGTTAGGGGTACCAAAATTTCTGGTGGTATCGATGAACCCACAAATTGGATAGAGATAAACCTGCTACCATAAATAAGAGATTAATTCCAATTATGTAAAGAGATTGTATGCATATATGTATGTATGTATCTATGTCAGTATGTATCCATGTCAGTATGTATGTGTATGTATGTATGTGTGTGTATGTCAGTGTGTATCTATGTATGTGTGTCAGTATGTCTGTATGTTAGTATGTATGTATGTCAGTATGTATGTATATGTGTCAGTATGTGTATGTATGCATGTCTGTCTTTGTGTATGTATCTGTATGTATTTCAATATGTATGTATATGTCTGTGTCTGTCTGCTTATATATGTATGTGTGTGTGTATTTATGTCCTTATGCGTGTGTGTGCAGTGTGCATAGGAATTTGTTCATATTGTTTATTGTCCAGCCCCCAACAGTGTCTGAGGGATCGTGAACTGGCCCCCTGTTTAAAAAGTTTGAGGTCCCTTGTCATTATGTATGTATAAATGTATGTATGTCTGTATGTATAAATGTATGTCAGTATGAACGTATGTCTGTGTATAAGTGTGTATGAATGTATGTATCTCTGTCAGTAAGTCTGTATATATGCATGTATGCCATTATGAATATGTCTGTGTATGTATGTATGTGGGTATTGATGTCTGTATGTATGTATGTATCTATATATATATATATATGTATGCCAGTATGAATGAATGTATGTATGTATGTGTCAGTATGTATGTCTGTGTGTGCAAGTCAGTATGTGTATGTATGCATGTCTGTCTGTGGGTATGTATCTGCATGTATTTCAATATGTATGTATGTGTCTGTGTTTGCATATGTATGTATGTCAGTATGTGTGTGTGTATTTATGTCCTTATGCGTGTGTGTGCAGTGTGCATAGGAATTCGTTCATATTGTTTATTGTCCGGCCCCCAACAGTGTCTGAGTGATCGTGAACTGGCCCCCTGTTTAAAAAGTTTGAGGAGCCCTGTTATTATGTATGTATATATGTATGTATGTCATTATGAATGTGTGTCTGTATGTATGCATGTATGTCAGTGTGACGAGACCAATCTCGCCACATTGCATTGGAGAAGCCTGGTTGCTCGCCTGCTGCCTTTGGACTATTCCAAACGGTTCGTGTGTTTGGTGTTCTGCAGTAGATGTGCCTGCATCTCTGGAAAGGGGGCCGATCGCCTAAACGGTTTTTACCCCTTTTGTGCAAAACGGTCCGTTACAGTCAGTATGAATGTATGTCTGCCTGTCATTATGAACGTATGTCTGTGTGTATGGATATCAGTATGCATGAATGTATGTTTCTCTGTCAGTAAGTCTGTATATATGCATGTATGCCATTATGAATATATGTCTATGTATGTATGTGTGTATGGATGTCAGTGTCTGTCTGTCTGTATGAATGTATGTATATATGTATGTATGCCAGAATGAATGTATGTCGGTGTATGTATGTGTATGTCCTCATGCATGTGTGTCTGTATGCATGTTAGTATGTGTTTATCTGTCACTATGTATGCCTGTGTCTGTATATGTGTGTATGTCTCAGTATGTGTGTGTCAGTATGTATGCCTATATGCGTGTGTGTCTGTTAGTATGTATCTCTGTGTGTGTGTGTGTATCTGTGTCCTTTTGTATCAGTGTGTGTTTTTGTGTCTGTGTGTGTGTATTCCTGTGGGTGGGATTTGGAGGCGGGCCCTGTGGGCGGGATTGGAGACGGGCCCCAGGGTGCCCAGACCCTGAGCTGAGTTAGGGGCCCTAAAATTTCTGGTGGCGGCCCTGTATCTAGCTATAAAGATATCAACAAAACCACAAAATTGGATAGAGATAAACCTGCTACCATAAATAAGAGATTAATTCCAATTTTAAAAACTGGAAAAAAAGATATCCTGGTTGGTCAGGATTAACATTGTTAAATCCTATGTCTTACGAAAAATTACTTATTGAGCTTACTGCCTTTTCAAATTCCAAACAGTTGGATTATGTTACTACAGTCCTCATTCTCAAAATTTATTTGGCTTAAGAAAAGACCTAGAAAAAGTCTAAAATTATTAACAAAGGATATTGAGCATTGAGGACTCGGTTTTCCATGTTTGGAAAGACTTAATATCACCAATCAGCTATTAAAGAAAGTTGGTTTATGACAGGAAACTAACCCTAGCCCTACCCCTAACCCCAACCTGCGTCTAACCCTAAACCTACCCCTAACCCATACCTAACCCTACCAATAACCCTACCCCTAGTAGGGTTATGGGTAGTGTTTGGGTTAGGAGTAGGGTTAGGGGTAGAGGTAGTGTTAGGGGGGTAGGGTTATGGGTAGGTGTAGAGGTATGGTTAGGGTTAGAGGAAGGGTTAGGGTTAGGGGTAGGGTTATGGAATAGCGAGGTCTTGAATTCCCAAAGTGCCGATGTCCGAAAGTCCTGAATTGGAGAATTCCTGAATTGCACCCGCGTTCCGGGTTTATACGGCCTCACAGGTAATTTAGCTAATCTATCTGTTGTGGCCCCCTGAGCGCTGCTCAGGAGCCCTGGATCTTTGAATCCTGTGGTCCTGAGCAGCGCGTGGGGATTCACTGGGGGCCAAGAGATCACGAGAAGTGCACTGCTCATCCTCAGTCTGTGTTCTCGTGATCTCTTGGACGTTGCGGGATTTAGTTCCTTCTCCCTGGAGGCAGAGAATAAAGAGACAGTGAATAAAAAGGGGAAGAATAAAGAGGGACAAAAAAAGAAAGAATTAAAGAGAGACAGAATGAAGGGACATATAGAGAGACAGAATTGAATAAATAGACAGTGTTACGACACTCACCGCCAGGTAGATGAAGCCGCCGTTTAGTGAATAATCCCCCTCTCCAGAAATGCAGTTTAGATCCAGCCGACCGCCAAACTCCCGAACGAAGTTCACGAACACGGCAACTCCCGATCAGCAAAACAGTCGAACGCCTTCCACAGCTAAAAATAACGAAAGCGCTGTCCCAGTAATAATTCCCCCACAAACGAGACCAAGCTCCGTCTTGAGGGTCAAATAAGGATCTGTTTAATGGGGGCTACCTGCCCGGTATTTATGCAGGTCTCCACAAGGTGGACACTCCCCGAGGGGACCTTGTGGAAGACTGTAAAATATATTGGACAGTAGCCAATCGCAGTGGCTTCAATATAAGCCCTTCCCATCTTACCCATAAATCCGTCTTCTCTACCCCGGAGATAATTAGGAAGAAACCTAATTATCTCCCAGGGTAGAGACAATCGCCATTTTAAAATACCGTAACAAAGATACATTAAAATACATAACTGGGAAAATACCGAATGGATATAGTTCGTATAACGTATCCCCAGACAGCCTGGATCTGAGTGAATATTTTCACCGAATAGCGCTCAGATCCGATGTATCTAGTCGAATCGCCATGGAGTCAAAGTCTTTCACCAGTTCTTCGGTATACGAATGACTCCATGGGACGGCTATCTGGGTAAAAGTCCATACGAATGCATAAAACTCCCGAACAGACCGGCGTTCGCATGCCTCGTTGAAATAGAAGGTGGGCATCAGCTTCCAGCGGTGTTCGGTAGATTAAAGTGTCAGTTTTTCGTTCCATACAATTTGTACCGAACACCGCTACGCTTTCTCGTGTCCCAAAATGGCCGCTGCCTCGTGGTCGACATGCGAACGACGACCACCCGTACGAATGGAATGGAGAGGTGTCTGCGGTTAACCACAACGTTCTAATGTGGGCCAAGAGGTTAACCAGCAGCACACTCCTCTCCTGGGTGGTCGTTCGTTCGGTAGTTTCAATCGGTAGTTTGTAATTACACGAACAGGAGTACACGAACCGGAAATCCAGCGAAACAAAGGGAAACAGACGAACCAGCAATACAGATGAATCTGTCACAGACAGAATTAAAGAGAGAAGAGACAGAATAAAGAGAAAAGGTGACAGAATTAAAGAGTGAAGAGACAGAATAAAGAGAGACAAGACAGAATAAAGAGATTAAATGAAAAGTATGCTGTTTGCAATAACCTTTGCATAAAATAGTTAATTTGCATTTAATTTTAATGGTTCAAAGAATGTCAGGCAAAATGGTTGGCCCTCAAGCATGTTCACTTAATCAAACCTGGCCCTCTGAAAAAAGTTTGGACACCCCTGCTCTATATGTATGCTTTTTTTTCCACATGTGTGAGTGTGTTGCCCCTATCTGGGAGCCAATAAAGCAGTGAATCACCATATATTTAGTTCTTCTAATGATGGTATATTTTATCTCTGTCACGTGTTCGTCCGCACATAAAAATGTGGCTAATGGCATTAACCGGCCTGACAGGAAAAGTTGGGCCGAGCAGGTAATTGCTTTTGGGGTCAAAGGCCGGTTATAGCCAATCAGATCCAAAGGAGGGCTTGTGCTGAACAGACAGGGCCAGATTACGAGCCCATTGGGCCTGGTGCTGACAATTGTAACTATAATCTTAATTTTATTAAGAACAGGAGGTGAGTATTTTGCATAATCTCTCTTTACTAAAACTCCAGCAGCACAAATTGAACATAAAGTTTAGTGAAAAAAACATTGCAATAGGGTATAAAAGGCCTCTCCCCCTGTATCACTTCCTCTTTCTTTGAGGCGATATAACCATAAAACATCCTGTAAATACAATAAACAACGATAACAATGAAAAATCAGACTGTAAACGATCCGAATCCCGAATGGATGATTGTCATAGAGTGTGAAGATACGGTATATAAAAAGAGAGGCTGGCTCGATTGTGAAGGCCGAAGAGGTGTAGACACCGCCACATAACGTAAAAGTAGTATGAGCTTCCCCAAGAGTTTGTTGAAGTGAAGATCCAAAACCCGGCTGACCAAACCCGATACTGGTTCTGGATAGTATGACGCCTCGCGACATACAAAAGGTCCTGAAGTGGAATGTGAGCCGCCAAAGTCTCTGATGGTATCTTGTGCGTTTGTCAGTAAAATGGAAGACAAGGGAAGGGGCAGTTGAAAGTCCAGAAATGGAGTCAATAGGTCCAGGAAGCCCCTTTGATTCTGCCGTAGTGGCGAGATGAGTGTCACCTAGGTCACCACGATGCAAAGGTGACCAAGGATTCTCGTCTTCATCGAGAAAGGTGGCAAGCCTATGCCTCTTGTGTTGGCCCAGGTTGGAGACCTGTGTCCTCTGTTCGCATTGATGTCCAGAAGCCGATCCATTAGTGTGACAGATTCATCTGTATTGCTGGTTCGTCTGTTACCCTTTGTTTTCGCTGGATTTCCTGTCCGTATGCCCCTGTTCGTGTGATTACAAAATACCGACCACCCAGGAGAGGAGTGTGCTGCTGGTTAACCTCTTGGCCCCAATTAGAACGTTGTGGTTAACCGCAGACACCTCTCCATTCCATTCGTACGGGTGGTCGTCGTTCGCATGCTGACCATGAGGCGGCGGCCATTTTGGGACACGAGGAAGCGTAGCGGTGTTCGGTACAAATTCTATGGAACTAAAAACGGACACTTTAATCTACCGAACACCGCTGGGAGCTGCTTCCCACCTTCTATTTCGGCGAGGCGCACGAACGCCGGTCTGTTCGGGAGTTTTATACATTCGTATGGACCTTTACCCAGATAACCGTCCCATGGAGTCATTCGTATACCGAAGGACTGGTGAAAGACTTTGACTTCATGGCGATTCAACTAGATACATCGGATCTGAGCGCTATTCGGTAGAAATATGCACTCAGATCCAGGCTGTCTGGGGATACGTTACACGAACTATATTCATTCGGTATTTCTTCAGTTATATATTTTAATGTATTTTTCTTACTGTATTTTAAAATGGCGATTGTCTCTATCCTGGGAGATAATTAGGTTTCTTCCTAATTATCTCTGGGGTAGAGAAGAAGGGTTTATGGGTAAGATGGGAAGGGCTTATATTGAAGCCACTGCGATTGGCTACTGTCCAATATGTTTTACAGTCTTCCACAAGGTCCCCTCGGGGAGTGTCCACCTTGTGGAGACCTGCATAAATACCGGGCAGGTAGCCCCCATTAAACAGATCCTTATTTGACCCTCAAGACGGAGCTTGGTCTCGTTTGTGGGGGAATTATTACTGGGACAGCGCTTTCGTTATTTTTAGCTGTGGAAGGCGTTCAACTGTTTTGCTGATCAGGAGTTGCCGTGTTCGTGAACTTCGTTTGGGAGTTTGGCGGTCGGCTGGATAGAAACTGCATTTCTGGAGAGGGGGATTATTCACTAAACGGCGGCTTCATCTACCTGACGGTGAGTGTCGTAACAATTAGTATCAAGGTGCCTCTCGTTGCCAGTTGCTGGCACGATACCCAGTTCACGATTTAGGTGATCTCTTAAGGGAACTCTGGTCGGAGAGTTACCTTGCGTGGAAGTTAGAAATGGTAAATCTCCTTCATTATTACTATAAGAGTCCGAGACCAGACTTCGCCCAGGCGGTTTATGTATCAGGTTGCTGAGATATTGTGTAGGAGATTACAACAATCGGACATGTCCTTGGCTAGCTGTAGGTTGCAGGTGATCCCACCACCAGTCGTCTCTTCCCCAGACCATGGGCCTCCGGTAGGAGTATGTGCAGTGAGCTTCCCAGCCATAGAGGCTGATGGTCGATTACACCATGAAAACTGGTGCGGATCCGAAGATGGCTCTGTCATTCCATGTCGGTATATGTGGGAGTCATCATGAATTTCTGATCTCTGGTGACACCAGCATCCAGTGGTTCTAGGAGCAGGGCCACCATTAGGCCATGACAACCATAACGGTTGTCATGGGCCCGGTGGTCCTGGGGGGCCCAGACTACTCTGGACTACTCCTTATGTGCACATATATATATATAGCGATTTTCGCTATATATATGTGCACTGCGGGGCCCCTGCTACCTGCACACTCAGTCTTTCTTTCCAGCTCCTCTCTGTAACTTTCCTGCGGCCGCCAGAGCGTTGCCACAGGTTGCCATGGCAACGCTCCGCACAGCACGCGGGCCGGTCTTACGAGAGTTTGTCAGAGAGGAGCTGGAAAGGAAGACAGTGTGTGCTGCTGAGCCCCCTCTCTGCAATGTACCGTGGCTGGCTCCCTCCACCATGCAATCTCTCTCCTCCCTGGCAAGATAAGAAGCAGGGAGGGGGGAATAAAATTTAAATACACGCAAATACATTTTTTTTTTTTTTTTTAAATACTCCCCTCCCTCCTATTTTACACACACACTGCACTACACACACTCACACTACATCCTTACAAGCACACACTCTGCATTACACACACACACACACACCAGTGGCGGATCCAGGGGGGGGGGCAACAGGGCAATTGCCCCCCCCGAGAGCCGATGCTCTCTCCTGCAGGGCCGGTGCTGTCAATGCGCCGGCCCTGCTAAGTGCCTTCACGGACCGGAGGGAGATCAGAGATCTCCCTCATCGGTCCGCAGGCACATTACTGGGCAGCCAGGACAGAGAGGAGACCCGGGAGGAGCTCTAGCCTGCAGCTCCGCCGGGTCTCCTCTCGCGAGAACGGAGCGTTGCCGCGGTTACCACAGCAACACTCTGTTCTCGCGAGAGTGAACTCTAGCCTCAGGAGGTGCAGGCTAGAGTTCACTCTCACCACTGGACCACCAGGGATTCCACCGGACCACCAGGGATTCCAAGCGATATCCCCCCTCCCTGGGCAAAGGTAGGAAGGGAGGGGGGATTATAAATAATATTTTATTAATTAAAAAAATAAAAAAACATTTGTTTTACACTGCCCCCATACACACTGCCCCACAGGCCCCCATACATACTGCCCCACAGCCCCCCATACACACTGCCCCACCAAACAAACTGCCCCCACATGCCCCCATAAACACTGCTACCATAGCCCCCCATACACACTGCCCCCAGTGTGTATGGGGGCTATGGTAGCAGTGTGCCCCCATAACCCACATACACACTGCTACCATAGCCCCCATACACACTGCCCCCATAACCCACATACA
>OW240918.1:91237274-91250295 GCA_933207985.1 Pelobates cultripes
TGTGAAACAGGTTCTGCAGACGTTGTTGAAAAATAAACTTTATTGCAAATTAGAAAAGTGCATATTTGACCAGCCTGAAGTCCACTTTTTGGGTTACAACATCTCTGCATCGGGATTTCAAATGGATCCTAAAAACTAGAGGCTGTACTACACTGGCCATTACCCTCTGGTTTAAAAACCATTCAAAGGTTTATTGGTTTTGCCAACTATTACAGAAGATTCATCAAGGGATTTTCTTCTGTAATAGCCCCAATCACAAATATGACTCGCAAAGGGGTTAGTAGCACGGTATGGCCCAAAGAGGCTGTGAATGCTTTTGAGACTCTTAAACAAAGATTTGCCTCTGCGGACATACTAAAACATCCCGACACCAGTAAACCTTTTATATTGGAGGTTGATGCATCCGAGACAGGGATAGGGGCTGTTCTCTCTCAGAGAGAAAGCCAGGGAACACCATTGCATCCTTGTGGCTACTTCTCCAGAAAGATGTCTCCTGCTGAGCGCAACTATGATATTGGCAGTAGAGAACTGTTGGCCATTATTCTTGCCCTCAAGGAGTGGCGACATCTTTTGGAGGGTTCCAAGGACCCCCTGTTGATCATAACCGACCACAAAAATCTGGCATATATAGGGGATGCCAAACGTTTGTCTTCCAGACAGGCTAGATGGTAACTGTTCCTTTCATGTTTTAACTTTCTCATTACTTATAGACCTGGTTCTAAAAATACCAAGGCTGATGCCTTGTCCAGACAATTTGATAATGAGTCAGCTCCGGAACAGGTGACATCTCCTATTATTCCACCAGAGTGTATTATTGCTACTACTGTCCTCTCACTGTCTTCTCCACTGCTTGGCACCATACTGGAGGCCCAGCCTCAGGCGCCCAGTGGTAAACCGTGTGATAAACTGTTCGTTCCCCTATGTGAAAGGGTTAATATCATGAAAGGGTTCCATGACAATATAACTGCTGGACACCCGGGCATCAATAAGTCCACTGCCGTGATCACTAGATCATTTTGGTGGGATTCACTCAGGAAAGATGTAAAGGAGTATGTGCAGGCATGTTCTGTGTGTGCAGTTTCTAAGGTGACTCATGCACTTCCTTGTGGCCTGTTGCAGCCTCTTCCTGTTCCTGAGATTCCATGGTCCCACTTATCCATGGACTTTATTGTAGAGCTTCCTAGGTCTGCTGGGTTCACTACTATTCTCATGGTTGTAGACCGATTTTCTAAGATGGCTCACTTCATTCCGCTCAAGAAGTTGCCATCTTCGCAAGATTTGGTCCTAATTTTCATACGTGAAATTGTCCGTTTGCATGGCATCCCCCACAATCTTGTGTCTGATAGGGGCTCTCAGTTTGTGTCCAGGTTCTGGAGGGCGTTCAGTAAACAATTGGGGATTGATCTCTCCTTCTCCTCCTCCTACCATCCACAGACCAATGGTACAGATGAGAGGGCTAACCAGTCATTAGAAGTTTATTTGCAGTGTTTTATTAATAGCACACAAGACAATTGGTCCGAACTACTCCCATGGGCCGAGTTCGCTAGAAACAATGCTGTTCATGACTCCTCTGGGCACAGTCCATTTTTTGTCAATTATGGTAGGCATCCTACGGTTCTCCCTGCGGTATTTTCTGATACTGCCATTCCTGCTCTGGATGAGCGTCTGGCCTCCATTCGGGATACCTGGGTTAAGGTTCAAACTGCTCTAGGGGCTGCTGCTGAACGCTTCAAACATTTTGCTGATAAGCGTAGGAGTGCCAACCCGGTGTACCAAGTGGGGGACCGGGTTTGGTTGTCATCTCGCAACATCAAGCTTAAGGTCACTAGCATGAAGTTTGCCCCCAGATTCCTTGGTCCATATAGAGTGCTTTGTAGGATCAATCCAGATGCTCTTCCTGCATCTTTAGGGATTCCCAACACTTTTCATGTGTCCTTACTCAAACCTCTTGTCTGCAATAGATATACTGTTCCTTGTGTTCCTCCCCCTCCGGTGGTGGTGGGTGGTCAGGAAGAGTATGAGGTATCTTCTATCGCGGATTCTAGGTTTTCTCGGGGCACTTTACAGTACTTGGTTGTTTGGAAAGGTTACGGTCCTGCTGATCGTTCTTGGGTTTCGGCTCCTGACCTGCATGCGGGCCGTAAGATCCGTGCTTTTCACGCTAAATTTCCTCTCAAGCCTGGTCCTGTCCGCCCGGTGGGCGTTCTTCAGGTGGGGGGTAATGTCACATATTCATCTGCTTATAGAAATGTGGTTAATGACATTTACTGACCACACAGGAAAAGTTGTGCCGAGCAGCAACCTAATCCACAGAAGGTTTAATGCTGAGCAGTAATTGTGCAAATGAAACCTGGTCTCATGTATTCATCCGCTTATAGAAAAGTGGTTAATGACATTTACTGTCCACACAGGAAAAGTTGTGCCGAGCAGCAACCTAATCCACAAAAGGGTTAATGCTGAGTAGCAATTATGCAAATGAAACCTGGTAACTGACTTTGGGGTCAAAGGCCGGTTACAGCCTATCAGAAAGAAAGGAGGGGTATTTAGGCCCAGTTCTCAACCTGCTCAGTGCCCTGTCGTGGTTTCCCTTGTGGTTGTCCGAGAGCGCGTTCCTGTTTATAGTTTTCTACCTGTTTTTTTACTTTGGCTTTGTTTATTGACTTCTCTATATTCTGGTATCCTGACTCCTGGCTTTCCTCATCGCTGTGTCCCTTTCTGTGTTCCCTGACCTCAGCTAGTATTTTTGACTATTCTTTGTAAGTTAAATCCGGCCATTCTAAGGACCGGTAATACGTTACTTATTTGTCATCCGTGCTGTACAGTTCTATGTGCTGGATCAAACAGTAGTCCTGACAGGCACGTGGTTAGATCGGATGGATGAGTTTAGACTCTATTCATTGATTAGGTTAAGGGTATGTGTGGGCGTAGCTAATAATGGGAAGAGCTACAGTACTATATAAGGAATGTACTCTATGTATTCAGTACTCAGATCTTTGCTGTTTTTAGTGACATAAGTCCCTCTGAGTACCGGTCGGTGAATCGAATAAAGATCTCTTCCTTCCTGAAGAAACCTGTGTCCATCTCTCTGTGCTTGGCCTCCGTCAGTTTCCCGGTAACAGTAGTTCCTCCAGCGGTATGGATTCCTGTACCCCTCTGATTTTGACGTTTTTGCGTCTCCCCCTGTTGTCCAGTAGGTTGACTTGTCTGGAGAGGGTAGTCTGTGTGGTGGTTAGTTTTTGTACTTTCTCCCCCAGCTCTTGTAGGCCTTGTTTCAGGGTCTCCACTTCATTCTCTGTGGCTTGTGTACGTAGTGTCACAGCATGTACATCCCCTTTTAGCACTGCCAGGTCAGCCTCCCACATTTGCCTGAGGTTCTGTTGCAGGCTTGTCAGCATGGCCTGGATATCACTCCTGGATGCTGGGGCATTATCCTCCATTACCCATGCGGGAGCTGCATGACATGGAGTGAGTGGGCTATCAGGTGGTTCTCCTTCCTCTGAGGGCAGTGGAGAGGTGTCTCGATGGGACGTGGTCTGCGCTGCACCTGGGGCCTGTAACATCTGGCCTATGTCGCGCTGTGGCTTTGGGGTATGTGTGGGTGGTTTCTGAGACTTGCGCCCCATCTCACCTGTGTGTGGCAGGTTGTGGTACCAGTCTTCCAGGTCAGGTGAGCCCCAGGGCCAGATTCCCTCCTCTGAGTCTCTCTGCCGTCCGCCCGTGTGGTAGGCCTTACCGCCTCGGCGTCGTGTTTTGGAGCCGGGCGCAAGAAAAAACGGCATCGGCGGCTTCGGCTAGCTGTCCCGGTTTTAGACCCAGCTTCTGTGACCAAGGTCGGTATTGGGTGTTCCCAGATTGGCTGGATTATGATTGTCCAAGCGGGAGCTCCACTATTGTGCGTCCGCTTGGTTCCGTTGTCAGGCTCCCATGGATGCAAGACTTGTGAAGCTTCTATCAAATAAGGGGTCCTATGTTAAAATGTAACGTGACCTGTTAAAATGTTTAAAAAGTTAAAATGTTGCTATAAATTTGATTGAAATAGCTTTTGATTTAAGTAAATATGCTGCAAACACAACAAATGACAATTTTCAGTTCTTTACAACCTATAAAGTGTTTTGAAACTTACTGTGCGTAATAATTTGTAACAGTGCATTGTAAGTTTTTTATGTTAAAAAAAATACTGTTATCATTAGGAGGTTTGTTCAATAAAATTTGAATTGTACTCTTAAAGGACCACTATAGTGCCAGGAAAACATACGTGTTTTCCTGGCACTATAGTGCCCTGAGGGTGCCCCCATCCTCAGGGTCCCACTCCCGCCGGGCTCTGGGGAGAGGAAAGGGGTTAAACTTACCTTTTTTCCAGCACCGGACGGAGCTCACCTCCTCCTCTCCGCCTCCGATCCTCCTATTCGGCTGAATGCGCATGCGCGGCAGGAGCTGCGCGTGCATTCAGCCAGTCTCATAGGAAAGCATTTACAATGCTTTCCTATGGACGCTTGCGTCTTCTCACTGTGATTTTCACAGTGAGAAGCACGCAAACACCTCTAGCGGCTGTCAATGAGACAGCCACTAGAGGCTTTAGAGGCTGGATTAACCCATTTAGAAATATAGCAGTTTCTCCTAGAGCAGGGGTTCTCAACCCAGTCCTCAGGACCCCCTACCAGTCCAGGATTTGGGGATTACCTGGGTGTGTCTCAGGTGTTTAGAAAAAGGGAAAAAAAACACCTTAGACTCTAAGGTGTTTTTTTTTCTTTTTCTAAACACCTTAGACGTACCCAGGTAATCCCTAAACCCTGGACTGGTAGGGGGTCCTGAGGACTAACGTTGATAACATGAGAATTATGCTGACTGTTATTTACATCAATTATTTAGGTAAATGAGAAAAATCTAATTTGCATAATAATTTGGAACAGGGTGTAGTGACAAAAAAAGCTGATTATAATCACTATATGTTTCTCAAACAACTGGAAGTGAGAAAATACATTTTGTGTCTCTGATGCTTACAGAAGAAGATTTAGAGGCTGCAGCAATTTATTTTCTTCAAATGTATGGAATTCTTCCTGAGAAATGAAATGGCATTAGAGGCCATGAAATGCTTTTATCAGTTACCTCAAATGAGCCATACTGGCAGTGCCTCAAAATATCCTTGAGAAATCAAAACTTCTCAGTTTTGCTAGAGCACATATGGTGTTTTTTTTTTTCGACAAAGTCTTTTCTCATATTCTGCTCGATGCCTAAATTATCTTTATTATATTGAGGTGTGTCCAACGATAATAAAGCAGACAGACATTTAGGGCGATCTTTCATGTGGAGACTGATCAAAACTGGTTTACACAAGTAAAAAGGCAGGACAATGCCACCAAAGAGGATTATTCACAGAAGGATCCATTTTCTATGTTGTCAATTGTAACGGCACCCCGAGTAGGGAAGGGGTCAACGCCGCCAAAGCTGTTCTTTTCCCGAACGTGAAGTCAGCTACCGAACACTCGTAAGCGCCGAACAGATATCATACGAATTATCCTCCCAAATACAAGACGAGGCTCTGTATTGAGGGTCAAGCAGGATCTGTTTAATGGGGGCTACATGCAGGGACGTATTAGCTGCGAGGCAAACAAGGCATTTGCCTTGGGTGGCATTTTTCAGGGGGGAGGCGCTGGCTGATGGTCGGGGGGCGGCTGGCGAGGGAGCTCTTCCTCTGAGCTGTCTGCTCAGCTCCCTCATGCGCCGCAGAGTGAGGCTGGAAGCCGGAATATGACGTCATCGACCTGGCTCCCAGCCTCACTCTGCGGCGTGCGAGGGAGCTGAGCAGAGTGCTCAGAGGAAGTGCTCCCTCGCCAGCCACCCGCCCGCCCGCCCGCCCGCCAAGCAGCCAGCCCATCAGCCCGACCGGCAGCAACTGGACCACCAGGGAGAAAGAGGAACCCCCCACCAGCATTCCCAAAGGTAAGGAGGCTGGGGGGTTAAAAAAAAAAAAAAAGTGTTAATGTGAGTGATTGTGTGTGTGTGTGTGTGTTTGTGTCTGTCTGTGTGTGTGTTTGTGTGTCTGACTGTGTGTGTGTGTTTGTGTCTGACTGTGTGTTTGCGTGTGTGTGTGTGTCTGACTGTGTGTGTGTGTGTGTGTCTGACTGTGTTTGTGTGTGTGTGTCTGTGTGTGTCTGACTGTGTGTGTGTGTGTGTGTGTATTTAGAAGGTGGGGCGGGGGGAAGGGTTGGGTGGGGGTGGTGCGGGGGGAGGGGGGTGTCTGAGTTTTGTCCTGCCTAGGGCAGCACAAAACCAGGATACACCACTGGCTACATGTCAGCCTTTTATGCAGGTCTTCCAGCAAGGGACACTCCCATAGGGACCTTGTGGAAGACTGAGACAGTTTTTACAGTAACCAATCATGTACAAATACAGAATGCAAACACTCCCACACAAACAGTACAACTCCTCCTCTCTATCCTGGAGATAATTGGGTTAAGTGCTTGAAGTAACTCAATTACCTCCAGGGATAGAGAATATCCTCCATTTTACAATACTGGTAAAAACACATATTTCCAAATATACCGAACGGAACCCCCACATTCAACGTATCCCCAGATAGCTTAGATCTGAGTGCTAAGTATTACCGAACAGCGCTCAGATCCCATATATGCAGTTCAATAACCATGGAGTTAAAGTCTTGTACATTGTGCGTTCGACTAAACGAATGAGCTCCATGGGTTTGCTATCTGGAACAGTTCCGTTCGTGCATTGTCAATTTGCAGAGCGGCACGGCGTTAGTGTGAACTTGAAACAGAATAATGGAGGGTCGTGATTTCAGCGCTGTTCGTGGGAAGCCGTGTCCAAAATCAGTTCCATGAGTTTGTCAACAAACACCGCTGGGCGTTCGACTGTCCAAGATGGCCGCCGCCACGTGTTCGTTCATATGAACGACAACCACCCAGCCGACCGTTCGGGAGTTGGAAGTGTCTGCGGTTAACCACAGTGTTAATAAGGGCAGAAAGGTTAACGAGCAGCACACTTCCCTGCTGGGTGGCCTGCCATTCTGCAGTTTGTTCTTATTTGGGTGAATGCAAACAGAAAACATACGAACAACCGGTAATAACCGAACAAACAGACAAATCAAGTTTTAAATAATAATCCAAAGGCAGAGAGGTCTGCCACATCAATAAATAGCTGCCATTAGCTGTCACTGTTGCAGAGCACACTGTAGAGGTTATTTTGCCAAGAATGTCCTAGTTTCCACTCAATGTATGTGAGCTGGCCCTGTACTCAACTTTAAAAGTGCTGTGTGTATGTGTTTCCCTGAGTGGAGCCAGCCAAGCAGTCTGTCAGTCGCACCAGGCTGGTACAACCCTTCTTTAAGCAGCCAGCCAACTTTACTGACAGGAGAAGTGTCACTAGCATGCTCCCAGAGGCCTGTTTAATCCCTGTCCTGACTTCATACCTCCAAATGTTACGATGTATGATGCTAACAAATGTGTTTAAATTTGAAACTACTGTCACTGCCTTTAAATAGACTGGTCTGTTTTACATAGATTCTGAATAGAGTTGACTTTATAGAGATTAAAGGGACACTATAGTCACCAGAAGCACTACAGATTAATGTAGTGGTGCTGGTGTCAATAGCATATCACTGCAGGCTCAGCAATGTTAAAGCTGCCGTTTGAGAAAAGGCATTACTGCCAAGGCATGACTGGACCACAGTAACACCTCACCAAGCCCACCTTTCCCCACACCCTCTAATAAAGTCCATTTTAACAAATTAAGGCCTTGGCCAAGGTTTTATTTAAATCAGTATAATTTAATTTTAAATCCTTAACTACTGGCTGTAGGTCTCTGGCCTACATACAAGCCTCATATAACCAGGGCTGATCTTTGGCAGTTGCATATGGTGCACCATGCCCAGGTGCCAGGAAGCTGAGACAGAAAGGGTTTGCCATGATGATCGGGTGCTAAGAGGAGTGAGCACTGAAAGCATCAAGTTCATGGTGACTAGGTTATTCCTTTGGCTCTTCTGGCACTGCTCCATCACATGCTCTGCGGTCATGCCGGGAGCTGAGTTAGGACGTCACTACAGCCCCGGCATCCATAATCAGTGCACAATAGAGGAATGTCGAAAGAGCTCCATAACTGTGTGCACAGCTCCACGCTGAACCCAAAGGATAGGATCCCAACTGGACCCCGGGGAAAGAATCCACACTGGACCCTGGCAGTAAGTGTGTGTCTGTCAGTGAATGTGTGTGTGTCTGACAGTGAGTGTGTCCTCAGTGTCTAAATGTGTGTGTGTGTGTCAGTGTCCTCTGTTTGTAATTATGTGTGTCAGTGTTCACTGTATGTAGAAAGACAAGAGCCAGGTGGAAAGGGGAAGAAGTGAAAAAAACGTGCAGGCAAGCCTCTGTTCCAAAGTCACTCCCAACTTTAAATTACAAAAACAACCATCAGGTAAGGATAAAACCAATACTAAATATTAGGGCGCCACAGTCCACTGTATGTGTCTTGTACCAGTGCCTATGTATGGCCTAGTGTTTTGGTGGCCTCACTGCTAAATCTCTATGCAAAACTATCCTGGTTATAAATGGATCGGTGGGGTCATTGCCATAGAAACATGCATGTCTGCACTGGACATTTGTAAAGGGGAAGGGTTAATAAGATGATCATGCCCACCTGGGTGCGCCAAAATTCCTCTCTACCCAGACGTCTGTGACCCTAGGATCAGCCCTGCATATAACAAAGAGTTCAATTCCTTTCTTTTTTTTGTCAATCTATATTTTATTGAGGCCTTTGAAGGAAAAATAACATAGCAAGAATAATGGAATCATACACATGTAAACAGATATTGTCAAGCTTACATTTAGTATAAGCTCCTGAGTAAACAGCCTCATTTTTTTAAATAAAATAATAACAAGAAGAAGATATGAACAGGGTAAGTTAGCATGTCTAGATGTAGAGCAGAGTAGAGACTTGCAAATGAATAAAATTTCCAGAAATGGAGATTGCAGTAACCTGACAGGCTAGGAATGCTTGTCTAGACAACAAACAAGTTAAAGCGGATGGACTGAATTGATTTTTTTTGTAAACATATTTTTATAGACATTTTCGATTTTAATATTTACGTTCAAAGTCAAACATAAATGTAACACGTGTATTGGGACATGCAGGCCCAGAATTGTTATATTTAGCATTAAGAACGAAAAGAAAGTACATATTACATAAAGGACAAAGAACTTGTTTATCAGGTGACACGCAGATGTTCGTTTAATTTTCTCCTCACTACCACTGGAGTGTCCTCATTAAATTAAATTGCTTTACTCTAACTTTAGTTTTCCATACACCTAGGTATTTCATTGCTCCGTTACACCACATAAATGGGAAGTGGTGTTGGATACTTATAAATTCCTCTCCAGGAATCGAAACATTTAAAACTCCATACTTTGTGAGATTCAATTTAAGGCCAGAGAGTTTTCTATGTTACAAATGCAGACATTAAGCAAGGGAGGATGATCCGTGGCTTAGTAATAAAAAAAACAAAAGGTCATCGGCATATGCAGCCACTTTATGCTCCTCACCCCTCCATTCATAACCCGAGATGTCACAGTTATGACGAATCACTATCAAAGTTTCAAGTGAAATTGCGAACAGTAAGGGTGAGAGAGAGCATTCCGTGTAAAAAAAATAAATAAAATAAAGCCCCCTATCTGGAGAATTTCCAAACGGAGGTGGTCAGTACGAGTGGTTACCATCCCCACTGGGCATTAACCCTACTACTAATGTATGAAACAAATTAGAGAAAATCTCTCTTGAGAAATCCCTCTTGGGTATAAAGGGATAATTGGTTGAAAAATTAAACTTATCAAACAACATATAACCATAGACGAGGAGAAGGATAACTATATAAACAAAAGAAATTGGTAGTAATTATGTATGTGATGGGTAAACCAACCGGCTTTATTGATTTTACCAAAGTGTATTACCCATACCTAGTGCCATTTATAAAAGCATAGAAAAAGTCTATTGCTTATTATCCTAATAATATATTAAACATGTAATCTCTCAGGTTACCAATATCTATATAATATGAGTCAGTTTACTGAAAAGAGCCCCCTATAATATAGTCCTTGTTGGACCTTAAAAAGGTGGGCTTATATCGACAGACATTAGATTAGAAAAGACATAGCAGGGAGAGACTCGCTAAAATCTTAAAAAGTAAGAATAGGAGAAAAGGAAATTAATATAGAGGGGTATAACGTGCATAGTTATAAGACCTATATCTTGACACAGGTCAAATGCAGTTGTGACAAAATATGTTGTTCCCCCAGATCAGGGCTATCCAGGGATGTATAAAAATATTATTTGTGGGGCTATGCAGTGTTTTGGGGTGTTTTCTGTGTTTTGTGAAAAATGTGTGTTTTCTGCCTCTGGGTAATTGAGTTAGTCCATTGTGTTTGTTAATTGTATCACAGGCAGAGGGGAGGGTTTGTGTACATTATCTAGGAGTGTCTATCTGTACAAACCTGTTTTGATTGGCTTTGTAACTTTGTGTCCTGTGCTCCACAAGGTCCACGTGGGTGGTAACCTTGTGGGAAAACCTGTATAAAAGAGACACTAGACCCTCAGACTGCTGAGTTCCTGTTTTACCCTCAACATAGAGCCTCGTCTCATGTGTGGGGGAAAAGGCTGCATCTACACTGGGGGATTGCTATACTCTGTATACTCCCCTGGGCTATAATCACTAAGCTCTTTCTCTAGAGGAAGAGAGGGTCACCCACTGGAACCTGGAGCCTTGTCGTAGGTCCAGGGTGGGTAGAGGACCGCGAGTTCCCAGCCATGCTGCGGCGGTTCATGGAATCTGCAATGCTTTTGGTGTCTAGTGCGGTGTTGATGGTCCTTGGTAAGCACTAGGAGCATCGATTGACGGAGGGTCCGTTACATCTGGTGGCAGTAGTGGGATGGCTCTCTAGTGCGAGGGAAAGCATCCTGGAAGACACAGTTCGTGGATTTATAAGTAGGGCAGCGCTTTTCCCCATACAGTGGCCCTGACTACAGCAAGCATGGCGCCCCTCTACACTATGGCAGAGTTTAACAATATGATGAAGCTGCTGCTGGCTTTCTACGGACCTAGGATAGATAAGAAATCCGTGCAGTTTGTGAGGTCCAGATCCCCAACCAACCCCACAGGAATGCCCGAAGGAGGCGGTAAGCGATCCCTCCTCTCGACAGCAGATCCGCACCCAGGTCTTGGGGGTAGTGCTCGCTGACCCCATCCCAGCGGAAGAGCTGACATCTGGGCAGAGCGCATTTGACCTCTGCCCTCCCCTAAACCCTTGTCCAGAGCCTGATTCCCTACAGGCTACCCCAGCAGAAGCACTGGCATCAGGGCAGAGCGCCGCTGGCCTCTGCCCTACCTGTCCCTTTGTTACAGGGCAGGACTGCACACCGGTTAACCCAGCTGAAGCGCTGGCACCAGGACAGAGTACCACTGATCTCTGCCCATAAAGTAACCTCCACTCCAAGCCAGAGAGCAACCAAGAGACTGGGAGTACCAGATATCAACCCAACCTTGGTAGACTCACTGGACAGAGACAGGCTACCAAAATCACCAGGTGCAGTAACCATTTATTGTGGGTGGGCTACTCTTTTAATTGTTCATTGTGGATGTGTTGCTCGACTAACTCAGGCACTGACTAACAGAAGGTCAGGTACCTGGTTAGTCTCCCCCCAAAAGGGAAGATATGTGATAAAAGCAATTTTGCCACTGGTTTTTGGAGAGGACTAATGGCCAGCCTTTTGCCCAAAGACTGTGGACCCTGCAAAAAGACATGCTAAAAAGTGACTTCCATGGGAAAATGTGCCTCTTCTCCTCCCCCTTTTTCCTGTCCTATTGTTATGTCACAAGTTGAATAATTGTGGAACTCAACTGCAGATTTGATTTTTTTTTATTTCTAATAGAGTGTGAAATTAAAATCCTTTAATTAAGAAAGTTACTGTAGCTTTAAGGTTGCGTGGATTTTGCAGGTTGTTAGTTGAAAGCATAAAGCAATAGCAATAGTAACAGAGATGTTGATAACAGTGTTTTAGTAGCAGAGTTTTTTAGTAAGCAGGTTACAGTTCATTAGTAATGCAAAAACCCAGAGAAGGTATTGAAATGAATACTTAGGATTGTTGGGAGTTGTCTTCCAAAGGCAGGTTAGTTTGAGCCTGGAGGTTGGTTAAACTTCTAACAGTCCGGTTCTTGGAAATTGGAGAGAGCAGGGAAGTCAAATATTCGGTCCGTGGTCAGAGGAGATGAGAAGGCAGGAATCCGTTTAACCCCTTAAGGACACATGACATGTGTGACATGTCATGATTCCCTTTTATTCCAGAAGTTTGGTCCTTAAGGGGTTAAACAGTCCAAGGTTCGGTACACAAAACTTATCGAAGAAGAGCTTAGCCGGCAATGTGATTGTGGAAGTCACAAACAGAAATCACTAAGCAATTTTGAAACAGTTTCTCTATAAAGCTTGAGAGAGCCGCGTCAGAGAGGGGGCGGGGACAGTTCCGCATAACGGAAATGTCAGAACGGAGCCGATCGAAAAGATAAGTCCTGACAGTACCCCCCACATAAAGAGCACACTCAGGGTGCTATTACATTGGTTTCTCAGGATCTATTTCATATTCTTCTTCACCCTGCACTATGATGGGGTCAGGTTTAGACAGTTGTTCTCTATGGAATGGATCTGGGAGAAAATGCTTAAGAAGGGAAACATTAAAAACGGGATGAAGTTTAAGAGAAGAAGGGAGTTTCAACCTCATACCACTGTCGTTAATAATGGATTCAATCTGGAAAGGACCGAGAAAGAGAGAACTCAGTTTCTTTGAAGGAAGGGTTGTAGAAACATTCTTTGATGACAGCCAAACAGAGTCACCGACTTTAAAATGCGGAGGTCTCCTCTTAGTATCATAATTTTTTTTATGCATGACCATAGAATTCTCAAGGTTCTTCTTTAATTGTTTAAACAATTAAAACATTTCAGAGTTTTGAATGGAAACCATTGGGTTAGAT
>OW240918.1:91250395-91265180 GCA_933207985.1 Pelobates cultripes
AGTATGTTTGTGTAGAGTGTGTGTGTGTGTGTGTGTGTGTGATATAAGGGTATGGGGGCTTTTTTTTTTAATATATATTTTTTTATTTTATTTAAATAAATATTCTATGTCCCCCCTCCCTTCTTACCTTTACTGGGGGGAGGGGGGACATTTCTTAGTCCCTGGTGGGGGATTCATTGGTGGTCCCAGTGGTGAGAGTTCACTCTCGCGAGATTTGGAGCGTTGCCGTGGTAACCGCGGCAACGCTCCAAATCTCGCGAGAGGAGGACCGGAGGAGCTGCAGGCTGAGCTCCGGGTCCTCCCTCTCACTCCCTCTCCCTCCCCTGCTGGCTGTCAGCACAGTGCCTGCGGACCAGGGAGGGAGATCTGTGATCTCCCCTCCGGTCCGCAGGCACATTGCAGGGCTGGCAGGGGAGGAAGAGGGAAACCGTTGGTATTCTCGGGGGGGGCAATTGCCCCGTTGCCCCCCCCTGGATCCGCCACTGGTTTGGGGGTGTTTTCTGTGTTTTGTGGAAAATGTGTGTTTTCTGCATGTGGGTAATTCAGTTAGTCCAGGGCTTCACAAATTTTTTGGAATCTAGGAGCCAGCTAATCAAGTTAGGAGCCAGTCATTTTCAACGAGAAAATGCAATACTTAAAGGGACACTTTAGTCACCAGAACCACTACAGCTTGATGTAGTTATTCTGGTGTCTATAGCCTGTCCCTGCAGGCATTTTAGTGTAAACACTGCCTTTTCTGTGAAAAGGCAGAATTTACATTGCTGTTTAGTAACACCTCTAGTAACAGTTACTCAGACGGTCACTACAGAGCCCTGGGTCACTGCTGCACCATGTGCAGCACCCAGGTTCAGTATCTCCAAGCTCTGCATGGAGGTGCTGAATGTTCCTAGTAGAGATTTAATCAGGGCTCGAGTCCTGCAGAACGCGTGGGAACGGCGTTCCTGCACTTTTTTCACAGCAGGAACGCCGTTCCCCCTGCAGGCACTCAGGGGGCGGCAAAAAATGCCGCCCCCAAATGCCCCCCCTTGTTTCCCCTGTCATGGGGGGGGGCAACCTGATGGATTGCCCCCCGGTGAACGGCTCTCTCCCTGTCACACGCGGAGAGGGAGCTGTGTGCTCTCTGCTCCCTCTCGCCGTGCGGGATGTCTGCTGATGCTGGGAGCCGGGTTGATGACGTCATATTCCGGCTCCCAGCATCAGCAGACATCCCGCGCGGCGAGAGGGAGCAGAGAGCACACAGCTCCCTCTCCGCGTGTGACAGGGAGAGAGCCGTCCTCACTGCAGCCCCACTGGACCCCAGGGAAAGGTAGGGATGCTGGGTGGGTGGGAAATGTTAATTTTTTTATATTATTATTAATTTGTATATATGTATGTCTGTTTGTGGATGTCTGTTTGTGGATGTGTGGATGTCTGTTTGTGGATGTCTGTTTGTGGATGTGTGGATGTCTATTTGTGGATGTCTATTTGTGGATGTGTGGATGTCTGTGTATGTGTGGATGTCTGTTTGTGGATGTGTGGATGTCTGTTTGTGGATGTGTGGATGTGGATGTCTATTTGTGGATGTGTGGATGTCTGTGTATGTGTGGATGTCTGTTTGTGTATGTGTGGATGTCTGTTTGTGGATGTGTGGATGTGGATGTCTATTTGTGGATGTGTGGATGTCTGTGTATTTGTGGATGTGTGGATGTGGATGTCTATTTGTGGATGTGTGGATGTCTGTGTATGTGTGGATGTCTGTTTGTGGATGTGTGGATGTCTGTTTGTGGATGTGGATGTCTGTGGATGTGGATGTCTGTTTGTGGATGTGTGGATGTGGATGTCTGTTTGTGGATGTGTGGATGTCTGTTTGTGGATGTCTGTGTATGTATGGATGTCTGTTTGTGGATGTGTGGATGTCTGTTTGTGGATGTCTGTGTATGTGTGGATGTCTGTGTATGTGTGGATGTCTGTTTGTGGATGTGTGGATGTCTGTGGATGTGTGGATGTCTGTTTGTGGATGTGTGGATGTGGATGTCTGTTTGTGTATGTGTGGATGTCTGTTTGTGGATGTGTGGATGTCTGTTTGTGGATGTCTGTTTGTGGATGTGTGGATGTCTGTTTGTGGATGTCTGTTTGTGGATGTGTGTATGTCTGTTTGTGGATGTGTGGATGTCTGTTTGTGGATTTGTGGATGTCTGTTTGTGGATTTGTGGATGTCTGTTTGTGGATGTGTGGATGTCTGTTTGTGGATGTGTGGATGTCTGTTTGTGGATGTGTGGATGTCTGTTTGTGGATGTGTGGATGTCTGTGGATGTCTGTGGATGTCTGTGTATGTGTGGATGTCTGTGTATGTGTGGATGTCTGTGTATGTGTGGATGTCTGTGTATGTGTGGATGTCTGTGTATGTGTGGATGTCTGTTTGTGGATGTCTGTGTATGTGTGGATGTCTGTGTATGTGTGGATGTCTGTTTGTGGATGTCTGTGGATGTGTGGATGTCTGTGGATGTGTGGATGTCTGTGGATGTGTGGATGTCTGTGGATGTGTGGATGTCTGTGGATGTGTGGATGTCTGTGTATGTGTGGATGTCTGTTTGTGGATGTCTGTTTGTGGGTGTCTGTTTGTGGGTGTCTGTTTGTGGATGTCTGTTTGTGGATGTCTGTATGTGGATGTCTGTATGTGGATGTCTGTATGTGGATGTCTGTATGTGGATGTCTGTATGTGGATGTGTGGATGTGGATGTGTGGATGTCTGTTTGTGGATGTGTGGATGTCTGTTTGTGGATGTGTGGATGTCTGTCTGTGGATGTCTGTCTGTGGATGTCTGTCTGTGGATGTCTGTTTGTCTCAGTGTGTGTAGGAGTGTATTTATGTCTGTTAGCGTTTGTACGTGTGTATGTGAGTGTATGTGCTTCTGTTAGTGTATGCATGTGTATGTTTGCAATTGCATGTATGTGCATACGTTATTGTAAGTTTCTGTCAAATAAGTGAGTCTGTCATTTAGTGTGTGTGTGACTATTAGTGTGTGTCTCTCTGTCAATGAATGAGTGTGTGTCAGTGAATGTGTGTGTCAAATCAGTGACGTATGTGTGTGTTACTACCAGTGTGTATCTGCCAGTGTGGGTGTCTGTCAGAGAGTGTGCTTAAAGGGACACTATAGGCACCCAGACTACTTCAGCTCCTTGAAGTGGTCTGGGTGAAGTATCCCAGTCCCCTTAAACCTTCTCAGAAACTGCAATAATTACCTGAGGGGTAACTCCAAGTCTAGTGGCTGTCTATCAGACAGCCACTAGAGGGACTTTTGGGTGGTTAGGTGACCAAAAGTCACCTAACTAATGCTGGACGTCCTCACCCTGTGCATGAGGACATCCAGCATCTGCTAAATACCCATAGCATTTTAACCCCTTCAGTGTCGAGTGGGGGAGGGGAGGACATGAGAGGAGGGGGGCACTATACGGAATTATAGTGCCAGGAAAACAACTTTGTTTTCCTGGCACTATAGTATTTCTTTAAAAGGAGCAGGAAAAGGTGGAGTCTAAAGAGGAAGGGGTGGGTTCTTAATCAAGAAGCGGTGCACCCTTGACATGAAGGAGTGGTAAATTTAGATTAGGGGGTGCTCTATAGTCATGTCTAGGGCAGCATAAAATTAAAATACACCACTGTGTGAGTGTATGTGTGTGTGTGCACGCGTGTGTATGTGTGTGTGTGTATATATATATATATATATATGTGTGTGTATATATATATATATATATATACACACACATACATACAAGTGTTTTTTTTTTTTTTTGGGAGAGTTCCCACACTTTTTTCCCCAGGACTTGACCCCTGGATTTAATGCATCTCTATGAGGAGATGCGGATTGGTAACTTTTCTGTGCATGCACAAAATCCTCCCAATGCTTTCCTAAGGGATTGATAATTGATCATAAAGATTGAAAATCTCAGCCATGGGGAAACTGGCACGGCGTATGAAAAAGGGGGAAAAAGGTGAGTAAAAACGATTGGAGGGGGCAGGTACCTAAACGCGCACACACACACTGACAGGCTCACATACACACTCACGCTGACAACAGGCTTGCACGCACAAACTCTTGACAGACACACACACACTCGACAGGCACACACACACTCTTGACAGACTCGCTCGCACACACACAGTCACTTGACAGGCTCGCATACACACAGTTTCTTGACAGGCTCACACACACTCTTACGCTGACAACAGGCTTGCACGCACACACTCTGACAGACTTGCACACACACACGCACATATAGGTGTTCACACACACACTCTGACAGGCTCGCACACACTCTGATAGGCTAGCACACACATACAGGCGCACACACATTTTTACAGACACTGACAGGCTCACACACAGACACTCTGATAGGCTTACACACACACACACACACTGACAGGTTCTCTCACACACACTCTGGCAGGCTCACACACACACTGACACACACACACCCTCTGACAGGCTCTCTCTCACACAGGCCCGGACTGGCCATCGGGTCCCGGTGGGACGCGATGGCCGTGGGGCCGAGGCTGGCAGGGGAGATCACAGGATGCAGGCTAGAGTTCACTCTCACCACTGGACCGCCAGGGATGGCAGCACAGCACCTCCACATGGCAGAACGGCTCCCCGTGACGAGGAAAATGTGGAAGCTTTATGGGTAGATATCTGCTTGGGGCAAACAAAGGGATATCAATTGTTGGTTGGAATATGTTATAAACCACCTAATGTAAATATTAATGAGGAAGAACAGCTGTTAGTGCAAATTGGGAAAGCTGCAAATCAGGGTAACACGTTAATTATTGGAGATTTTAATTACCCAGACATAAATTGGGATAGAGGGACTAGTAATTCTGCAAGGGGAATCCGTTTTTTGAATGTGTTAAATGACACCTTTATGTCACAACTGGTACAAGCACCAACTAGAAAGGATGCTTGCCTGGATCTCGTTATAACAAACAATGTTGATCTTTTAACCAACATTCAAGTAGGGGAGCATTTGGGAAATAGTGATCACAATATGGTTACTTTTGAAATAAACTCAAAAAAGCAATATTTTTACTAAAAAGTATAATTTTAAAAAAGCCAATTTCAATAAGATTAGGGCAGCTCTACAACATATCGACTGGCATAAACTCCTTAGTGATAAAACCACTGAGAAAAAATGGAAACTATTCAAACAAATATTAGAAAGGTACATTTCTCAGTATGTACCATTGGGTAATAAATATAAAAGAAACAAATTAAAACCAATGTGGCTTAGTAGAGAAGTAAAACTAGAGATTAACCCCTTAAGGACAAATGACGGAAATATTCCGTCATGATTCCCTTTTATTTTAGAAGTTGTATCCTTAAGGGGATGAAAATAAGAAAAGGGCCTTTAAAGCATTTAAAGCGGACAAATCAGAGGCATCCTATATAAGATATAAGGAAGCCAATAATACATGCAAAAAGGCAATTAAAGTGGCTCAACTAGACAATGAGAAATTGATAGCCAAAGAATGCAAAACCAACCCCAACATTTTTTTCAAGTACATCACTTCTAAAAAAAACAAAAAATGAAAGTGTAGGTACACTGTAAACAGAGATGGGTCTGTTAGTTAATGAAAACCAGGAAAAGGCAGAAATTTTAAATAACTATTTTTCTCTATATTAATGAGTTACCTATGACAAGAGATATGCAAATGATTGCTGCAAAAAACTTGCAGATAGTTTGTGATTGGATAACTCGAGACAAGGTGCTACAGCTATTAAAGAAAATTAATGTAAATAAATCTCTGGGGCCTGACGGTATCCGCCCACGAGTACTTAAGGAGCTAAGTGGGAAAATAAGTGAACCTCTGTACTGGAGGATTGGAGGAAGGCAGATGTTGTTCCTATATTTAAAAAGGGTTCAAAATCCTTGCCTGGAAATTATAGACCTGTGAGCTTAACTTCTGTGACTGGGAAATTATTTGAATTATTTGAATATATATGTGAGATAACAATAAGTGTTCTTGCAAGAACACTTAACTAGAAAAGTTACAATTTCAGGGGAAATTGTGTGAAGTGTTCTTGCCTCCACCTGTAGTCTACAACTGGAGTGGGCGGAGTAACTGTTATCATTTACATAGCACATTTAATTGCAACGTTGTTGCACAGTTACATTAAACCATACATTTATAAAAACATTAGCAGGTGTTCAAAAGGCCCTGTCTATGACATCACTTGCTGCTGCAGCTTGACACAGGTCAGAGTATTTTGGCGGTTGCCATCTTCAAACGATCGTATCTTAAAAACTATAACTCCTACAGTGAAGAGCTTTATATTGTGAGAATCACAAGACCCAGACCTACATTTTAATGCATAGTATGTCTCTGAAGTATTAAGGGATAATATTCAGGAATTCATTAGGAAGAACTGTGTTATTAGCAATAATCAGCATGGTTTTATGAAACATAGGTCATGTCAAACTAACCTAATTGCATTCCACAAAAAAGTAAGTAGAAGTATAGATCAGTGTTTGTAGATGACACAAAACTTTGTAAAGTAATAAAATGTGAGCAGGATATTGCCTTGCTGCAGATGGATTTGGATAGATTGGGGGACTGGGCACAAAAATGGCAGATTAAATTTAATGTAGAGAAATGCACTTCGGGGTTAAGAATGCACAAGCAATTTACACCCTAAATGGTAGTGAACTAGGGATAACCACACACAAGAAGGGTTTGGGAATTGTTATAGACAACAAATTAGGCAACCATATGCAATGTCAGCCTGCAGTTGCTAAGGCCAGTAAGGTTTTGTCATAAATTCTCGAGATGAAAATATAATTTATAAATTGCTGGTAAGACCACACCTTGAATATGCTGTGCAATTTTGGGCACCTGTTCTAAAGAAAGATATCATGGCACTAGAAAAAGTGCAGAGACGAGCTACAAAATTGATAAAAGGAATGGAGCATTTTAGTTACGAAGAAAGGTTAAAAAATTTAAATCTGTTTTGGAAAAACGGTGCCTGAGAGGGGATATGATAACATTATACAAATATATTCAGGGCCAGTACAAACCTTTATCTGGAAATCTATTCATAAACAGGGCTTTACATAGGACACGAGGTGGCACATTTAGGCTGGTACAAAGGAGATTTCATCTAAGGCAAAGAAAAGGTTTTTTTTACAGTATGAGTGTTAAGACCTGCAGTGGTTATGGTACTGCGGTCTTCTATTCCTTTCCCAATAGCTGATTTTTTTTAAAATGTTGGTCCCCCAGAATAGGGCTATACATGTACCCCAGGTATTTGGGGTACATCCAAAACTTGTACCTGTACCCAGGTATTTGGGGTACATCCAAAACTTGGGGGAAAATGTGTCTTTGTTAATTGGGTTACAAGCTTATCTGAGGGGAGGAAATGTGTGGGATGTACCTTATGTTTTATTGGTTGTTGTGTTAATTATGTGGGTGTCTCCCTTGCATGGGCAGAATCACATAAAAGGAGAGTACCTGCCATTAAAATTCAGTTCTTCTTGACCCTTCAAAACATAGCCTTGTCTCGTTATTGAAAGGGGGTATGCAGCTTAATCACTTAGCTCTTTTAAGAGCTCTGCCTGACTCCTGCCTTGGATCCAGTGGATGGGAATAAGCGACTCCACTAGTATACAGCGACTTGTCGGGAAGAAAAGGACGTCTCCAACGGCTGATACCCTCTTACTACCTGGGTATCCGTTACAAGCCTGTTCAAAGACCTCTAGATCTTTTCTGCGGACCACGGTTCCATTGGAGGCAATTACACAGCCTGGGGACAGAGTCTCTGTGTTGGAGCAGGAAACGTTAGGGGAGACAGACGCTGAGGATTGGAAAGTAGCCACAACAGCCTCCTTTTGAGGCTCTGGAACAGGATCAGGGTTAGCTGGGACCATGATGGTGCCATTGGTCTGATTAGGTGGTCTGCTCAGTATGGTCGCATGCAGAGTTGTACCACAGCACCAAAGGTGTTTCATAGGCTGCCATGGAGGACTTGCTGGATGGTGACACAGAGCCCCCACATGTCTATGTTTAGATGTTGTGATTACTTCTCAGGTGAGGGGCTGGTGGAACAGACGTGAGATGCCTAAGTTGCAGCTTCCTTCAGAATTCCTCAAAGATGCTGTCCAGCTGAGACAGAACTCCGGACATTGCTCTTTGGTAATCAATGGGGCACGTGCATCAGTCATGCATCAGTCATGTTAAGTGTGCTGATCATGGCCGTACCACGTGTCCCCAGGGGGTGGAGCGGCCCCCAGGGTGTGGCCCGGAATAACACCCATCGGTCCAAAAGGGGGATAGAAGGGCATCAATTTGTTGTGCCGGAGAATCATACTGCACTGGGCTGGAAGATCAGCAGCCTCCCCCATCCTCAGCGCTCGCCAGGCCACATCTTATCCACATTTAATGGATGGCTTCAAGTGACTGCTAAAAGCAACACCAAGCCGGTCATACGATGCTGGACACAAAGGCAGCTCAGCCATCCTCAGCAGGGCTGCCACCAGAAATTTTGGGGCCCCTGACACAGCCCACCATCTGGGCCCCCCGAGGCCGCCCCCCAACTCAATCCACATGACCTGCCCCCAAGTCTGCCCACATGACATGCCCCCACTTTGTGTAGTGGACAGAGTGTGTGTGTATAGTGGATGTATTTTATGTATAGTGGATGTATTGTGTGTATAGTGAATGCAGTGTGTGTGTTTGTGTACTGGATGTAGTATGTGAATAGTGAATGCAGATTGCGTGTTTGTGTAGTGGATGTAGTGTGTGTGTATAGTTAATGCAGAGTGTGTGTTTGGGTAGAGGATGTAGTGTGTGTGTATAGTGAATACAGTGTGTCTGTGTAGTGGATATAGTGTTTGTGTGTATAGTAAATGCAGAGTGTGTGTTTGTGTAGTGGATATAGTGTTTGTGTGTATAAGGAATACAGTGTGTCTGTGTAGTGGATATAGTGTTTGTGTGTATAGTAAATGCAGTGTGTGTGTTTGTGTAGTGGAAGAAGTGTGACTGCAGAGTGTATGTGTAGTGGATGTAGTGTGTGTATAATGAATGCAGAGTGTGTGTTTGTGTAGTGGATGCTGTGTGTGTGTGTAGTGGATGCAGTTTATGTGTTTATGTGGTTTATGGTGTGTTTATGTGGTGGATGATGTGCGTGGTTGTGTAGTGGATGATGTGTATGGTTGTGTAGTGGATGCAGTTTGTGTGTTTATGTGGTGGATGATGTGTATGGTTGTGTAGTGGATGATGTGTATGGTTGTGTAGAGGATGATGTGTGTGGTTGTGTAGTGGATGATGTGTATGGTTGTGTAGAGGATGATGCGTATGGTTGTGTAGTGGATGATGTGTGTGGTTGTGTGGAGGATGATGTGTGTGGTTGTGTAGAGGATGATGTATATGGTTGTGTAGTGGATGATGTGTGTAGTTGTGTAGAGGATGATGTGTGTAGTTGTGTAGTGGATGATGTGTATGGTTGTGTAGTGGGTGATGTGTGTGGTTGTGTAGTGGATGATGTGTATGGTTGTGTAGAGGATGATGTGTGTGGTTGTGTAGTGGATGATGTGTATGGTTGTGTAGAGGATGATGCGTATGGTTGTGTAGTGGATGATGTGTGTGGTTGTGTGGAGGATGATGTGTGTGATTGTGTAGAGGATGATGTAAATGGATGTGTAGTGGATGATGTGTGTAGTTGTGTAGAGGATGATGTGTGTAGTTGTGTAGTGGATGATGTGTATGGTTGTGTAGTGGGTGATGTGTGTGGTTGTGTAGTGGATGATGTGTGTGGTTGTGTAGAGGATGATGTGTGTAGTTGTGTAGTGGATTATGTTTGTGGTTGGGTAGTGGATGATGTGTATGGTTGTGTAGTGGATGATGTGTGTAGTTGTGTAGTGGATGATGTGTATGGTTGTGTAGAGGATGATGCGTATGGTTGTGTAGTGGATGATGTGTGTGGTTGTGTGGAGGATGATGTGTGTGGTTGTGTAGAGGATGATGTGTATGGTTGTGTAGTGGATGATGTGTGTAGTTGTGTAGAGGATGATGTGTGTAGTTGTGTAGTGGATGATGTGTATGGTTGTGTAGTGGGTGATGTGTGTGGTTGTGTAGTGGATGATGTGTGTGGTTGTGTAGAGGATGATGTGTGTAGTTGTGTAGTGGATTATGTTTGTGGTTGGGTAGTGGATGATGTGTATGGTTGTGTAGTGGATGATGTGTGTAGTTGTGTAGTGGATGATGTTTGTGGTTGTGTAGTGGATGATGTTTGTGGTTATGTAGTGGATGATGTGTATGGTTGTGTAGTGGATGATGTGTATGGTTGTGTAGTGGATGATGTGTGTAGTTGTGTAGTGGATGATGTTTGTGGTTGTGTAGTGGATGATGTGTGTGGTTGTGTAGTGGATGATGTTTGTGGTTGTGTAGTGGACGATGTGTATGGTTGTGTAGAGGATGATGTGTGTGTGGTTGTTTAGTGGACGATGTGTGTCGTTGTGTAGTGGATGATGTGTATGGTTGTGTAGTGGATTATGTGTATGGTTGTGTAATGGATGATGTGTGTGGTTGTGCAGTGGATGCATTTTGTCTGTTTGATGTGTATGTGTGTGGTGGATGTGTGACAAATGCTGCTGGGAGGCATTTTTTTTTTATGTAGAATTTTTATAATTAAAAAAAAAAAAAAGATGTATTCCCCCCTCCCTGCCTCTTACCTGTAGCCAGGGACGGGGGACACTGGATTCCCTGGTGGTCCAGTGGCTCCGCTTGTTGGGCCAGCAAGGAGGAGCCCAGCAGACTCCCTCCATGTTCTCCCTCCTGCAGCCAGTACTCTATTTATGACGCGAGCCCAGCATGCATGCGGAGCGTTGTCATGACAACCCGCGGCAACGCTTTACTGCTGTGGCTCGTTTGAGTGCTGGAGGGGAAGGTAAGTATATCCTGGGCCCACAGAGGCATATATACATAGCGATACTCGCTATATATTTATATATATATATATATATATGCAGATTGAAGGGCTGGGGGCCCGGGCATGCAGAGGATTACCTGTGCAGTCCGGGCCCCCCAGGACCGCCGGGCCCGTGACAACCGTCATGGTTGTCACCCTCTGATGGCGGCCCTGATCCTCAGGATAAGAGCTGAAGGTACAGGTATTTAGATTTAATCTTATAATTCAAGATGAGCTCTCTGAAAAGACATCCAGTTGCCATTACTGACAGGCCGCACCCCCCACTATAGTTGGATTTAACCCTGCAATGTAAACATTGCAGTTTCACTGCACCCAGACCACTTCATTGAAAGTCACCACTATAGTCACCAGATTTACAGCTTATTGTATTGGTTCTAGTGAGTATAATCATTTCTTCAGGCTTTTTGTAGTAAACACTGTGTTTTCAGAAAAAAGGCAGTGTTTACATTACAGCCTAGGAATACCTCCACTGGCCACTCCACAGATGGCTGCTAGAGGTGCTTCTTGGGGCAGTGCTGCAGAGTGTCTCCATCCTCTGCATGAAGACACTGAACTGTGATGCTGATGCTGATTGACCAGGGCTGTATTTGGCTTGTGCTGGTTCTGCCCCTGATCTGCCTCCTTGACAGCCTCAGCCAATAGAATGCTTTCCTATGTGAAAGCATTGTCTCTGGCTCAGAACACCAGTTCTGATGATCTCAGCCAATAAATGCAGAGTTTGCTATATTTAAGAGAGCCAGGGACGATAGATGGTGGTTTTAGCACTATATGGAAAACATGCTTGTGTTCCTGACCCTATAGTGTTCCTTTGAGCAAGGATCTGTTTTAGTTGCTGATCAAATTTGCTGACAATCCATCAGTAAAATCAATCCTACAGAAGTGCAAACAGCAGCCCTCATGGACAGAAAAGAAAAAAAATGGAAGTGCTCTGTGTGACGAGACCAATCTCGCCACATTGCATTGGAGAAGCCTGGTTGCTCGCCTGCTGCCTTTGGACTATGGCCCCCTTTTAAAAGACTTTATTTTTGCCTGCAGAAAAGCTGTATTCGTGCTTTTCTGCCTGGGGTTCGCAGGATTTGTTTGAATGTTATACCCTGTGATAGGAATCCCATGGAGCCCATTCGTATGAAACTGACTGTAAAGACTTTGGCTCCCATGGCTTATTAAACTGTATTTGTAGTGGGTCCGAGCTTCATTCACTTAATAATGTGCGCCAGACCTGAGCTATCTGGGATATGTGAAATGTCTGTGTGTTATGTGTAAATGACTTTAAGGTATTTTAAAGTGTTTTGTGTCTTTTGCAACCAAGGTGCTTAATGGAGTTCAGGTCTGTCCTGGGAGATAATTGAACGCCAACGTCCCGTTCCACCACTCTTAACTTTGAACCCCTTGGTCTGATACATGCCATTTTTTAATATGTTGCTCCCCTGAATGGATTGATTGTGAATATGTAATTTTATGTGAATGTGATGTATGGTTTTAGAGTTATGAAAGTTGGGTAGAAAGTATGTTTTAACTGTATGTGTAATTGAGTTTCCTCTCAGGATAAGGGGAGGGAATATGTGGGATGTAACTGTGATGTGATTGGTTGTTTTATATCTCCCTGTGGGCGGTCCTGTATTTGCAAGACTGTAATAAAAACCAGGCTGGGTGTGCCAGCACCTCAGACCACTGCTTGACCCTCAACACAGAGCCCTGTCTCGTTCTTGGGTAGATTCACTGTATGCTGTTAGAGACTGATTGCCAGGAGTGTAAGCTGCTTGTCTGCTTTTCCTGTTCGTCTGCTAGCAGCTATTTGGGAGGTTCCAGTTCGGGAGTTGGAGTGCTATTTTGTATCCAGTTTGGGAGTTTGGTGTTCTGCAGTAGCTGTGCCTGTATCTCTGGAAAGGGGGCCGATCGCCTAAACGGTTTTTACCCCTTGTGTGCAAAACGGTCCGTTACACTTGGCAACTAGCAGGGCCTCACCTGTCACGGGGTAGAGAGCTTTTCGCTTTGGCACTAGTTAGCCAGCCAGTTCTACGCTTATTCAACTGTTTTGTTATTAATCAATTGTTTGTTGTTGTGATTTTTTTTTTAGCACATCCCAAGAAGGTAATATGGGAGACGAACCATTCCTCCCTTGTACAACTACTGAACCGAACCCGGAGGATTCTGTGTTGGGGATCGGATCACAAGGAGAAATTTCTGCCATAATAGGAAGTCTAAACACCATTCTGGCCAATCTTCAGTCATTCAACAATAGACTCTCCGTCTTAGAGAACACCAGCCCGGCTAATATAGGCCCTTCACACATGCTCATTCCTTCCACCCCACAGAGTTGGCCCCCCGCATCACCTTTCACACCCCCTCACGGTCTGGGTACTCACCCGCTTGTTTGCAGTGATTTTAACCTGGGCATATGTAGGTCTGCCAACGGTGGGTTACTTCACGTATGTGCTATATGCCTCAGGACTCATGTCAACACCGTCTGCCCATACACGTTCTATCGAAGATCATGAGTTCAGAACTTTCAACTTAACGTTGTCGGGAGTCACGTCCGTCCGGCACTTGGTGGTATATTCATTATACGGGTTCTATACAAGGTGGGGGACACTCACACTGTGCACCCTAAATGTCCATATCTCCTCAGCTAATCACGTATTATTTAATGTGCGCCACTGGATATACTAATAAACATCGCCTCAGCATTATTCTGTCTGCTCCGCTTTCAGTCGCATCCTCTGCCTTAAATATCAGCACCCAATTCTCTTGATACTATATCACTAGGGATTGTAGCAATTATGGGCAGGCGTAACTATGGCACGCGTGCCATAGGTGGCACGCCGGGCCCTCTCTGTGGGCACACAACCATAGGTTCGCCATCAATGCAGAATAGGCACCTGCCTGCCCAAAATGGCAGGCGCCTACTCTGCTTTCTTGTCGGCAGGACCGGGAGCAGGAGGGAGGGATCGAGGAAGCAGCTCCCCTGTCCTCCCGCGAGCTGTGTGGAGCGTTGCCGCGTGTTACCATGGCAACGCTCCACACAGCATCGCGCAGGAGGACAGGAGAGCTGCAGGACCTGTCATCCTGTCCTGCATACTTACCACCACCGGACCACCAGGGATGACTGTGTTCCCCCCCTCCCCTTCACCAAAGGCAAGAGAAAGAGAAGGGGGGATACTGATTTAATATGGTTTTTAATTTTTTTTTTTTTTAAATATAATGCATGTTCAACTCCCCCCCCACATACACAGCACCCCTTACCCAGCACCCCCTATACCCCACAGAACGCCCTACCCCCCCCACACACACACAGCACCCTATCCCACACACACACACACAGCACCCCCACCTCCCCCCACACACACAGCACCCCTATCCCCCCCCACACACGCAAAGCACACCTATCCCCCCATATACAGCACCCCTATCCCCCCACACCCACAGCACCCCCAATCCCCCCTTACACACACACACAGCACCCCTATCCCCCACACACACACAGCACACCTATCCCCCCTTACACACACACAGCACCCCTATCCCCCACACGCTATTGTGCAAGCACCCCTATCCCCCCACACACACACACAGCACCCCTATCCCCCACACACATACACATCACCCTTATCCCCCACACACACACAGCACCCCTATTCCCCCACACACACAGCACCCCTATCCCCCCCACACACAGCACCCCTCAATGCAGTATGTGTGCATGTGTACTCAGCAGACTGCGTGTGTACTCAGCAGACTGTGTACTCAGCAGTGTGTGTGTGTATTCAGCAGACTGTATACTCAGCAGTGTATGTGTGTGTGTATTCAGCGGACTGTGTGCGTGTTTGTGTG
>OW240918.1:91269222-91296592 GCA_933207985.1 Pelobates cultripes
CAGCAGTCTGTGTGTGTACGGACTCAGCAGAGTCTGTGTGCGTGTGTGTATGGACTCAGCAGTCTGTGAGTGTGTATGGACTCAGCAGTCTGTGAGTGTGTATGGACTCAGCAGTCTGTGTGTGTGTGCAAGGACTCAGCAGTCTGTAAGTGTGTGTGTATGGACATATCAGTCTGTGTGTGTGTGTGTATGGACTCAGCAGTCTGTAAGTGTGTGTGTGTGCATCTACTCAGCTCTGTGTGTATGGACTCAGCACTGTGTGTGTGTATGGACTCAGCACTGTGTGTGTATAGACTCAGCAATCTCTGTGTGTGTATGGACTCAGCAGTCTGTGTGTGTATGGACATAGCAGTCTGTGTGTGTGTGTATGGACATAGCTGTCTGTGTGTGTGTGTATGGACTCAGCAGTCTGTGTGTGTGCAAGGACTCAGCAGTCTGTAAGTGTGTGTGTATGGACATATCGGTCTGTGTGTGTGTGTGTGTGTATGGACTCAGCAGTCTGTGTGTGTGTGTATGGACTCAGCAGTCTGTAAGTGTGTGTGTGTGTGCATCGACTCAGCTCTGTGTGTATGGACTCAGCACTGTGTGTGTGTATGGACTCAGCACTGTGTGTATAGACTCAGCAATGTCTGTGTGTGTATAGACTCAGCAATCTCTGTGTGTGTATGGACTCAGCAGTCTGTGTGTGTGTGTGTGTGTGTATGGACATAGCAGTCTGTGTGTGTGTATGGACTCAATAGTCTGTGTGTGTGTGTGTGGACTCAGCAGTCTGTGTGTGTGTGTGTATGGACTCAGCAGTCTGTGTGTGTGTGTATGTACTCAGCAGTCTGTGTGTGTGTGTATGGACTCAGCAGTCTGTAAGTGTGTGTGTATGGACATAGCAGTCTGTGTGTGTGTGTGTTTGTGTGTGTGTGTATGGACTCAGCAGTCTGTGTGTGGCAAACCTAGCCACTTGGACAATACAAAGAGACTGTGCCTTTAAGGGTTGCCTGTATGTCTAGAGAGATAGGTGCTTCATTCTGTATGTATATGCTTTATGTATGTTCTGCATTGCCTTTTGCCGAATGCAAATGGCGATTTTGTATGGGGATTTTCTTTCGTTTCACGAACGGCACTTTGGAGGGCCGTTCGTGAACCGAACGCAATACCCCCAATAGCCCACACACTTAGAGGCGTGTGGCGCTAGTTAACCGATTGCAACAATGTTACAATCGGTTATTAGAGGCTCTCCTGGGTGGCCGTCGTTCGACTACCGACCATGCGGCGGTCGGCCATCTTGGATCCTTTGTTCCCTCAGCGGTGCTAGGTCGTCGAACGCATGGTACTAAAAATGGATACTCGACGGCACGAACACCGCTGAGCCTCCAGGTCGTTCGGGAGTTTCGGGACATTCGGTATTTTGTTCCCTGCAAGCAATCGGTTCTTTTTATATGTTTTATCAGAAATCTGTCTTTCGTACGGCGTTCGGTTATTTTAGCTGGGATCTGAGCGGTAATCTCACGAATGATGCGCTCAGACCCCAGCTATCTACTGAACGTCCATTCGTGTAAATCCACCATATATTCGACAAGTTATGGATTTTTGTGTGAATTGTCGGTTCTGCTGCACGAGGAGATAATCCACTTAACGGTGCATTCTGGGAAGATGATCCCTCTCGTGCAGCGGTGCCTGATGGGAGAAATATGCTGTAATGTAAGTCCCCCATGTAGTCCCCTCTGGGAGTGCCCCTGGGGAGGGACTCAGGAAACCCCTTGCATGGGGACTTGTATAAATTGTCCTGCCGATTAAAAGGATTTCAGTTGACTCTCAGAACTGTGTCTCGTCCGGTTACTGGGAGGTTGGGGATATTGCCTTGTTGTTTCAGCGCTTGACTGTGGATTATTTCCTGAACCAGCGGAATTCGTGGATTTATTATTGGCGTTCCGCTACAATTGGTGGCAAGCGACGGGATCCAACTCTACAGCCGAATACAGCGCATTCGAATGAAAGGAACAACCGAACGGAAAAAGGGAAAGGCAATTCGTATGCAACAAACAGACGAAAGCGATCAGTGAATGGGGACTGATTACACGGCGTTAAAGAGACAGACGCTAAAGGAGCTGCTGGAGGCTAGAGGGAAAAGCGCTAGCAACAAATCCAAAGCAGTACTAATTGCAGAGCTGATGGAGGGCGACCAAACACACAGCAGTCCACCCCCACCTGCCAGGGAGGAAACATCATATCAGAGGGAACTGAGAACCCGGCTGGAATTTGTACCACAGCCAGTAACCCTGGACATCTTGACCGTACTGATGGCAGACGTACAGGATTACATTATGGCACAGCAGCACCAGGGGCCACCATCCAGGGCAGAATCCATCGCCAACTCATTCGGCGCTCCAGTGAAGCAGAAAATACCCTACCAGGCATTTAAAGCGTTCTGCGAGGAGAAGGATGAGATTGATGGATACCTGCAGGATTTTGAGCGGTTATGCGACCTACACGATCTCGAGCAGGCAATGTGGGTACCCCTACTAGCAGGCAAGTTGGCAGGACGAGCAGCCGAGGCGTATCGCGCTGTGCCCAGAGAGGACAGCAAGGACTATTTTAAAGTCAAAAGGGCAATTCTAGAGAGGTATGCCATAACCCCGGAGGCATATCGGCGTAAATTTCGGGGATTGAGGAAGCCGGAAAAAGATTCCCACGCTGAGTGGGCACATAAGCTTGACCAAGCTTCACAAGGGTGGATTCAGGCGAGCCAAGCCACCACCATGGAGGGACTGCGCCAACTCATCCTGCTGGAGCAATTCTTTAACGGACTGTCACCAGAGGCACAAGAATGGGTAAGGGACAGAAAACACCTCACCCTAACCGAAGCCGCCCGGTTGGCGGATCAGCACTTTGATGCCAGGAGGCATCATGGGCTCACCAACAGGGGTCCCCTGAGACCAGCTGTACAACACCACCCGACCATCTCCGCACCAACCAACTCTGCTCCCTTCCGGCCAACACCGGGGAACCCCCCACCACCATCCCGCTACAATGGCAGAGCCAACATACAATGCCATACCTGCCGTCAGTGGGGGCATATGTCCCGGGAGTGTACCCAGAATCGGAGTAGACAGGCATGGAACCAGGTACGACAAAACTCCACTCCAAGGGCAGCTGCTCACTACTACCACACGGAACCTGACAACTCCGAGCTGGTCAGTCTGCAGACCGAGGAACCCTTGGGAGTTTTATATGAGGTGATGTCGGTACAAGCCACGGACAACAGGCAGCATCACCGTCAAGTTGTGTTTGTGGGGGGGAAAGAAGTACAGGGGCTGAGGGACTCGGGAGCCACTTTGACCCTGGTTGCCCAACATTTGGTTCCAGAGGCGGCCCACACTGGCGGATCAGTGGCTGTCCGGGTAGCAGGGGGAGCCATGTACCGGTTACCCACTGCCAAGGTACATTTGAACTGGGGTGCTGGGGAGGGGGTTGTAGAAGTGGCAATCATGAAAAAGTTACCAGCAGATGTGGTTTTGGGGAATGACTTGGGCCAGATGACTTCCGCTTTCCTACCTCAGGCCCCTTCACAGGAGGCGCACCCAGTAACTACACGGCAACAGGCTCGCACCACGGCTCCACCAACACACTCTGAGGCTCAGGTAAGAAACCATGACCCCCCCTTGACAAATATGACATGGACACCCCAACCACTTTTGAAGCCGAGGTTCAGACAGACCCCACACTGCAGGTGTACCGAGATAGGGTAGACACGGACCAGGTAGGGCGGGAGGGGGAACGGTACAGTTGGAAAAATAAGTTACTGTACCGGGTGGCTGAAAGGGCAATAGGAAACTCTGTGACGCTCCAAACTAAGCAGCTGGTAGTACCCCAGAAGTATAGGCAGGAGTTACTGAGAATAGCCCATGACATTCCTCTGTCCGGCCATTTAGGGATGACCCGGACCCGATATCGCTTAACACACGCTTTCTTTTGGCCCGGGATTTCTAAAGATGTGAGGCATTATCGTACCTCCTGTGATGTGTGTCAGAGGGTAGGCAAGAGAGGGGATCGCCACAAGGCGAAACTGTGTCCCCTACCTATAATTGAGGAACCGTTCAGCCGTGTAGCTGTAGATATAGTGGGGCCACTACCAAAGCCCAGCCCCTCCGGGAAGCGATATATACTGACCGTGGTGGACTACGCCACCCGGTACCCTGAGGCGATTGCCTTAACCAATATCCACGCTGAGACCGTGGCCGAAGCCCTGATGAAAATATTCTCCCGAGTAGGGTTCCCACAAGAAATGGTCTCCGATAGGGGGACACAATTCACGGCTGAGGTTACTCAGCAGTTATGGAGAATATGTGGCATTAAGCCAATCATTAACTCAGCCTACCACCCTCAGTCCAACGGATTATGTGAGAGGTTCAACGGTACCCTAAAACAGATGCTCCGTACATTCGGAGAGACCCATAAGGACTGGGAACTATTCCTTCCCCATCTGTTATTTGCTTACAGAGAAGTACCCCAAGAGTCTACCGGTTTCTCCCCATTTGAACTGTTATTTGGGAGAAGGGTCCGGGGACCATTGGATCTCATTAGGGAGCATTGGGAGGGGGAGAGTAGCGCAGATGGGACCCCTATTGTACCATACGTGCTGGCGTTCCGGGATCGCCTGGAGGAATTGACCCAGGCAGTACGCACGAACCTCCAGGCCGCCCAGCAACGACAGTGTCGTTGGTATGACAGAGGGGCCAGAGACCGTAGTTTTCAAGTGGGACAGAAGGTGTTAATCCTCAAACCTGTTCGCACTGATAAACTGCAGGCCGTCTGGCAGGGCCCATACCAGGTGGTAGAGCAGAGATGCGACACCACCTATGTGATCAGCCCATGCTCCGGAGTAGGGAAGAGACGCATGCTCCATGTGAACATGCTCAAACCCTACCACGAGCGAACTGAGGACGTGGCAGCTATCTGCACGCCCGCCTCAGAAGATCAGGAGAACTTACCGCTTCCAGAACTATTAGAGCAGGAGGAGCAGAAGGAGCCCTCCCAAGGGGTTCAGCTGGGGGAGCGGCTAAGTCCTCAAGAGCGTGCCCAGGTACAAGAATTGATAGCGACAAAGGGTGCCACCTTTTCTAACTTACCTGGGTACACGCCACTAGCCACTCACCGAGTAGAAACCCCGGGACAGCTTCCCATGCGACAGACCCCATATCGGATTCCTGAATCCGTGCGGGAACATATGCGGAAAGAGATTGAGGAGATGTTGCAGTTGGGGGTTATCGAACACTCCGATAGCCCCTGGGCATCGCCGGTAGTCCTGGTTCCCAAGAAAGATGGTACCACTCGGTTCTGCGTGGACTACCGGAGGTTGAACGACAAAACCGTGTCGGACGCCTACCCGATGCCTCGGATAGACGAACTGCTAGATAGGATGGCCAGGGGTCAGTATCTCACTACAATAGATCTGTGTAAGGGATACTGGCAAATTCCACTAGCCGAGGACGCCATCCCCAAGTCGGCGTTTGTCACCCCGTTTGGCTTGTATCAGTTTAGAGTCATGCCATTCGGGATGAAAAACGCCCCCGCGACTTTCCAGCGGATGGTGGATCGGCTACTGGACGGGTTCCAGGATTATGCGTGTGCATACCTGGACGATATTGCCATCTACAGTCAGACCTGGTCGGATCACCTACAGCATATAGGGGCTGTAATAGATCGGATCCGGGAAGCAGGGCTTACCTTAAAACCCAGCAAATGCCACATAGGGATGGCAGAGGTCCAGTACTTAGGACACCGAGTTGGGAGCGGGCAACAGAAGCCTGAGCCCGCCAAGATTGAAGCTGTAGCCCAGTGGCCTACCCCTAGGACCAAAACCCAAGTCCTTGCTTTCTTAGGTACCGCAGGGTATTATAGAAAATTTGTGCCTAATTACAGTGCCCTGGCCAAACCCCTGACTGACTTGACGAAGAAAAACCTGCCCAGGCAGGTCATCTGGGCCTCAGAGTGTGAACAGGCATTCAATCAACTGAAGACGGCTCTGACTAATGCCCCTGTACTGGCTGCTCCCGATCCAACTAAACGTTTTCTTGTCCACACAGACGCCTCCATGTTTGGATTGGGAGCAGTATTAAGCCAGGTCGGAGCCGATGGCGGAGAACACCCCGTAGCATATTTGAGTCGAAAACTGTTACCTTGAGAAGTGAGCTACGCCGCCATAGAAAAAGAATGCCTGGCCGTGGTGTGGGCCCTGAAAAAGTTACAGCCCTATCTCTATGGGCAACCCTTTTCGTTGCTCACAGATCACAACCCGTTGGTATGGCTAAACCGTGTGGCTGGAGACAATGCCAGGCTGCTGCGCTGGAGTTTGGCGCTGCACCCTTTGACTTTACGATCCATTACCGCCCAGGGAAACAAAACGGTAACGCCGACGGGTTGTCCAGACAAACAGACCTTGAGAAGTGATCTGTGAGCGCTCCTCCGGACATCCCCAAGCCGATCCGTTGGGATCAGACTGTGTATGCCGGTTTGGTTCTGGGGGAGCATTGTGGCAAACCTAGCCACTTGGACAATACAAAGAGACTGTGCCTTTAAGGGTTGCCTGTATGTCTAGAGAGATAGGTGCTTCATTCTGTATGTGTATGCTTTATGTATGTTCTGCATTGCCTTTTGCCGAATGCAAATGGCGATTTTGTATGGGAATTTTCTTTCGTTTCACGAACGGCACTTTCGTTCGTGAACCGAACGCAATACCCCCTAATAGCCCACACACTTAGAGGCGTGTGGCGCTAGTTAACCGATTGCAACAATGTTGCAATCGGTTATTAGAGGCTCTCCTGGGTGGCCGTCGTTCGACTACCGACCATGCGGCGGTCGGCCATCTTGGATCCTTTGTTCCCTCAGCGGTGCTAGGTCGTCGAACGCATGGTACTAAAAACGGATATTCGACGGCACGAACACCGCTGAGCCTCCAGGTCGTTCGGGAGTTTCGGGACATTCGGTATTTTGTTCCCTGCAAGCAATCGGTTCTTTTTATATGTTTTATCAGAAATCTGTCTTTCGTCCGGCGTTCGGTTATTTTAGCTGGGATCTGAGCGGTAATCTCACGAATGATGCGCTCAGACCCCAGCTATCTACCGAACGTCCATTCGTGTAAATCCACCATATATTCGACAAGTTATGGATTTTTGTGTGAATTGTCGGTTCTGCTGCACGAGGAGATAATCCACTTAACGGTGCATTCTGGGAAGATGATCCCTCTCGTGCAGCGGTGCCTGATGGGAGAAATATGCTGTAATGTAAGTCCCCCATGTAGGGGAGTGCCCCTGGGGAGGGACTCAGGAAACCCCTTGCATGGGGACTTGTATAAATTGTCCTGCCGATTAAAAGGATTTCAGTTGACTCTCAGAACTGTGTCTCGTCCGGTTACTGGGAGGTTGGGGATATTGCCTTGTTGTTTCAGCGCTTGACTGTGGATTATTTCCTGAACCAGCGGAATTCGTGGATTTATTATTGGCGTTCCGCTACACTGTGTGTGTACGGACTCAGAAGTCTGTGTGTGTACGGACTCAGCAGAGTCTGTGTGCGTGTGTGTATGGACTCAGCAGTCTGTGAGTGTGTATGGACTCAGCATTCTGTGTGTGTGTGTGTATGGACTCAGCAGTCTGTAAGTGTGTGTGTATGGACTCAGCAGTCTGTGTGTGTGTGTGTGTTTGGACTCAGCAGTCTGTGTGTGTGTATGGACTCAGCAGTCTGTGTGTGTGTATGGACTCAGCAGTCTGTGTGTGTGTATGGACTCAGCAGTCTGTGTGTGTACGGACTCAGCAGAGTCTGTGTGCGTGGGTGTATGGACTCAGCAGTCTGTGTGTGTGTGTATATATGTGTGTATGGACATAGCAGTCTGTGTTCGTGTATGTCTGTGTGTATTGAGTCAGCAGTCTGTGTGTGTTTGTATGGACTCAGCAGTCTGTGTGTGTGCATGGACTCAGCAGTCTGTGTGTGTGCATGGACTCAGCAGTATGTGTGTGTGTGCATGGACTCAGCAGTCTGTGTGTGTGCATGGACTCAGCAGTCTGTGTGTGTGTGTGTGTATGGACTCAGCAGTCTGTGTGTGTGTGTGGACCCAGCAGTCTTTGTGTGTGTATGGACTCAGCAGTCTGTAAGTGTGTGTGTATGGACATAGCAGTGTGTGTGTGTGTGTATGGACTCAGCAGTCTGTGTGTGTATGGACTCAGCAGTCTGTGTGTGTATGGACTCAGCAGTCTGTGTGTCTGTGCATGGACTCAGCAGTCTGTGTTTAAGTGTGTATATATGTGTGTATGGACATAGCAGTCTGTGTGTGTATGTGTGTGTGTATTGACTCAGCAGTCTGTGTGTGTGTGTGTGTGTGTATGGACTCAGCAGTCTGTGTGTGTGTGTGTGTGTGTATGGACTCAGCAATCTCTGTGTGTGTATGGACTCAGCAGTCTGTGTGTGTGTATGGACATAGCAGTCTGTGTGTGTGTATGGACTCAGCAGGCTGTGTGTGTGTGTGTGTGTGTGTGTATGGACATAGCAGTCTGTGTGTGTGTGTGTATGGACATAGCAGGCTGTGTGTGTGTGTGTGTGTATGGACATAGCAGTCTGTGTGTGTGTGTGCAATCTGTGTGTGTGTATGGACTCAGCGGTCTGTGTGTGTGTATGGACTCAGCAGTCTCTGTGTGTGTGTGTATGGACTCAGCGGTCTGTGTGTGTGTATGGACTCAGCGTGTGTGTGTGTGTGTATGGACTCAGCAAGAGTCTGTGTGCGTGTGTGTATGGACTCAGCAGTCTGTGTGTGTGTGCAGTCTGTGTGTGTGTGTGGACTCAGCAGTCTGTGTGTGTGTGTGTATATGTGTGTATGGACTCAGCAGTCTGTGTGTGCGTGCATGGACTCAGCAGTCTGTGTGTGTGTGTATGGACTCAGCAGTCTGTGTGTGTGTATATGTGTGTATATGTGTATGGACATAGCAGTCTGTGTGTGTGTGTGTGTATGGACTCAGCAGTGTGTGTGTGTGTATGGACTCAGCAGTCTGTGTGTGTGTATATATGTGTGCATGAACTCAGCAGTCTGTGTGTGTGTATATGTGTGTATGGACATAGCAGTCTGTGTGTGTGTGTGTATGTGTGTGTATGGACTCAGCAGTCTGTGTGTGTGTATGGACTCAGCAGTGTGTGTCTGTGTGTGGACTCAGCAGTGTGTGTCTGTGTGTGGACTCAGCAGTCTGTGTGTGTGTGTGTGTGTGTGTGTGTATGGACTCAACAGTCTATCAATAATTAAAATTTCTGTGAGTTGTTGTGTAGGAAGGGCCCCAGTGCATTTCTTTGCCTGGGGCCCTTAACTCTGTTAAATGGTACTGCTTGTGTGTGTCAGTGAGCTTTTATTTAGTGAGCATGTGTGTGTCAGTGAGCTTGTCTTTAGTGTGCTTGTGTGTGTCCCTGAACTTCTTTGTAGTGAGCCTTCTGTTTATACAAGTGAGTTTGTCTGTAGTAAGCTTGTGTGTGAGTCAGAGAGTTTTGTCTGTCAGTAAGCCTATTTGCGCATGTCAGTGAGCTTGTGTATATATATTTTGACTTGTAGGAATGGCATACATTTTTTGGGAATTTTTTTTCAAATGTTGGCAACTATGGCACTGTATCAAGGGAAATGTGTTTGTTTTTTAATAATCCCTGGTGGAAAATAATGAATCCTCCACCAGGGATTATTAAAAAAAAACAAAACACATTGTTTCGGGGGCGGGGCTTAACATGCGACAGGTGCGGGGTCAAACTGCAGCAAGGACGGGGTTAAATGTGCCCCCTACTTTTGTCCCTGGCCCTCCATGTGCCCCCCTAAAAATGAATGCTAGAGACACCACTGCCCAATGTCTCTCAATGTCCCCTAGTGTCCTAGTGAAATGGGGACACTGGGAGACATGGGGACACTGGGTGACCCATGTCTCCCAGCCACTGTCTCTATTATCTCAGTGTCCCTATGTCTCCCATTGTCCCTGGTGTCTCTCAGTGTCCGTAGTGTGCCAGTGTCCCTAGTGTGTCAGTGTTTCCTAGTCTCCCAAAGTCCCCTAGTCTCCCAGTGTCTCAGTGTCCCAATGTCTCCCAGTGTACCATAGTATAAAAGAAGAAATCTCAGGCACTCACTGTGATAGATTTAAGCAGGTTTATTGGACACCGCAATGTTTCGACTTGTACCCAGGTCTTTATCAAGTCTTCAGTGTGCCCTATGTATCACAGTGTCTCACTGCCCCATATCCCCCAGTGTCCCTGGTGTCTCTCAGTGTCCATAGTGTGTCAGTGTCCTTAATGTCTCAGTGTCCCTTAGTGTCTCAGTGTCCCCTAGTCTCCCAGAGTCCCCTAGTCTCACAGTGCCCCCAAGTGTCTCAGTATCCCCTAGTGTGAAGAAATCACCAAGTTATTTCAGTTATTTCATGTAATTCCATTCGGTAGCTGTAACTACCGAACAGAGACCTTCCCCCTGGCTCATTAACTTCAAAGCGAATCATCATTTAAGCTCTCTCCCACATGGCTGAGAAAACGGCGGCCATCTTGTTTGTGCGAACAAAGGCAGCGGGACTTGGTCGTCGAGTGTCTGGAACTAAAATTGCACACTCTACTTCCCGAACACGTTTGTCCCAATGTACAAACGCCTGCTTCCTCTTTTCCCTGACAGCTAGGAGAGTGCTGTTCATCAGTTTTTTTCATGCAAATGAGGGGAACAATCGCTGCGAGGAGCCAGGGGGAACCGTTCAGGCATTTATTTGTTTTTTAGACTTTTCGAACTAGACCGGCAAAACCACCAAAACTTATGGAACTGTTTTGGGCAGGAGCCTCGTGGGTAGCAGGTCACCTGAGACCTCCATAGAATTCGAAAACCCCTGAACTGTGATTGTGACAGATTCATCTGTATTGCTGGTTCGTCTGTTTCCCTTTGTTCGCTGAATTGCCTGTTCATATATCCCCGTTCGTGTGGTTTGCAAACTACCGATTGAAACTACCGAACGAACGACCACCCAGGAGAGGAGTGTGCTGCTGGTTAACCTCTTGGCCCCAATTAGAACGTTGTGGTTAACCGCTGTTACAAACTGCCATTTGTAACTGTTATTTTATTTGACAAATTGCCCTGCTTCCCTGTGCTATGGAGAAGCCTAATTGCCAGCCTTCTGCCCCATGACTATGGACCTAGTGTGTATGGCGATTTGACTGTATTTGTGGGATCTGAGCGCTGTTTGGATATATTGAGCGCTCAGATCCAAGCCATCTGGGGATAGGTTGAATGCATTTTTGTGTCTTTTTGTGTCTTTTGCTAACATGTGGTTAATGGAGTCTGCCTCTATCCCTGGATAATTGGATTACTTTCCCCATTGTCCAGGATAGAGGGCTCTGTAAATCCGGTTTGGGCCAGAAAACCATGCTGCCAGCTAGGCCCCAAAAGATACTTTGGCTAACTTGTGAACCCCTTGTCTGATTTGTGCCATTTTTTAATATGTTGCTCCCTTTGATGGATTGATTCCAAATATGTATTTTTATGAAGATTGGATGTATGGTTTTAAAGTTACAGGGTATGGATAAAAACTGTATTTTTACTGCCTGTGTTTAATTATGTTAACCCATTGTGCAACATAATTAGATCACAGGCAGAGGGGAGGAGTTTTGTGTGTAATTGCTGGGAGTGTTTCTGTAATGTACATTTATTATTGGTTGTTTTATACCTCCCTGTGGGCGGTCCTGTATTTGCAAGACTGTAATAAAAACCAGGCTGGGTGTGCCAGCACCTCAGATCTTCTTGACCCTCTAACTTGCAGCCTTGACTCATGTTTGTAGGGGACAGCTATAATCACTACAGGGATTGCTATGCTCTTCATACTCCCTTAGCTACTGAGCTCTTGTAAGAGCTCTTGTTCCTGATCCTGCTTCGCTCTGCAGAAGGAAGAGGTTCACCTACTGCAACCTGGAGCCTGGTCGTGGGTCCAGGGCACAGAGCAGACGGCGAGATACCAGCCCAGCAGCGGTGGTTCGTGGAGTCTGCAGTACTTCTGGTGGCTACGCAGTAGTTATGGTGTCTACGGTGCTGATGGTCCTTTGGTGAGCGCTAGGAGCATCCTTTTCTACGGTCCAACTTCCAGCCAGCCTGGAGGCAACCGTAACAACCGCAGACACCTCTCCATTCCATTCGTACGGGTGGTCGTCGTTCGCATGTCGACCACGAGGCAGCGGCCATTTTGGGACATACGAACACATAGCGGTGTTCGGTACAAACTGTATGGAACTAAAAACGGACACTTAAACTACCGAACACCGCTGGAAGCTGCTGCCTACCTTCCATTTCGACAAGGCATGCGAACGTCGGTCGTTCGGGAGTTTTTATTCATTCGTATGGACTTTCACCCAGACAGCCATCCCATGGAGTCATTCGTATACCGAAGGACTGGTGAAAGACTTTGACTCCATGGCGATTCGACTAGATACATCAGATCTGAGCGCTATTCGGTGAAAACATGCACTCAGATCCAGGCTGTCTGGGGATACGTTACACGAACTATATGCATTCGGTATTTCTGCAGTTATGTATTTTAATGTATTTTTATTATTGTAAAGTAAAATGGCGATTGTCTCTACCTTGGGAGATAATTAGGTTTCTTCCTAATTATCTCCGAGGTAGAGAAGACGGAATTATGGGCAAGATGGGAAGGGCTATTATTGAAGCCACTGCGATTGGCTACTGTATAACATATTTTACAGTCTTCCACAAGGTCCTCTCGGGGAGTGTCCACCTTGTGGAGACCTGCATAAATACCGGGCAGGTAGCCCCCATTAAACAGATCTTCATTTGACCCTCAACACGGAGCTTGGTCTCGTTTGTGGGGGAATTATTACTGGGACAGCGCTTTCGTTATTTTTAGCTGTGGAAGGCGTTCTAACTGTTTTGCTGATCGGGAGTTGCCGTGTTCGTGGACTTCGTTCGGGAGTTTGGCGGTCGGCTGGATTTAAACTGCATTTCTGGAGAAGGGGATTATTGACTAAACGGCGGCTTCATTTACCCGACGGTATGTGTCGTAACAGTGATTTTTGGATATGTTGGTCACCCAGATCAGGGCTATCAGGGGATATAACTTTTGTGGGTATATCTTATGTTTTAGGGTGCATTTCAAAGTTTTGGGTAAATTGTGATTTTTCTGCCTGGAGTTATTACTTTATCAGCCTTAGTTATCTTCAGGTAGAGAGGAGGGGATTATATGTTTGTACTGGGACTGTTTAAGTCAGTGGTGTATCCTGGTTTTGTGCTGCCCTAGGCAGGACAAAACTCAAGTGCCCCCCAAACCTTCCCCCCGCCCCGCCTTCTAAATACACACACACACATTCACTGACAGATACACATACACTCACTAACAGAAACACTCACACTCACTAACAGACACACACTCACTGACACACACACTCACAGGCAAACACACTCACACAGTCAGACACACACACTCACAGGCAAACACACACTCACTAGCAGACACACACACACTCACTGACACACAGTCAGACACACACATACAAACTAACAGACAAACACAGTCAGACACACACTCACTAGCAGACACTCACTCTAACTGACACACACACACTCACAGCCAAACACACTCACACTAACAGACACACACTCACTCACTAGCAGACACACACTAGCAGACAAACACTCACACTCACACAGTCAGACACACACTCACTGACACACACACACTCACAGCCAAACACACACACTCACTCACAGCCAAACACACACACTAACAGACACACTCACACTAGCAGACACACAGTCAGGCACACACACACACTAACAAAACACACACATTAACAGACACACTCACAGACATATACCCACACTCACATTAACACATTTTTATTTTATTTTTATTTACCCCCCCCAACCTCCTTACCTTTGGGAATGCTGGGGCGGGTGGGGTTCCCTCTCTCCCTTGTGGTCCAGTGGCTGGGTGGGAGGCTGGCGAGGGAGCTCTTCCTCTGAGCGGTCTGCTCAGCTCCCTCGCCCGCCCAGGCCAGCGCCTGGCATGTATGTTAGCCGCGAGGCTAACAAGGCATTTGCCCTGGGCATTTGGGGGCGGCGTTTTTTGCCGCCCCCTGTAAAATGCCGCCCAAGGCAAATTCCTTGTTTGCTTCGCGGCTAATACGCCCCTGGTTTAAGTGTTTCCCTGTATTATGATTGGCTGTATGATTTATGTTCCTGTCGGAGGTCCCCTTGAATAAGGACTTGCATAAAAGCCAGTGTCACATCATTAAACTTGAGTTCTGTTACACCCTTCAGCTAGACTTCGGCTGATGTTTGGGTACCTGTCTGCTTTACTGGGAGAATATACTTGGGAAGCTGTTATTTCATATGTCAATCGCTTACCTTATTTACCGAACGGCGAGTTATAATCACTTGTACTCTGGCCATTCGGGAGGAAACTACCGAATGGGTATAGGCTATACCAGGTTTCCTTACAACTGGTGGCAAGCGGAGGGATTCGTATCCCGAATGGATGTCCGGAACCAAGAAAGGGAATGAATGGCTCAGCAATATCAACTACTGAAAAGATCCACATTGAAAGATTTACTGGAAGATCAGGACATAGTGGCAAGTAACAAGACAAAAGCCACGTTAATTGCGGAATTATTACAGAGTGATGCAGAAATGGAGCATGTGGAAGAAACTGAACTGCAGAAAGACATTAGATGGATGCTCTGCATGGTGGGACCCAATCCATCAACAGCCTCTACCCTGCAAATCATGGCACAAGCAAGACAAGCACAAAAAGACCGGGAAGATCGAGACAGATTATTGCAAGGAGATTTGCTGTAATCTCCAGGAAGTACAAATGGACTGCCACAGAAGGTAAATTGCGCTGCTTTTAAGTCTTTTACGGAGGGAGAAATGAAAATTGATAGTTACCTCCAAGATTTTGAGCGTCAATGTGCGTTGGAGGGATTAGACACCACACAATGGGCTGCAGTACTCAGCAGCAAGTTATCTGGAAGGGCAGTAGAGGCTTTTTGAGCAGTACCAGATGGGGATATTCATAATTATGAAAGAGTGAAAGACATTTTATTGGCCAGATATGCTGTAACCTCGGAAGCGTACCGTAAGAAATTCAGGGGCCTCTGGAAAGCAGGGAAAGACTCCTATACCGAATGGGCTTTCCATCTACACAGGGCAGCCAAAAATTGGATGCAAGGCTGCCAAGCAACCACCCTGGAAGATGCAATACAGCTCATATTGTTGGAGCAATTCTTTGAGCACACTGCAGAGGACATCAGAGACTGGGTAAGGGACAGAAAACCCCAAACCATAGAGGAGGCCGCCAGGCTAGCAGATGAGCATCAGGATAACAGACAGCGAGAACCGAGTGGGAGCCGACCTGCCTTCAGACCCACCTAATGGATTACAGAATGATCCAGTACGTAGAATTGTGTAACACAGAGGTGTGACGAGACCAATCTCGCCACATTGCATTGGAGAAGCCTGGTTGCTCGCCTGCTGCCTTTGGACTATGGCCCCCTTTTAAAAGACTTTATTTTGCCTGCAGAAAAGCTGTATTCGTGCTTTTCTGCCGGTTGTTCGGTAGTTTCAATCTACCGAACAACCGCACGAATGAATAGACCACCTGGGAGCTGGAGTGTGCCGGCAATTAACCTCCCTGAAGCTGCGGTTAACCGCAGCTTAATTGATGAATGCTGGGTGGCCGCCATTCGTATCCCGAACACGAGGTCGCGGCCATTTTAAACATACAAATGCACAGCGGTGTTCGCCTCTATTTTCATGGAACTAAAATCGGACACAGTTTTATGCGAACACCGCTGAAGCCGCCGACCTCCCTTCTTGTTCGGTGGAAGTGCACGAACGGCCCGGTGTTCGGTAGTTTTGTTCAAATATGTTATACCCCAGATAGGAATCCCATGGAGCCCATTCGTATGAAACTGACTGTAAAGACTTTGGCTCCATGGCGATTAAACTGTATTCGTGTGGTCTGAGTGCCATTCACCTAATAATGTGCACTCAGACCTGAGCTATCTGGGGATATGTTACATGTCTGTGTTTTGTGGAATAAATGTTACTTTATGTATTTTAAAGTATAATGCTGGTTTTGTGTCCCCACATGTGTAATGGAGTTTTGCCTTTGTCTTGGGAGATAATTGAGTTACTTCCCAATTATCTCCCAAGGCAGAGGGGAGGAAGCCAGGATGCATTGTGGGAAATACTGTGACTGTGTGTCCTATTTGTCTGCTTGTCTGTCCCTTGTCACAGTCTCCCATTTGGTCCCCTAGGGGAGTGTCCACCAGGTGGGAGACCTGCATAAATACTGGGCAGGTAGCCCTCATTAAACAGACCACTGCTTGACCCTCAACACGGAGCCTTGTCTCGTCTTTGGGGGGATTTACTGTATGCTGCTAAGGACTGATTGCCAGGAGTGTAAGCCGCTTGGGAGCTTTTCCTGTTCGTCTGGTAGCAGCAATTCGTATGGTTCCTGTTCGTGTATTTGGAGTGCTACCTTATTCCCTTGTATGCCGTTCGGGAGTTTGGAGCATTCACTTGTATGCAGTTCGAGTGTTTGGACCATTCCCTTGTATGCAGTTCGAGTGTTTGGAGCATTCCCTTGTATGCCGTTCGGGAGTTTGGAGCATTCACTTGTATTCAGTTCGTGAGTTTTGGTGATTCTACAGTAGCTGTGCCTGTCTCTGAAAGGGGATTATCGTCTAAGCGGTTTTTACCCCTTTTGTGCAAAACGGTCCGTTACAAGAGGATTGCCAGAAAACAAGATGCCAGTGGGGGCTTTTAAATAAAAGGGGGGACCTAAATTGGTGGGTGGGGGCCCTAAATTGGAATAAGGGGGGACCTAATATCCTCCCCCCTGGCCCCCACCCCTGAGCGGTGGGTGGGGGCCCTATATACTAATAAGGGGGGAACCTAATGTCGTCCTTCCCCCTGGATCCTACACCTAGGCGGTGTGTGGGGGCCCCAAATTGGAATAAGGGGGGACCTAATGTCCTCCCCCCTGGCCCCCACCCCTGAGGGGTGGGTGGGGGCCCTAAATACTAATAAGGGTGGGGGAGCGGCGGGTGGGGGCCTTCAAATTTTTTTTTATCCCCCAGGTGACTAGAGGTCTCCAAACCCCTAGTCAGCCCCTCCCCCCTCAAAAAAAATTAACCCCCTACCCTAAAAATAATGAGGGGGGGCCTTTAACTAAGTATCTGTAAAAAAATTAAACTTACCATTCGATGTTTTCTTTCTTCTAAAATCTTTTTTCAGCCCCAAAAAAGGCCAAATAAAAAGCCATAATAACCAACGCACTTAAAAAAAAAAAACTCCATCTTCACCCGGCGAGGGCTCCGCGCAGACTGTGCTCTGCAGGGCGGGGGAAGGCTTATAAAGCCTGGCCCCACCCTGCAATTAGGCTCAGAGCACTCTGATTGGTGGGTTTAAGCCATCCAATTAGAGTGCTCTGACAGGTTAATGAAGAGACTCACAGGTTGGTTTGAAATCCACCAATCAGAGTGCTCTGTGTCATTTTACACAGCATGGGAAAGTTCTTTGGAATTTTCCCACGCTGTGTAATTTGACTCATAACACTCTGATTGGTGGATTAAGTAACCAATCAGAGTGTTATGAGTCAAATTACACAGCGTGGGAAAATTCGCCACTCAGGGATGGGGGCCAGGACATTAGGTCCCCCCCCCTAATTAGTATTTTAGGGCCCCCACCGCTCAGGGGTGGGGGCCAGGGGGGAGGACATTAGGTTCTCCGCCTCATTCTAATTTAGTGTCCCCACCCACCGCTCAGCGGTGGGGGCCAGGGGGAGGACATTAGGTTCTCCCCAATTAGTATTTAGGGCCCCCACCCACCGTTCAGAGGTGGCGGGCCAAGGGGGAGGACATTAGGTTACCCCCTAATTAATATTTTAGGGCCGCCACCCACCGCTCAGGGTGGGGCCAGAGGGGAGGACATTAGGTCCTCCCCCTCATTCTAATTTAGGGCCCCCACCAACCGCTCAGGGGTGGGGGCCAGGAGGGAGGACATTAGGTCCCCCCCATTAGTATTTAGGGGCCCCACCCACCACTCAGGGAGGGCCATGGGGAGGACATTAGGACTAATTAATATTTTAGGGCCCCCACCCACCGCTCAGGGGTGGGAGCCAGGCGGGAGGACATAAGGTCCTCCCCACTCATTCTAATTTAGGGCCCCCACCCACCGCTTAGGGGTGGGGGCCAGGGGGAGGTCATTAGGTCCCCTCCAATTAGTATTTAGGGCCCCCACCCACCACTCAGGTGTGGGGGCTAGGGGGAGTACATTAGGTCCCCCCCCTAATTAGTATTTAGGGCCCCCACCCTCAGGCCCCCACCACTCAGGGGTGGGGGACAGGGGGGAGGACATTAGGTCCCCCCCTAATTGGTATTTAGGGACCCCACCCACAGCTTAAGGGTGGGGGCTAGGGGGGAGGACATTAGGTCCTCCCCCTTATTCTGATTTAGGGCCCCCATCCGCCGCTCAGGGGTGGGAGGACAATAGGTCCCCTCCCCTATTACTTTAGGGCCCCCACCCACCGCTCATGGGTGGGGGCCGGGGGGAGGATAATAGGTCCCCCCTTATTTTACTTTAGGGCCCCCACCCACCAGGTTAGTACGGGGAGGGGGGAAGTGTTTTTTTTTTGTTATACCGTGAGTAGGGGCATAATTTACTAATACTAAGTAATCTTTACTTAGTATTAGTAAATTTGGCTGAAAGACCAATTTAGATCTTTCAGCCTTTTAGTAGATAGCTCCCTTGGGAGCTAATTCCCTTAGTAGATAGCTACCGTGGGAATTAGGGAGTTATCTACTTATTCATTCCGGTCATTACATCGACTGGCCAAGTAACTTACATTTTATATGAATGTGTGTTACTTGATTGTTGTAAGTGTTGCAAATGCTTACAGCTGAATCCTGGCTATGTTTGCATACTTTTTATTTAAAATTGTATACACTGTAACATTCTTCATTCTTCCACTAGGTAAGTATATTAGTACTGGCAATACTGTGCTTCAGAACTTCGGCAATTCGACACTTTGGAAATTTCGGACATTCGGAAGTACCCGAATGTCCAAATTGCCCAAACTTCGAATTGCACATGTCTAGTTTGGGTACCTGTCTGCTTTACTGGGAGAATCTACTTGGGAAGCGGTTATTTCGTATGGTCAATCACTTACTTTATTTACCAAACGGCGAGTTATAATCATATGTACTCTGGTCGTTCGGGAGGAAACTACCGAGTGGGTATAGGCTATACCAGGTTTCTTTACACCTAGTATAAAAGACAGAAATCTCAGGCATTCACTGTGATAGATTTACCCAGGTCATCATCAAGTCTCCAGTGTCTCCTATATATCACAGTGTCCCCTTTGTATCACAGTGTCTCAGTGCCCCATGTCTCCCAGTGTCCCCTCGTGTCTCAAAGTCATCCAGTGTCTTCTAGTGTCCCCAAGTGTCTCAGAATCTCAAGGTCTCCCAGAGTCCTAGAGACATGGGGACACAGACACTAAATGACTGGGAGGTATGGGGACAAAGACATGCCCCCTCTTTGGGTATGTTTGCCCCTTTCGGCAGTTCTTGTTATGTGATTTGCGTCAGTGGCCTACCCTTTTACCCTGTCCATAGACTTACTGCTTTACTGGACACTGCTGTTAATGGGCATGGATTTACTTGAAAGATGAAAATGTGAGATTAGCATAGGGTATGTGTTTTCTCATATCTGCATCCTATGAGTTCCCCTCCAGCACCATCTCCATCAGATACATTACGCTTGGGAGGTATGACTGTTTGTGTTTTTGTTTGATAAGATTTTGTAATTAGGCACATCATAATTTTATAACATGACAGGAGGTTTCGTATTTTGCATAATCTCTCTTTACTAAAACTCCAGCAACACAGATTTAACAATAAAGTTTACTGAAAAAAACATTGCAACAGGGTATAAAAGGCCCCTCCTCCTATATCACTTCCTCTTTCTTTGCTGCTCCAGCCAGACACAGGTCAGAGTATTGTGTTCTGAGAAGATTTTATTACATTTGTAGTATTGTACTTGGATTTAGTTTCCTGGATTACCATTTGTTAAGACACCTCCAGTGTCTTTAAGCCAAACCGCCGTTTAGTAGACCTTCCCCGGCTGCAGTACAGTCTCCGTTCGCTTAATCTGTAATATACGAACCAATTGCAGGGGAAGCGGCAATCTCCCGAACGAGATCCGTGAACGGCTCCAAACTCCCGAACGGCAATACACGAACTGCTGGTAACCGTCGAACAGCAATATTCCCCAAGCGGCTTTCGTTCCATCCAGCAGTCTCTAAACGTGAAGAAGAAATCCCCCCAATAACGAGACAGAAGCTCCGCATTGAGGGTCAAACAGAATCTGGCTTTACTGTGGGCTACCTGCCCGTATTTATGCAGGTCTCCCACTTGGTGGACACTCCCCTAGGGGACCAAATGGGAGACTTAAATTACAGACAGATCCGGGGACATCCCAGACACACAGTCACAGATTTTACCCACAGTGCATTATGATTCCCTCCCCTCTGCCCTGGAGTTAATTACCAAGTAACTCAATTAACTCCAGGACAAAGCCAGTCGCCATCTTAGACATAAAATAATAAAAGACATAAAAATACATAACTACATAAAAACTGAACATTTCCCATTCGTATTACATGTCCCCAGATAGCCTGGATCTGAGTGCATATTATTAGCGAATAGCGCTCAGATCCCACACACATAGTTCAATCGCCATGGAGTCAAAGTTCTCACAGTCTTTCGGTATACGAATGACTCCATGGGAAGGCTATCTGGGTTAAGTCTTTTCATATGCTCTCAATCTCCCGAACGGCCGGTGTTCGCATGCTTTAGTGGAGGCAGCCAGGCGTTCCGTTGTTTCAGCGGTGTTCGGCAGAAAAAGTGTCCGTTTTCAGTTCCATAGAAATAGAGCCAAACACTGCTGGGCGTTCGCTTGATTTAAAATGGCTGCTGCCTCGTGGTCGACATACGAACGACGACCACCCTGAATTCGGTTTAATTGAGAAGTGTCTGCGGTTAACCACACGTTCTAATTGGGATCACTTCGTTAACCAGCAGCACACTCCTCACTTGGGTGGCCGTTAGTTCGGCAGGTTTGTTCGGGAAAAAGAGTCATTCGAATGGCTGGGCCATAGAAACCAGCCATTCATACGAACGGGGGACAAACAGACGAACGTAGTAAAAATCCAAGCAGACAGATGGTTCTTGTGACGAGACCAATCTCGCCACATTGCATTGGAGAAGCCTGGTTGCTCGCCTGCTGCCTTTGGACTATGGCCCCTTTTAAAAGACTGAATTTTTCCATGCAGAAAAGCCATATTCATGCTTTTCTGCCGGTTGTTCGGTAGTTTCAATCTACCGAACAACCGTACGAATGACTGGACCACCTGGGAGCTGGAGTGTGCGGGCAATTAACCTCCCTGAAGCTGCGGTTAACCGCAGCTTAATTGATGAATGCTGGGTGGCCGCCATTCGTATCCCGAACACGAGGTCGCGGCCATTTAAACCATACGAATGCACAGCGGTGTTCGCCTCTATTTTCATGGAACTAAAATCGGACACAGTTTTGCGCGAACACCGCTGAAGCCGCCGACCTCCCTTCTTGTTCGGTGAAAGCGCACGAATGACCCGGTGTTCGGTATTTTTGTGTGAATATCTTATACCCCAGATAGGAATCCCATGGAGCCCATTCGTATGAAACTGACTGTAAAGACTTTGGCTCCATGGCGATTGAACTGCATTCGTGTAGTCTGAGTGCCATTCACCTAATAATGTGCACTCAGACCTGAGCTATCTGGGGATATGTTACATGTCTGTGGTTTAATGTAGTAAATGTTACTTTGTGCATTTTAAAGTATAATGCTGTTTTGTGTTCCAACGTGTGTAATGGAGTTTTGCCTTTGTCTTGGGAGATAATTGAATTACTTCCCAATTATCTCCCAGGGCAGAGGGGAGGAAGCCAGGATGCATTGTGGGAATATACTGTGACTGTGTGTCCTTTTTGTATACTTGTCTGTGCCTTGTCACAGTCTCCCATTTGGTCCCCTAGGGGAGTGTCCACCAGGTGGGAGACCTGCATAAAAGCTGGGCAGGTAGCCCTCATTAAACAGACCACTGCTTGACCCTCAACACGGGGCCTTGTCTCGTCTTTGGGGGGATTTACTGTATGCTGCTAAGGACTGATTGCCAGGAGTGTAAGCCGCTTGGAAGCCTTTCCTGTTCGCCTGCTAGCAGCTATTCGTATGGTTCCTGTTCGTTTATTTGAAGTGCTACCTTATTCCCTTGTATGCCGTTCGGGAGTTTGGAGCATTCACTTATTGGCGGTTCGTGAGTTTTGGTGATTATACAGTAGCTGTGCCTGACTCTGAAAAGGGGATTATCGTCTAAGTGGTTTTTTCCCCTTTTGTGTAAAACGGTCCGTTACAATTGGTGGCAAGCGGCGGGATCGTTCCTACAACCAGAAGGACAGCTACAGGAGACACCATTTCTTTGGATTTTACAATTTGAGGGCAACGCATGTCCCAGTACAGCGACCCTGACAGCACCAGCATGGAACCAGCAGTGGAGTATGACGAGGGTGCCATGGATGACCGAGATGCAGTCCGTAGAGGCATCTGGTACCAGGCACTGGGTATTGTGGAGTACCAGCGGGGCAAGAGACTCCCCAAGGAAGACCAGCGGTTGCAGAAGCGAGTAGCCCTGCGGATGCCCTTCCTGGGAGAGCAGCCCCTGGAGGAATGGGTGAGGAAATTGGAACACCTAGTATGGCAGGAGTTGTGGCTAGAAGATGCCTACCAGGCGCTCTGGTGGTATGGGGCACAGTACTTACCCTGGACAGCCGAGCATGACAAGCCAGAGGGAGAGGAGTTTGATGGTCCTGGCTTGTTATGGGAGTCGTTTTCAGAGCTCGAATTTGGGAGCCCTACACAAGCCCGGTTCAGTGATCTCTGGGAGTGGAGGGAGAGCAGGTATGACTGGGTCGACGCTCACAAAATTGAGCAAGACCTGGTCCACCTGGTAACCCGGGAGATGGAGCTAGAACAGGGCTACCAGCAACTGTTTCAATACAGCGAGAAGGCTCAGCAGGAGAGCAGCATGACAGACCCAGAGCCAGACCCATTCAGCTGGGAAGACATTGTGGATATTTTCTGGGAAGAACCCCAGGTGGCCGGTAGAGATGGGACCGAGGTCTCTCCACCGGTCCTGCAGGGAATTGGGAGCCCAGCCTCCATTCCCCAGCGGCCGTGTGATGTATTGGGAATTGGGAGCCCAGCCTCCATTTCCCAGCGGCAGTGTAAAGTGCAGGGAGAGGAGAGCAGCGTCCTCCCTCCCCAGCGGCAGGCTGAGTTACAGGGGGCAGAGGTAGTTGTTCCTGCCCCCCAGCGGCAGAGTGATATGCCGGGAAGGCAGTGTAAAGTGCAGGGAGAGGAGAACAGCGTCCTCCCTCCACAGCGGCAGGCTGAGTTACAGGGGGCAGAGGTAGTTGTTCCTGCCCCCCAGCAGCCAAGTGATATGCCGGGAAGGCAGTGTAAAGTGCAGGGAGAGGAGAGCAGCGTCCTCCCTCCCCAGCTGCAGGCTGAGTTACAGGGGGCAGAGGTAGTTGTTCCTGCCCCCCAGCAGCCAAGTGATATGTCGGGAAGGCAGTGTGAAGTCCAGGGAGAGGAGAGCAGTGTCCTCCCTCCCCAGCGGCAGCGTGATTTTTTGGGAATTGGGAGCCCAGTCTCCATTCCCCAGCGGCAGTATGATGTTTTGGGAATTGGGGGCCCAGTCTCCATTCCCCAGCGGCAGCACAGATTATTGGGAATTGGGAGCCCCGTCTCCATTCCCCAGCGGCAGAGTGTCCTACCGGGAATAGAGAGCCCAGTCTCCTTTCCCCAGCAGCAGGACTCTGTATCGGGAGCAGAGACAGTCGGTCTCCCTTCCCCACAGCTGGAAGTATGTATGGGAGAGGAGCTTGTTACCCCCTCTCCCCAGCGGCAGCTTAATGTACAAAGGGGAGACAGTAAGCCCCACAACCATGCAGATGGGACCGTAGTCTCTACACTGCCAGCACAGGGGGTAGGGACGGTCGGTCCTGCCCCCCAGCGACAGGGCTGTTTAGCCAAAGGGGAGACAATCGGTCTCCCCCTCCAGCAGCAGAGATGGGTAACCAAAGGGGAGACGGTCGGTCTCCAGCAGCAGGACTGTGCAGCTAAAGGGGAGACGGTCGGTCTCCAGCAGCAGGACTGTGCATCTAAAGGGGAGACAGTCAGTCTCCAGCAGCAGCAGCAGAGCGGTGTATTTAAAGGGAGACAGTCGGTCTCCCCCTCCAACAACCAGGCTTCCACCAGGCTACCCTCCCAGTAGCACTGGCAACAGGGCAGAGTGCCGCTGGTCTCTGCCCACGCAGCAACCCACCAAGTCAGCGTACCCGTACCCAGCCCAGCCGTGGTGAGGCACCTGGACATGGACAAGCTTCCCCTTTACCCAGGTGTAGTAACCATTTATTGTGGGTGGGCTGTGCTGTTTATTATTTGTTGTGGGTGGGCTGCTGGACTAACAAGGGCACTGACGGGCAGGAGGTCAGATACCCTGTTAGTCTGTTTGGAAAAGGGGAGAGATGTGACGAGACCAATCTCGCCACATTGCATTGGAGAAGCCTGGTTGCTCGCCTGCTGCCTTTGGACTATGGCCCCCTTTTAAAAGACTTTATTTTTCCATGCAGAAAAGCCATATTCATGCTTTTCTGCCGGTTGTTCGGTAGTTTCAATCTACCGAACAACCGTACGAATGACTGGACCACCTGGGAGCTGGAGTGTGCCGGCAATTAACCTCCCTGAAGCTGCGGTTAACCGCAGCTTAATTGATGAACGCTGGGTGGCCGCCGTTCGTATCCCGAACACGAGGTCGCGGCCATTTTAAACCATACGAATGAACAGCGGTGTTCGCCTCTATTTTTATGGAACTAAAATCGGACACAGTTTTGCGCGAACACCGCTGAAGCCGCCGACCTCCCTTCTTGTTCGGTGAAAGCACACGAATGACCCGGTGTTCGGTATTTTTGTGTGAATATCTTATACCCCAGATAGGAATCCCATGGAGCCCATTCGTATGAAACTGACTGTAAAGACTTTGGCTCCATGGCGATTGAACTGTATTCGTGTAGTCTGAGTGCCATTCACCTAATAATGTGCACTCAGACCTGAGCTATCTGGGGATATGTTACATGTCTGTGGTTTATGTAGTAAATGTTACTTTGTGCATTTTAAAGTATAATGCTGGTTTTGTGTTCCCACGTGTGTAATGGAGTTTTGCCTTTGTCTTGGGAGATAATTGAATTACTTCCCAATTATCTCCCAGGGCAGAGGGGAGGAAGCCAGGATGCATTGTGGGAATATACTGTGACTGTGTGTCCTTTTTGTATACTTGTCTGTCCCTTGTCACAGTCTCCCATTTGGTCCCCTAGGGGAGTGTCCACCAGGTGGGAGACCTGCATAAAAGCTGGGCAGGTAGCCCTCATTAAACAGACCACTGCTTGACCCTCAACACGGAGCCTTGTCTCGTCTTTGGGGGGATTTACTGTATGCTGCTAAGGACTGATTGCCAGGGGTGTAAGCCGCTTGGAAGCTTTTCCTGTTCGCCTGCTAGCAGCTATTCGTATGGTTCCTGTTCGTTTATTTGAAGTGCTACCTTATTCCCTTGTATGCCGTTCGGGAGTTTGGAGCATTCACTTATTGGCGGTTCGTGAGTTTTGGTGATTATACAGTAGCTGTGCCTGACTCTGAAAGGGGGATTATCGTCTAAGTGTTTTTTTCCCCTTTTGTGCAAAACGGTCCGTTACAGTTCTGTCACACCATTTATACTTGTTTGCCCCTCCTGTTCCCTCTCCTGTCTTACCCCCTTTATTTCTATATCTATTGAATGTTTGTTTTCCATTTTTTCTGCTACCCAGAGCCTGCTCTTCCTTACTGGGGGGGCCTGAGCCTTACCTCTGCTAGCCTCTCACTCACTCCCATTACTTGCACACCACGTTTTTTTGCCGCAATCACATAATTTTTGTTTTTTTGCTCTTTCCAGCGGTTCTGGGGCTAGCCTGAGTGGTACTGCGGGTAGGGGGGACCTTGGGGGGCACCATTATGTTCTCCGGCGGGCCGTGATATCGGGCCACCTAGAGGGTGACCCCTCTTCTGGCTGTCTGCCATTACTGCCTCACCTACAGTGGGCTGTGATTGCCTGCTACCCTTGATGACCCTCAGATGTACGGGGAGGCGCACTATGTGTCCTAACACATGTACCTGAACCTTATATATATGCAGCCTCAGTAGAAACAGCAATCCCCAAGATGCTGGGTCAGTGTCTTGCAGAGATGGTGAGCCACGGTGCCCCACCTGCCAATGAACTTATGAGCTACAAGGCCCTAAAGACCAAGCTCCCATATACAAAGGATAAGGGAAAGATACCATCACGGACCCTCAAAATAATTAAAGGTGAGCCTGGAAACAGATCCCCGAGATGTCTGAAAGATTGTTAAAAATGACCTAACCCCTTTATAAGGAAGATTCCTGAAAATCCACGGTCAAAGGAGAGGTCTCCTGCAAATCCGCGTTCAGTGAAGAGGACGGAAGAGGTCGGAAAACACACAGAGATCGTCGAAATGGGGATTACCAGGCCATTGGACACGATTCATACACTTCTAGTTACAAAGCCTACACCCTGTTCCAAATTATTATGCAAATTATATTTTTCTCATTTACCTAAATATTTGAAGTAAATAACAGTCAGCATAATTCTCATGTTATCAACTATTAAGAGTACAATTCAAATTTTATTGAACAAACCTAATGATAACAGTATTTTTTTTAAACATAAACTTACAATGCACTGTTCCAAATTATTACGCACAGTAAGTTTCAAATTACTTTATAGGTTGTAAAGAACTGAAAATTGTCAGTTGTTGTGTTTGCAGCAAATTTACTGAAATCAAAAGCTATTTCAATCAAACTTGTAGCGGAACGCCAATAATAAATCCACGAATTCCGCTGGTTCAGGAAATAATCCACAGTCAAGCGCTGAAACAACAAGGCAATATCCCCAACCTCCCAGTAACCGGACGAGACACAGTTCTGAGAGTCAACTGAAATCCTTTTAATCGGCTGGACAATTTATACAAGTCCCCATGCAAGGGGTTTCCTGAGTCCCTCCCCAGGGGCACTCCCAGAGGGGACTACATGGGGGACTTACATTACAGCATATTTCTCCCATCAGGCACCGCTGCACGAGAGGGATCATCTTCCCAGAATGCACCGTTAAGGACCAC
>OW240918.1:91297592-91416308 GCA_933207985.1 Pelobates cultripes
AAGTAATCCAATTATCTCCTAGGACAGAGGCAAAACTTCATTGAACACATGGCAGCAAAAGACAATAAAACACATAAAAACATATAACTGTGCAGCCATTGCACAAAACAGGTACATTCAACATATCCCCAGATAGCTCAGATCTGAGCGCACATTATTACTGAATGGCGCTCAGAGCACACACATACAGTTCAATTGCCATGGAGCCAAGTCTTTCCCATAGTCTTTCATTATACGAATGGGCTCATGGCATAGCTATCTGGGGTATCACTGCTCAAACAGGGCAAGCACCAAATGACCCGGCTTTCTTGTCTTTGCAGGGGAAAATCAAGCCTTTTAACATGGGGCCATAATCCAAAGGCAACAGGCGAGCAACCAGGCTTCTCCAATGCAATGTGGCGAGATTGCTCTCGTCACAATGATCAAGAATTTATTGGGCCATAATATCACCTTTAGACCTGAAGTGATAATATTACATCAACATTTCCCCCCAAGCAAAAAATACTCAATAAAATTATTATTACATGTTCTATCAGCTACGAAAATAGTTATAGATACTGGAAAAACCCTATTAGCCCCACTAATTTAATTTAAGCTCAATTATGCCACCGGTTAAAAATGGAAAAAGTAAATAAAAATATGGCACTTAGGTTTATGGGACAATTGGATTCAAAAATTTAATTAGTTAGAAATATATAAATAAGAGAGGATCCCTTAGCACATTTAGTCTGTTTTTTTTTATAATTGGTAGGCATGTGCATGGGAAAATGTTTTGGTTCGGTTCGGCTCGGCATTCCGAAATTCGGGACTTCGGTAACTTCGACACTTCAGGACTTCGGAACTTCGCAATTTCGGAACTTGTCTTGCAGCCGCTTGGTAAATAACTCCCTAATTCCCACGGTATTAGGGAGTTATCTACCAAAAGGCTGAAAGACCTAAATTGGTCTTTCAGCCACATTTACTAATACTAAGTAAAAATTACTTAGTATTAGTAAATTTTGCCCCTACTCGCGCTTGTCTAGTAAACAGTGAGCAGCCTGTGGCTGCTCACTGTTAAAAAAAAATAAATAATAATAATAAAAAAAAAAAATTTAAAAAAGGGTCCTCCCCTTGGAATTTTCTCATTCTGTGTAATTTGACTCATAACTCTCTGATTGGTGGATTAAGTAACCAATCAGAGAGTTATGAGTCAAATTACACAGCGTGGGAAAATTCCAAAGAACTTTCCCACGCTGTGTAAAATGACACAGATCACTCTGATTGGTGGATTTCCGGTGGTCAGAGCAATTTTCCCACAATTCTCACCTTTCCTCCGTGTTCCCGTGAAGCCTCCTTTCACTTTTCCTGAACATTTGTCATTTAGACAGAACGCCAGCGAAACTACACAATTTCTCCATTCGTGTTAGGACGCAATTCAGGACTGAACTCTGCAGGGCGGGGAAAGGTTTATAAAGCCTTCTCACACCCTGCAATTAAGCCACTTTCCCACGCGGTGTAAAATGACACAGAGCACTCTATTTGGTTGGATTTAAATGAAGAGACTTACCTGTCAGTCTCTTCATTTACCTGTCAGAGCATTCTGAATGGTTGGATTTAAATCCAACCAGAGTGCTCTGGCAGGTAAATGAAGAGACTGACAGGTAAGTCTCTTCATTTACCTGTCAGAGCACTCTGATTGGATGGCTTAAACCCGAAGCCATTGAATGTACCCGAATGTCCGAATTGCCCAAAATTCGTCTGAATACATATTCGTCCCGAAACGAATTGCACATGTCTAATAATTGGGAACTCATATAGTCAAGAAAGAGAGAGGGGGAAAGGGGAGGAGAAGGGAAAGAGCTTTATTCTTTTAAAGGTAGGAAAGTGAGAGGAGAAGGAAGAATGAAAAAATATAGGGAAATATAAACGCTTCTGATTTGTTAATATGAGATTCTTTTGAAGATATGTTTTCCAGAGTAAGATGAACGTTTTCTATTGTGTAAAATTCAAATAAAGATTAATAAAAAAATGTTAAAAAAAGGCATCTCTGAGCACAACATTTATACCTCTTGTTGTTAGCACGTTCCGCAGTTAATGGTCACAAGGACCTACGCCAGTTTATTGTTGCTCTAGGTAGTTTAGGGAGAAATAGCTGGAAGTGCTCTTCTAAGTGGTATGGCAATTTGTTGTGAACAGCTGTCATAAATGCTTGTTTATCCAGACCATGTTGAAATCAGATGATGACATCCTTGCTCACTCCCAAGGTGCTTGTCGGAGGTGATGGAATCCGATAACAGACATGCAAGATCATAAGTTTGGATTGCTTCGCAGAGAATAGATGTGTGAGCAGCCTCCATACTAAGTGTGGAATTTCGGTTGCAGCAAAAGTGTCAGCTAGACCACGTATCTTCACATTTTCCCACCACCTACGGTCTTTCATTGCTGCCACGCGGTTTTGATTTTGGCCTGGTCGTGTCTTGTTCCAGGCTAGTGAGGACAACCTCGTGGGCAGCAGTGGTAACCTCAGAGTCATGAAAGCGCAACGACACTCAGCTGACCTCTTCTTTAAACAGATTGATGTTACACAGTAGATTAGTCAGCTATTCTTTTCTCAGCCAGCATTTCCAACTCTACTCGGGGTGGGGGGAGGGGGGAGTCTGGCACTCCAATAACTTAAAACATTTCCAGCCATCACTGCTCTTGTGTACAGGGACTGTAAAATTCCACAAAGAAGGGGTCCTCAGAAAGGACTGAGTGCATTTGATAATGTTATATTCCTTCCCCATTTTCCCTGAAGAAGTTCTTTCAGGCCCTCAGACTGCAAGACCCAGCAGCAACCTTAAACGCTGTAGAGCACAGTGTGTTTATTTTAAAAGTTCCTATACAGGTCGGTGGGGCCAGACAGAGGCAAACCTAGGGTCTCTAGCGCCCTTGGCAAGAAGCTGTATCGCCCCCTCCCTCTCACCCCTAGTCATGTTCCACATAGCATGACTCCTATATAAGTGCTCCGTCATGTAAAGGGAAGCTAAAGAAACAGACCTAGTATTATAAATAAAGGGAACACAAAAACAACATATCCTAGATCTGAATGAATTAAATATTCTTCTGAAATACTTTGTTCTTTACATAGTTGAATGTGCTGACAACAAAATCACACAAAAATTAAAAAATGGAAATCACATTTTTCAGCCCATGGAGGTCTGGATTTGGAGTCACACTCAAAATTAAAGTGGAAAAACACACTACAGGCTGATCGAACTTTGATGTAATGTCATTAAAACAAGTCAAAATGAGGCGTGTGTTTGTGTGTTCCCTCCACGGGCCTGAATGACCTCCCTGCAACGCCTGTGCATGCTCCTGATGAGGTGGTGAATGGTCTCCTGAGGGATCTCCTCCCAGACCTGGACTAAAGCATCTGCCAACTCCTGGACAGTCTGTGGTGCAACGTGACATTGGTGGATGGAGTGAGACATGATGTCCCAGATGTGCTCACTTGGATTCAGGTCTGGGGAACGAGCAGGCCAGTCCATAGCATCAATGCCTTCGTCTTGCAGGAACTGCTGACACACTCCAGCCACATGAGGTCTAGCATTGTCTTGCATTAGGAGGAACCCAGGGCCAACCGCACCAGCATATGGTCTCACAAGGGGTCTGAGGATCTCATCTCGGTACCTAATGGCAGTCAGGCTACCTCTGGCGAGCACATGGAGGGCTGGACGGCCCCCCAAAGAAATGCCACCCCACACCATTACTGACCTACTGCCAAACCGGTCATGCAGGAGGATGTTGCAGGCAGCAGAACGTTCTCCACGGCGTCTCCAGACTCTGTCACATCTGTCACATGTGCTCAGTGTGAACCTGCTTTCATCTGTGAAGAGCACAGGGCGCCAGTGGCGAATTTGCCAATCTTGGTGTTCTCTGGCAAATGCCAAACGTCCTGCACGGTGTTGGGCTGTAAGCACAACCCCCACCTGTGGACGTTGGGCCCTCATACCACCCTCATGGAGTTGGTTTCTGACCATTTCAGCAGACACATGCACATTTGTGGCCTGCTGGAGGTCATTTTGCAGGGCTCTGGCAGTGCTCCTCCTGTTCCTCCTTGCACAAAGGCAGGTAGCGGTCCTGCTACTGGGTTGTTTCCCTCCTACAGCCTCCTCCACGTCTCCTGGATGTACTGGCCTGTCTCCTAGTACAGCAAACCTTCTTGCCACAGCTTGCATTGATGTGCCATCCTGGATGAGCTGCACTACCTGAGCCACTTGTGTGGGTTGTAGACTCCGTCTCATGCTACCACTAGAGTGAAAGCACCTCCAGCATTCAAAGGTGACCAAAACATCAGCCAGGAAGCATAGGAACTGAGAAGTGGTCTGTGGTCACCACCTGCAGAACCACTCCTTTATTGGGGGTGTCTTGCTAATTGCCTATTATTTCCACCTGTTGTCTATCCCATTTGCACAACAGCATGTGAAATTGATTGTTACTCAGTGGACAGTTTGATTTCACAGAAGTGTGATTGACTTGGAGTTACATTGTGTTGTTTAAGTGTTCCCTTTATTTTTTTGAGCAGTGTATTTTGTTACCTAATCCTCCCTGTCCCATAAAAAAATAATAAAAAGGAATTGAGGTTTATAAAAGGCTCACCCATATGAAAATCAATCCAAGGAAAACTCCTGCAAACACTCCCACCTGCTAGTGTACATATGCAATAATGCCAATCATAATCTGTTATCAGCCTCAAATCATAAATATATATTTACACACACATATTTAAACTTGTGTGATGATGGTGATGTGCCAGAGGAATGCTTGTCACCATATTGCAAGCATAGTACAGGCACTTCACACCTTATGACAAGCACAATATAGGTAAAGCACACCTTATTGCAAGAACATTTGAAACATGTATTATATATAGACTGATTTATAACCCTGCATAGGGCAATATATATAAATATATGCATATGTATATATATATATATATATATATACCCCCAGTATGTACACGAGGTTATATCTCACACACTGACCTGATATATACAATATAAAAAGGGCAATATATAGGCCCCAGTATGTACACAAGGTTATATGAATTTCCCTGTGCAGGGGTATAAATCAGGGCCATGTGTGAAACATAACCATGTGTATGTACTTGGGTCATATATTCTCTTACACCAGCACGGAGATTGCACTCACAGAACATGCCCTAGCACCCAGGATGTACCCTAGCATAAAGACTGCACTCACAGGACTTGTCCCAGGTCTTCTAGAAGCCTGCTGCCGGCAGGAGGGAAAAGATGCCAGTTATGAGATCTCCGGATCTTACGCATCTGCATTCGGCCACAGCTAGACTCTTAAAGCGGACATGGCAGAACTCTTAAAAGATGCATCCCACAGCGGCCTCAGGGCAGTGCAGCCCCACACCATATTACAAACAGGAGTCTTCTCTGGTGTCACTACATTTTTTTTTATAAATGTAAAGGCGGAGTCTGGAGTTGTGGGAGGGGCTGGTGATGATATAAATACTCGCCATCGGCACTAGACTCCTCCTAGGCATCGTTCCGTTCTGAGTGTGACGTCACTTCCGGCTAAAACAGTGAGTGAGGAGCTCCTCCCGGGAGGCGCCAGGAAATGCATCAGAACGTTGCTGTGGGTTACCTAATAGAGCTTTGGCAGGCGGGGCGATACAGCGCCGGGCGGCTCTCATCAGTGCCAATCGGCGTAGATGCTGTCGCGGCACTTGTAGAAGCGCCGCAAGAGGAGGCGCCCCTTCTAAATGTGTGCCCTAGGCCGGCACGTTCTTCGCCTATAGGTGGCGCCGGCCCTAAATACAGAGGGCTGTTGCAGTCTCTAGCAGGAAAGTAATGGCGCAAAAGATAAGACATTATACATTGAAACATGAAATGTGCATAAGGCAATCACTTCGGTCGAGACCGAGATCGATACTGCAAGGTTGAACGCAGAACGGCACCTAACACACCAAACACAAATGAGAGACTGTATTCTAGCAGCAAGACAGCATTACCAGTTTTTCCTTGTGTATGTCTGCATACCACCAAGACTGTGGTAACAGGATATCTTCATTCAGGTGCTGAGTCCCCTGATTCATTCATTTTAGAGAAACTGCAATGTTTTCAATGCTGCACGAAGACAGCCTCTAGTGGCTGTCTACCAGACAGTCACTAGAGACGCTTAAATGATTTTACCAGACTTTAGATCGCCTAAGGTCCGCTGGACACTCTGCATGAGGTCATCCAGTGTCATGGAAAACCTCATAGGAAAGCATTGATTCAATGCTTTCCTATCGGGAGGGCCTAATGCGCTTGCCGTGCTCGCCGCGCATTAGCCCCCTGGTCAGGTGACATTGGAAGAGGTGGAGTGCCTTTCCAGCACCAAGGGACAACGGCACTGGCATTGGGTGAGTAAATAAAGGGTTTTTAAGGACGACTGCGAGAGAGGGGGGTGGTAGAGATAATTATAGGGTTAGGTTTTTATTTCTAACGCTATAGTATCCCTTTAATGAAATGTGTAGGAAGGCCCCTCCATACAAACTGCTTCCACTACACACACTTTAACAACCTCCACATACAACTTTTAATACATGCAGACCGGTAGAGTACCAGTGTCAAATGAATTAAAACAATTGAGGAGAGAGACTTGCAGAGAAATATCAGATAGAAAAATAAAGTTGAACAACAGAAACACATACAATGTGTGATGATAGGCAAGACTAGGATAAATATGAAAAATTAACAGACAAGGTATTTGGCAAAATGGGAGAAAAAAACAAATAACTTTTACTAGCCCTTTTGGTAATACCCCTTTTAGCATAGTAGCTATTTACTGAACGTAGCTGTGGGGGAGTGAATCTCTTCAAGAAAATATTATGCTGTCTTATCTTGAATCATAGTATTAGTCATCAGTGATGATTCTATTTTGCTGTTACCATGGAGACAAATTATATATATTTTTTTTTATTTGTTTAAAACTTTTACACCTTTAGTTACACCTTCAATTTCTTTGCATTATTTATACCCTGCAGGGCTAGTGCTTGGCTGCACCCTATATTCCATTTGGCTATCATTTATCATGACTGGGAGGGAGGAATTAAACATATCTTTGTATAAAATATACCCCATTTATATTTAATGTTATTGCCTGGAGCTATAACTGTCATTGCAGATGCATGGAGCTCATTTAATATACAGTATTTAGATCTGTAGGAGTTATTATTGGAATATGACAATAATATTAACAGTGAAGATGTGTGGGGAAGAAGTGAATATTGTGCAAGGCACTCTAGCTTGTTATTGAGATTACATATATTACTTACTTGAACATCTTAATAGTACACACACCTTTGAAATATAAATTGATAAAATAATGCTTATATGACGGAACAGCCTCTTGGCTCCATAAAGGGATGATGGTGATTAAATGACATGCTTGATTTACAATTTTGGCTTTTTTTTTTTTTTTTAAAGAAGCACTATAGGGTCAAGAACACAAACATGTATTCCTGGCCCTATAGTGTTAAAACCACTATCTAGCCCCCTTGGCTTCCCTAAGGATAGAAAAATCATACTTGTATTCAAGTCTGAAGCTGCTGCCTCTGCCTGTGAACGTCCTCTGGCATCATCAGAAGTGGTGGCCTGATCCAATCACAATGCTTCCCCATAGGATTGGCTGAGATTGACAAAAAGGCAGATCAGGGGCAGAGCCAGCACAATTCAAACACAGCCCTGGCTAATCAGCATCTCCTCATAGAGATGAATTGAATCAATGAATCTCTATGAGGAAAGTTCAGTGTCTGCATGCAGAGGAAGGAGATACTGAATGTTTGGATGCATTTTAGGCAGCCATGACCCTGGAAGGATCTCGGACAGCCATCTGAGGAGTGGCCAGTGAAGTTATCACTAGGCTGTAATGTCAACACTGCATTTTCTCTGAAAAGACAGTGCTTACAGCAAAAAGCCAGAAGGAAATGATTCTACTCACCAGAACAAATTCAATAAGCTGTAGTTGTTCTGGTGACTATAGTGTCCCTTTAACAATCAGTTAGAAACGCACTGCATCTTGCATACAATACTGTTTCTGAATAACCTGTTGGGCATGTCCAATTATATTTTTATGAAAATACATATTTTGTGGCAGCAAATAATTACATAATCAGGAACCCTCCCTCTTTCCAGCTTTAATATATGTTCTGTTTTATTTGTTTATTTTTTTAAATTGTTAGAGGAACACTACAGTATTTCTAATGCTGTAGTGTTCTTCTCACTTGCTGGTTATTGCCACCCCCCTGCAATTGTTAAGCAAAGATGTATTGACCTTATATCCTATGGCACGCATGACTTTTTGTGATAACGTAATAGTAAAAAGGCAGAAAAGGAAATTAAGAAAATTCCTCACTCACAATAAACATGTAGCCGCAACTCTAAAATTAAATAAGCAAGGATATACTGGTTTTCATCATACTTATAGCAGTTCAATAGGTGCAATAACAGGGTAACCTTCTCGGTGCTGAAATCCTCCCAATAATTAAATGATACTTCCGACAGGACAAGTTTGTTGATCCGCACTCATAGGGAATCCCCCCAAAATGAAGAAATCATAGAAAAAATGCACATTTATTAAAGTCAAAAAAGAATATGCATATAGCAAGATACTAGAAAAGCAGTCCTCATGTATGCTGTATTGGTCCATGCACGTGAAAAATAAAAAAGGTTGTGAGTGAACAAAGTATAAAAAGTCCAAAACCTGAGCATAGGACCATCCGCAGCTGCTGTACAGGGGGGAGACAACCAAAGAAGCTGACCCTAAAGAAAGATTAGAGAAGCTCTGGACGCGTTTCGCACCACTATGGGATTCCTGAGATTTATAAAGTAAGAGGATGTGCAAAAGTACTGGTCTGTTGAGACTAACACCCTTAATTAACTGATTGAAATCTCCACCTTTTACATCCTTTCAATACCAGAATAATCAGATCGCTGTATTTAGAGTTTCCTTAAAGTTAGCTTGAACCCAAACTATATAAGTATTAACCAGGCAGGCTGAAATGACAAGATATAAAGAAAAAGAATAATAATTATATCTCCCTTATTCCCTGATTAATTCCAAAACATTTTTATATTGAAACTGTATATCTTGATGGAGATTTTTGATGCATCAGGCAGATGTGATGGAGGACGCGGAGGGAGGAGCGAGTTTGAGTGAACGATAGCCCGCAAACGCTGTGTGTACGATCTGCCAAGCACCAAACAAAGGATGAGAGAAGGAACGTTTGAGAGCCGAACAGAGCAGGCATTTAAGAAACAGTGTGGGAAGTGTTGAGTAGAGGCGTCCGGTTCCGTGAGACGGGAAGCTAATCCCAGGAACGGCAGAAAAGAGAGGGTATGTGCATGCCAAGAAGCACCTCAGTGTCAGTGCCGTACCGAAGGGGGTTTCTGCGGGTCCCAGACAGAGGCTCTCTGTAAGGAGGAGGTTGGAGTACAAAAAACAGTATTCTGAGGGACATTGCTGCACTTTGGGATACTTACCTTGGAAAAACCTTCCATCCTTACCTTGGGATGGAATCTAAACTGACAGACATCTGGTGGTTGTGAGCTGAGCCAAGCTGCAACTGACAGGGAAACTGTGAGTTAAACGCATTTAAACACAGTTGTTTTTTATATATATTTTTCTATATATTTTTTTATTTTTAGTTATTTTCTTGTACTAAACAAACTACCTGGTAATAATCTGTTGATAACCTGTTGGAGATATACAGCTGTACCCTAAGGAGGCATACAACATTATATACAGCAAAGACTGAACTAAATATTACAACTTTGATTAACTTGACTGAACAGTAAGACTTTACTGACACCCGGATATCCATCTGGAAATTCATTTGGACACTTTTTCTCCCCCTAAAGTTTCAATTCCATCAAGTGGAATTTTACCTTGAAAATTATTTTTAAAAAAACAACGGAAAATTCCTCCGCTCTGTAAGTTAACCAACTTAAGGGTGCATATACCCGAATGCCTACTCTCTGCCAGTTCCATTTTAATCCCATTTATAGATAATAATAGCAGGTGAAGGACAATAAAAGGATAGAATCAAGCAGATACTACAAAAGAAGGAAAAGAAAAAAAAATTACATATTTTATTTTTAGAAATGGTTACTAAAAAAGGTTAAAGCAAAACTGAAAAGGCACAGAAGAAGAAGGAAGAGAAGCAAACGAAGAGAAAAAAATAAAAAGATTAAAAACCGGCTTCAATATTTGCTCCTGTAAGTACAAAGTATTTTCAGTTGGATACATCACAAAATCTAACAGAAACATGTATTGTAAGCAGCGAAATGGAGAATGGTAAAACCTAACTGGAAGCGACTCAGAGTCTCAAGTAACCACAATGGACTCTTTAAAAAAGTACATCGATCAAAAATTTTCTCAAATACAAAAAGACATGGACAGAAACACCAAAACAAATTACAACAGAAGTTAAATGGCTGGAACAAAAAATTGAAAATACCCACTCTCGACACAGAAGGGGGACACAGACAAAGAGAGACATTACGCAGAGGGCGACCAAGGCCCAGACCATCCCAACCCTACCCTTCACCCCCATGCATAACCCATACCACCCACGCTCACAAACCGACTCAACCACAGCTCCCGCAGGGCGAAACAGACAAAGGGAAATACCAAGAAAACTATTTGAACCTCCGACCAACCCACGCATACCTGACGCCCCAACCACCTCCCCTACTCCCTCTCCGGACCACAGTAAGGACAAACAGCTAGGGAGAAACAGTTAGAAATCAAACCCTCATAACACACAGCTCACACACCAAACGCACGCCACACTCCCACACCAACACACAACGCTCCCCCGCGTGCCCCCGGTGGAGACCAGCAGAGGGAGCCCACCGAACGCATGAGGGAGACCATCCCCAGCCCACACACCCCCATTCCCCCGGACTGCAGGGCGCCGGGGCTGGCCCGCGCCCCCGCCTGCGCAGACATGGCCCCTCCCCGGCTACAATCCCCCCGCAGACACCAGAAGACACCCCAATCAGACCTCAGAATCTACACGATCAACGCCAAAGGGCTCAACTCCCCACAGAAACGAGCAAGGGCACTGAGAGGACTGAAATCCCTGCACATTTCTACTGCGTTCTTCCAAGAAACGCACTTTCAAAAAGCCAAACACCCCAAATTCTCAAATAAACACTACCCACTGAGCTTCCATGCCACCAATCCAGACTCCAAGACCAAAGGGGTCACAATACTCTTCGCGGCGGACATACCGTTCCGCAAAGAGGAGGAACTTGCGGACCCAGGAGGCAGATTTCTCTTCCTGAAAGGAACTATACACAACACGCGATTCACGTTCGCTAACTTATACCTCCCGAACAAGGGACAAAAACCCTTTCTAGGGCGAACCCTCACATTGCTAGACTCCTTTAGTGATGGCAAACTAATCCTCGGAGGAGACTTCAATGCGCCTCTGGACCCTAAACTGGACACCTCAACAGGCCACTCGACCCTCCCGAGCCATGTCCTCCGAGGCATGAAATCCACCCTACACGAACTCCACCTGTCGGATTGCTGGCGCGCCCTACACCACCAAGAAAAGGACTACACCTTCTTTCACCCCCTCCACCCCCCACAACTCATACTCACGAATTGACTATCTGTTTCTCCAGCACCGCCACCTGGACGACCTCCTTACTCAACGATAACCCCCATGACCAGGTCGGACCATGCCCCGGTCATCATCACACTCACCTCACCAACGCCGTTCCAGAAACACTGGAACTGGAGACTGAACGAATCACTACAAGAGGATCCCCTGATTCACCAAGATGTGAAACCACACATAGACCAATTCTTCCAAACAAACAGCCGCCGGACTCCGCCCCGGATAAGATCTGGGAAGTGTACAAATGCGTGATTAGGGGCGTCCTGATCAGACATGGCGCGCATCGAAAGCGACAACACACCCAAGAAACGGCCGAACCTGCGCGAAAGGTGGCGGACCTGGAGAAGCAACATAAGTCCACCTTGGCCGATGATACATACTCACAACTAGTCATCGCCAGGGCAAAACTCAACTCCCACCTATCCCAGAAGATCGCATTTCAATTCAGGCAAACGCAGAAGACTTTCAACGAATACGGTAACAAAAGCAGGAAATTACTAGCGAGAGCCCTGAGGAAAACCAGACAAAAAAGCTTCATATCTGAGATCAAACATAATGGAACCACCCACAACACACCGAAATCAATAGCGGAAGGATTTCGCACTTACTACGAAGCACTATACAACCTCCACAGCCAGGACGGCACCGGAGAGGGGTCGGACACCACAAAGACCCAAAAATGTAACGAGTACCTCACCAAGTATCTCACCAACACGATGGACACAGATATGGCCGACGCCATGGAGGAGCCGATCACAGCGGAATAAATATCACAGGCCCCAAAAATGGGAAAAGCCCAGGCCCGGACGGCTTCACGATCAAATACTACCGAACATACCACGACTCACTGATCCCGCACCTACTGAACATGCTAAACTCACTCAGACAAGGGGGGACCCTGGACCACAACACCTTGAGAGCACACATCGTGGTGCTACCCAAGGAGGGAAAAGACCCCACGACTTGCCCGAGCTACAGACCAATCTCCCTGTTGAACGCCGACCTGAAACTCTTCGCAAAGGTTCTGGCACTCCGACTCCAACCAACCCTGCCACAATTGATCCACCCAGACCAGGTGGGGTTCATAGCAATAGAGAAGCCAGAGACAACACCACCAAAGTAATTAACCTGATACAGGCGGCCAGGAGGCAACAGACGCCCGCTCTCCTGATCTCCACAGACGCGGAGAAGGCGTTTGACAGGGTAGATTGGACCTTCCTCTTCGCAACACTACAACACCTCGGACTGGGACCGAACATGAGGAGGTGGATTGAAGCCCTATACAACGGACCATCCGCACAAGTCTACGTGAACAGCACATTATCTACACCATTTCAGATACACAACAGTACCCGGCAGGGTTGCCCCCTCTCGCCTCTCCTGTTCGTGTTAAGCCTAGAACCTTTCCTGAACGCGATCCGCACCAGACCGGATATCGGGGGCATAAAAGGCACATGGGGGAAAGCAAAATCTCAGCCTACGCCGACGATCTGCTGTTCACAGTCCGAGACCCGCAAACCTCACTTCCGGCAATCATGCAGGAATTCGAAACGTACGGCTCATTATCCAACCTCCGCATCAACTACTCCAAGTCGGAGATCCTACACCTGGGATGCAACCGCGCCCTGATTGCGACCCTTAAAGCACGATTCCAGCTACACTGGCGCAAAGACGACCTCAAATATTTAGGTAAATGGCTCACAGCGGATCCCTCCCATCTGTTCAGACAAAACTACCCCCCCTCCTGGAACGCGTCCTCAAAGACCTAGCAGAATGGGACGTACCACACATCACCTGGCTCGGCAGAGTGAACGTCCTTAAAATTAACGTCCTATACGTGCTCCAAACGCTCCCAGTACTTATCCCGCAAGCCTTTCTGGCCCAGGCTCGTTCAGCCCTCACGAAATATGTCTGGCGGAATCGACCAGCCAGGATAAGATACGACATCCTTACAAAAGCCAAACCGCAGGGCGGACTGGGACTCCCGGACCTGACCAAGTACCAACAGGCTACCCACCTACAACGTATAGCCGAATGGACCCTGGGGACAAAAGACAAACTCTGGATAGCCATAGAAGCCAGCTTCTCAAAAGACCCACTGAGCTCGCTCCCGTGGCAACTCCCAGGCCAGACAAGAAGATATGACACCAGACACCCCACGATAGTGGCAACACTGAAGGTGTGGAGCAGGATGGCAGGGAATCAGTACCTCGCCTACAAGTATCCCATCTATACCAACTCTCAGGCACAACACAATTCCACATGATCAACAACTCCCAGACCTTGACTAACTTGGGCCTTCCATTCCCGTGCAGGCTACAACACGTCCTAGTGAACAGGACCATTCCCCCGTTAACGGAACTGCCCACACCCACCCCTCCTGACCACATGACTAAATTCCGATATCACCAATTGGGGAGCGCACTGAAGCGAATCCCCAACCTACCCTCGGCTGCTAGACCCCTGACCTCGTTTGAGGCCATCTGTACGCAAGACGCCCCCACGCCGCACGCCATATCACTCCTCTACCAACTACTAAACTCACCACAAAGAGACCTTGGGCATCCGCTGACCCAAGACCAATGGACCACAGCATTCACAATGACACATAAAACCTTCATAAGCACCAGATACCAAGAATTGGGATACAAAATGATATCGCACTGGTATAAAACACCAGAGAAACTGGCCACTATGTATGACACAAGCGCACCAGAATGTTGGAGATGCAGAACTGAGCTGGGCACGCTATACCACATCTGGTGGACATGCCCGCGGATCAAACCCTTCTGGCATGAAATAAACCAGGTGGTTACAATGCTCACAGACAACGCCATAGAACTCACGCCAGAAAACTACCTACTACACCTGACTCCTCTACAACCCCCCGTCTACAAAAAAACGATCACCCCGTACCTAGTGAATGCGGCACGTAGCCTAATCCCAACATTCTGGAAAAAATCCATAATACCAACCCTGACGGACTGGATAACAAGGGTAGAAGACATAAGGACTATAGAGGAAATGATCCTGACTGCAAAAAAGAGACCCCAGACGTACCTGAAGACATGGTTCCACTGGCTACAATGGCTAACCAATAGACCAAACCCAGGACCACACCCACGACGGATGGACAACGACGGTTGAGGGCCTACGGACACAGGGCAACACACCACGCAGACCTGGAGACAGGGCACCTGAGGACCAAGGCAGCGACACCCGAAGACCGCAATGGGAACACATGCAACAGATTGTGCCACCGACGGTGGGGCGCGGGGGCTCTGGTCCCGCAGGGTGACCCCACCTCAAACCCCCCCCCCCAGGAACATGACATACTCCCCCACAAAACACTAAGACAGAACGAACTCAGACATACCGCGACAGGGCCATGCTATACCACACAGAACACCCGTCCCATCCCCACGGTCCTAACCTTCACAAGACACAAGAGACCTGAACCAACACTGAACCCTGACCGTGGACATGGAAGGATGAGACCGGGATCCAGGGTGAATGAGACCAGACTCCAGGACCAGGGCACCACGCTAGATAAGGGGAAGCTGACACTACCTATAGAAGGGCTGCGCCAAATAAGGGTAGATAGTCCAGTAAAGTATTGCTAGGTTGCCAATAGATGGTCTAGGATACTTGATAGAGTTCCTCTGTGGATGCGTCTAGTGTAGACCGTTCCGTATATGTAAATACAAGAGAGGTAGAGGCGACTAATGGTATAGTATGAAAGTTCAGGGTGTGATAGGTAACAAAAAGTAAAGAACTCACATTCAAGAGAGCTATGGCCAGCTCTGGTGTGGATTGCGTACAGCGGTATAATCCCCGCTTATGGGATATGTAGGGAGGGGGTCTCCGTCAACACCGTCTGGTAGTCCAGAACTCGGAAAAGAAAGACAGAAAGCAACAATAGTGCTCTCAATTTTGATGTGGTTCAATGTGCAGATAAGAAGAGGTAAAAACTCACATTTGAGGGAGCTATGGCCAGCTCTGGTGTGGATAGCGTACAGCGGTATAATCCCCGCTTATAGGATATGTAGCGGCGATACGTCCGTCAGCACCGTCTGGTGATCCAAGGCTCCAATATAGAAGAATAAAAAGCAGCAATAGTGCTCTCAATTGTGATAGGTTAAGAGAGTAGTAGAGAAAATAAAATAATACTCACAAAGATAGAGCAGAGGTACTGCTCTATGGATAGGCGCCGGTGGTATGATCCCCACCTAGGATTTCTTGGAGTACTGGAACTTTAAAATTGCCAGTGGAAGTAAAAGTAACCAGGAAAGGTTAAAATGCCAGGAATAGGTAAAAAAAAATTGTTTAAAGTGCATAAAGAGTGCAATAAAAAGAGGATTGGTACAATAAAGTAGCCAAAAAACTTTTATTGATCTAAAATGCACAGTAAAATACAGAATTAATAACCATAAACGCGTTTCACCATAAGTGTTTCTTCAGAATGGGATAAAAGTATTAACCTGACAGGGGTTGTTTAAATAGGGCTATGTTAATTTGAAAATTGCTCCAAAAGTGTAATTGGCCAATCAGAGACAATTTTTAAAATCACTTTTCAAAATTAGGATTCAAGAGTATGGGAGTGATGTTATAAAGGTTAAGAGTCCATTTAAATTATTTAAATGTGAAAACGAGGGTGAGAAAGTTGTTTTTTAAAGAGAAAAAAAAAAGTTGTTTGATTAAAGTTCAAAAAAAAAAAAAAGTTGTTTGATTAAAGTTCATTAAAAAAAGTTGTTTCATTAAAGTTAAAAAAAAATATTTAAGTAGATGGTTTAAAGGTACAGCGATAGAGAGATATATGTAAATGGAGTATGCATGAAAAGGGGGTAATATAATCCCAAACATAATGATTTAAATAGGGGTTATATTATACCCCAGAGTAATAATATATTACAGATGTTAAATGAAAATAATAGATAAAATAAAAATAAAATTAAATAAAATTATATAAAAGATAACACAGAATACAAGATACATAAATGGAAAGGCATAGATGAAAAATTAAAAATTAAAAGATTATTATTATGAGGGTTGGTTAGGTCCAGACATAAAGAATAAAAGCATGTAGATAAGGGTTGTATATAGGAATTTAAATAAAATTAAACAGGTCAAAATCAACATTTAAACCAGATGGGGTAAGAGTTTTTAGATTAAAACCCCACTCCATCTCAGCTTTACCTAATATGTTCTTGATGTTACCACCTCTCCATGGTATTATACATTTTTTTATGCCGATGCATTTAAGGTGTCTTATGTCGTTATTATGTGTACAAAAGTGTTTGGAGACTGAGTGATTCAGGTAGCCTTTTTTGATATTTCTACAGTGTTCACTCAGTCTCACTTTAAGACTTCTTGTGGTCATACCTACATACTGGAGACCACAAGGGCACTCCAACAAGTAGATGACATTTTTGGTATTGCAACTGATAAAATCTTTAATTTTATAGGTTTTGTTAGTGATATTAGATTTAAAACTGGTGGTTTTGGAAGGGACAGAGGGGTCTGTGTTTTTGCATACAATGCATCTTTTACATTTATAAAAGCCACTGGCATTGGGCATAAAATAATTAAAAGTAGGTTTGGTTTCTTTTGTACCACCAATTTTACAAAAGAAACCAAACCTACAATTAACTTTTATGCCCAATGCCAGTGGCTTTTATAAATGTAAAAGATGCATTGTATGCAAAAACAAACCCCTCCGTCCCTTCCAAAACCACCAGTTTTAAATTTAATATCACCAACAAAACCTATAAAATTAAAGATTTTATCAGTTGCGATACCAAAAATGTCATCTACTTGTTGGAGTGCCCTTGTGGTCTCCAGTATGTAGGGTGACCACAAGAAGTCTTAAAGTGAGACTGAGTGAACACTGTAGAAATATCAAAAAAGGCTACCTGAATCACTCAGTCTCCAAACACTTTTGTACACATAACAACGACATAAGACATCTTAAATGCATCGGCATAAAAAAATGTATAATACCATGGAGAGGTGGTAACATTAAGAACATATTAGGTAAAGCTGAGATGGAATGGGTTTTAATCTAAAAATCCCCATCTGATGTTTAATTTTATTTAAATTCCTATTTTTTTTTTTGAACTTTAATCAAACAACTTTTCTTTTTTTTTTTTCTTTAAAAACAACTTTCTCACCCTCGTTTTCACATTTAAATAATTTAAATGGACTCATCACCTTTATAACATCACTCCCATACTCTTGAATCCTAATTTTGAAAAGTGATTTTAAAAATTGTCTCTGATTGGCCAATTACACTTTTGGCGCAATTTTCAAATTAACATAGCCCTATTTAAACAACCCCTGCCAGGTTACTACTTTTATCCCATTCTGAAGAAGCCACTTATGGTGAAACGCGTTTATGGTTATTAATTCTGTATTTTACTGTGCATTTTAGATCAATAAAAGTTTTTTGGCTACTTTATTGTACCAATCCTCTTTTTATTGCACTCTTTATGCACTTTAAACATTTTTTTTTTACCTATTCTTGGCATTTTAACCTTTCCTGGTTACTTTTACTTCCACTGGCAATTTTAAAGTTCCAGTACTCTAAGAAATCCTAGGTGGGGATCATACCACCAGCGCCTATCCATAGAGCAGTACCTCTGCTCTATCTTTGTGAGTATTGTTTTATTTTCTCTACTACTCTCTTAACCTATCACAATTGAGAGCACTATTGCTGCTTTTTATTCTTCTATATTGGAGCCTTGGAACACCAGACGGTGCTGACAGACGTATCGCCGCTACATATCCTATAAGCGGGGATTATACCGCTGTACGCTATCCACACCAGAGCTGGAAATAGCTCCCTCAAATGTGAGTTTTTTACCTCTTCTTATCTACACATTGAACCACATCAAAATTGAGAGCACTATTGGCGCGCTCTGTCTTTCTTTTCCGAGTTCTGGACTACCAGACGGTGTTGACGGAGACCCCCTCCCTACATATCCCATAAGCGGGGATTATACCGCTGTACGCAATCCACACCAGAGCTAGCCATAGCTTTCTTGAATGTGAGTTCTCTATTTTTTGTTACCTATCACACCCTGAACTTTCATACTATACCATTAGTCGCCTCTACCTCTCTTGTATTTACATATACGGAACGGTCTACACTAGACGCATCCACAGAGGAACTCTATCAAGTATTCTAGACCATCTATTGGCACCCTAGCAATACTTTACTGGACTATCTACCCTTATTTGGCACAGCCCTTCCATATCTTTTTGTATCTATCCACCGAAGGACCCGAGGGGTTTTCCTTCATTTGAGTTGCTGCCTACCTTGACTAATTTTGTGATTACTAGCGCTGAATTCTTTTTGTGTTTATCACTACCTATAGAAGCCCGCCAAACGAGTCCCCCACCCATCGGGCCATAAGCCATCGCCCCCAAACTACTAAACCAACACCACCAGCGGCACACGCACAAGAACACATCCCCCACACTCACAACCTCACGAAGACATACAGATAGCCCGACTGACCCCAACCCGGAGACAACCTCGAACCGAGAGATATAACACAAGGGCGCCACGGCACGGGTTCTGAACACAGACGCTCATACAAGGCAACCAATAGGGACGGACCGCTTTATCCCGCTACGAAATCTGACCTAGATACATTATATAGCACCCTAACATCGGCTAACCAATTCCTTACGGAAGACATGCAATGGCATCCACTGTGCAATATATCGTAAAACAATATCACCATAGTCGCTACGCCTTATAAATAATAACATCAAGTAAAGATGGAGATTCCCAACTAAACTTCTAATATCTTATGAAAATGCAACTTTAATTTTTTATTCCAGTCAAAAGAGCACCACCTGACTTCAGACCAAAAAAATTAAGTGACCCATTTAGTTCATTGGATAGATTGAATGTTAAATGATGTTTCTTTTTTTTTTTTTTTCTCATATTTTATTTTCTATTTAACACTCTATTGCATAGTTAATGGTCTCGAACTATAAAACAACGGAAAATAATGGTTATGTAATAGACTGTATTGGTGTAAGATACAACAATCTATAGAAGGTCGTACAATTAGAGGCAATAGAGATGCTGGACGGCAGAACTCTAAACAAATTTAAACTCCAGAATTATAAAGATAATAATGTCAATATTTGGGACTCAAGTTTGAAATAAATATTCAACAAAGGATGGGGGGAAAAGGGTGAAAAAAGGGGAAAAGAACTAAAGACCTATAGGAAATAGAAATCAAACAATTTTAAACTTTGTATACCATTTAACTAGCACAATATAAGTTAAGTTAACTTAGTTGTTTCTGTTAAAACATATAGATTACTGAGAGATGGGGGGGACACTGAAAAAGGGAAGAGGAAGGAGGGGGGGAGACACTATAAAAATAAAATAAGGATAGCGTGAGGTAATGAAATTAAAGATAAAGATTAAAATATAGGTTTCAGTTAATGAAATATTCACTGAAACTTTTATGGTGAACTATAGAGAGGTATTAATAGTTGAGAATTGACACGTATACGATTAAGTAACCCTTTGGTGGTTTCTCTTCCTACCTATCCTCTCTCTTACTATCTAACAATGGTTCAGGAAGGCATAGAGTTGTACTGAATAAAGTACTGAATAGATTTATAAATATTGTTTCAAGTTATACTGTACTTATTACAGTCTACCGATATAGCATAGTGGAAATAAAGAAGGAAAAGAGGAAAGGGAGAGGGGAATGGAAAAAAAAAAAGAAAAGAAAAAGGATATGTACTTTTTTAATAGGTCAATATCTCGTTAAGCAAATGGGGTATGTCCAGTCTTTTTTAGTAGCCACTTGGTCACAAACACTGGCCAAAGTAAGTGTTAATATTTGCTTGTGTGTGAAATGCAAAAACCTAATTTGAATGCCAATTTTGGCAAGTGTTTGTGATCAAGTGGCAACTAAAAAAGACTGGACATACCCCATTTTCAATACCTTGGGTTGTCTACTATTGCAAATGGCATGCCATCATGGGGTAGTTTTCATTCCTGGGCTACCATACGGTCTCAAAGGCAACGTAAACAATCTGGTGAATTTCAATGTGGAAAAACTGAAACGCAAGCCTTATATTTGACTCTTTTGAAAACACCATAAAACCTGTACATGAGGGGTACTGTTATACTCAGGAGACTTTGCTGAACACAAATATTAGTGTTTCAAAACATTAAAATGTATCACAACAATTATATATAAGTGCCATTTGTGTGTGAAAAATGCAAAAATGTTTACTGTTTTGAAACACTAATATTTGTGTTCAGTGAAGTCTTCCAAGTAAAACAGTACAGTTTTAATCTTTTATTATTCATTTTACAGGCAGCAGAGGGAGTACCTGTCATTACATAAAAAAAAAAAAATTACCATTTGATGTCTTCTTTCTTCTAAAGTCTCCTTTTTTTTCAGCCCCTTGCTCCGCCCTGCAATTAGACTCAGAGCACTCTGATTGGTGGGTTTAAGCCATCCAATCAGAGTGCCCTGACAGGTAAATGAAGGGACTGACAGGTAAGTCTCTACATTTACCTGTCACAGCACTCTAATTGGTTGGCTTGAAATCCACCAATCAGAGTGCTCTGTGTCGTTTTACACAGCGTGGGAAAGTTCTTTGGAATTTTCCCACGCTGTGTAATTTGACTCATAACACTCTGGTTACTTAAGAACTCGCGTATAGTGAGTAGGGGCAGAATTTACTAATACTAAGTAATTTTTACTTAAATTTGGCTGAAAGACCAATTTAGGTCTTTCAGCCTTTTGGTAGATAGCTCCCTAATACCGTGGGAATTAGGGAGTTATCTACTAAGCGGCTGCAAGAGTGCCCTTAGTGCCGAAGTCCCGAAATTCCAAAATGCAGAAGTTCCGAAATTCCAAAGTTCCGAAGTGTTGAAGTGCCGAAGTTGCCGAATTTCTGAAGTGCCGAAGTCCCGAATTGCGGAAGTCCCAGAATGCCAAACCGAACTGAAAATTTTCCCCATGCACATGCCTAGTCTTTACTTATGTTTTTAATGATATATGGGTTTATTCAGAATTTCATATTCAAATTGTGTAAATATATGGCGTTATATGAGGGCTAAGAATGATGGGGTTCGTAGTCTTTCCCATCAGCACGAACAGGGAGATGTGAACGAAAGCCCAGTGACGTCACATGCGCCGTTCGTATAGACAAACAAGCGAGTACATGGTAGATGAACTTAACCTGAATCACCATACTGGCGTTCGGACGGACAGACGAACAATCATGGGAAACAGCTGAACAGCTTCACTTACCTTGCCGAACGAGCAATATATTGGACGAATAGAGGTGGAACACCCCTTTATAACTTGGAACAAAAATGGGTGCAGAACATGCCGATTGAGAAAGCCTGCACAGCGGGCAAAACACATCTCTGACACCAGGAGGACTCTATAATTGTATATATATATACATTTCTTTTAACCATTTTGTTTTTATCTCCCTAGTGGAATATCTTTTATATTTACTTTGTAATATAATAAAGTTTAAATAGACTACTACGTCCTCTTGAACCATCTATTCTACATCCATCTACAAAAAGGGGGTTCATTGCCACTCCATATTCTGGCAAGTAGGTGAACAAACTTGGAGCCAGTATTTTATGGGCTCCAGAACCAGGTGAGTGACTTCATTTTCAACTATTAAGTTGTGAACCCATATTCAACCATCTGCACTATCTCTCTTGTATTTTGTGTTTCCTATATGTATACACTGTACTAGAGGCTGCGAAAGAGAATAACAAGAAGGTTACTGTTGCTACCTTAAAGGCACAGCAAGCGAATACGTTCAGAGCCATAGCGTTGAAAAAGCTCCCGAGTTGTGAGCATTCATTTCTTTACTTTCCACTGTATATACAACTATCCACTGACGATATTGTACCATTATGTATTTCTTTGTATTTTGTCTTTTCGATTATATATGATAAACGTCTCATGTTGTATGGGTAAGCCTGCTGAGCTTTTTTAGCGCTGCACTATACTCTGCTGTGTGTGTCAAGGGTAATATCACCTAAACCTGGTTTTCACACATTGAGTGTTCCTTTTCTCATCATTATATATTATACTAATACACACATTAATATACGTGTGTGTGTGTGTGTGTGTATATTACTGTCTGAATCACATCTGTCTGTACATTGTATTAGCAAGATCTAAAATCTATTTAATAAGACGTCTTTCTCTAACCTGTCAATTAGCTCTTCGGCATAAACTCCCATGCTAAAGAACTGAGTTACAGGGAGAGCAGGAGACACAGGTGAAAATGCTTCCCCTCCAAACACACACACACACACAAATGCATCTTCTCTTGCATTTCTCTTAACTCCCTTTTGAAGTTCTTGCCATTTTCTTTGATTTTTCTACCTTGTTTAGTGTATCTTGTCTCCATATTTTCTCCTTTGTGTCTTCTCCAACCCCCCTTGTGTGTCTCTTTCAACTTCTCTTGTGTATCTTTTACTTCATCCCAGCCCGTGTGTGTCTCTTTTTACCCTTCTCCAGCTCTGTGTATGTCTCTTTCGCCCCAGCCCCTTTAATATGTGTCTTTGTCCCCCCTAACAAACCTTCTGTGTCTCTTTGTCTCCCCCCCAGTCCCTCTGTGTGCCTTTCTCCCCCAGCCCAGCCTTGCCCCCCACAAACCTTCTGTGTGTCACTTTGTCAACTTCCCTTCTGTGTCTCTTTGTCCCCACAACAAACCTTCTGTGTGTCTCTCTGTCCCCCAACAAACCTTCTTTGTCTCTTTGCCTCCCCCCAGCCCCTCTGTGTGTCTCTTTCTACCCCTCACTGCTCCTCTTTGTCTCTCCCAAGCCCCATGTCTGTCTCTTTCTCCCCCTCTCCCAGCGTCTCTATCTTTTCCCTCTGTCTCTTTCTTCCCCTTCCCCTGTTTCTCTCTCTTCTCCCTCTGTCTCTTTCTCTCCTCTCCCCCTGTGTCTCTCTTCTCCCTATGAGTCTTTCTCCCCCCTTTGCATGTGTCTCTCTGCCCCTCTGTGTCTTTCTCACCTACCCCCTGTGTCTCTCTTCTCCCTCTGATTCTTTCTCTCCCTCTATTTCTCCCCTTCTACTAATTTGTTAAAACATGCACTTGTTGCTTTAGCATGTTTATAAACAATAATTAAAATGAGAAAAATAAATTCTGTCAATTGAATTTTCCCTTAATAGCTTTAACTACATAAAAAAAAAAAACTAAATTAAAATAATAATAATAATAATAAAAAAAGAAACACTTCTAAATGTTATGCTGCTACTATGGTAACAACTCAACTCAACCTCTCTCCTCGTATCACATGGAAGACTGACAAAAATCAGAATACAGCAACAATTCAAATTATTAAATAATTGATATCTGCATTTTGTTTGGTATTCTTTCCTGGTAAAACAACATTAGGCTTTATTTTCACAAAAAAAAATATTTTAGTGTTTTGTTTTCTGTAAAATTTGCTATTCCCTTGTCATATCTCATCAATTCCCGGTTTAGTGAATTAACCCCACTGTGATTTTTACAGTCACCAGAAACAGTAGCTGAAATAACGTTAGTTTTCTACAAACCAGTAATTTTTTTATATTGTGTGGGGGTTATTATTTTTGGGGATAGTAGCAGTGAAAGTCATTTAGTTAACCCAAAATCTCCCATAACAGCTACAGGCACTGTGCACAGACAGAAAAGTTTCACTCACTTCTTTGCTGCATTAGCAGAATCAAGGCTTCAAGGAATATTTTCTGCCTTGTGCGGCCGGTTTAAAGGATGCAGCTTGGTTTCTATCATGCTCCCTCGTGGTTCCCACAATTCCCAGCATGGACACATGATAGAGTAATCCCTACTCTATGATGTGGCTGTGCTGGGAATTGTGGGAACCGCGAGGGAACATGATAGTCAGGTCTGCTCCATCCTTCAGTCAGTATAAGCGAGTGTGCCGCCGGACCGGCTAGGCGGCCACCCGGCCCCGCGGCACCACCATACACTACATGGCCGGCCACAAGGTAACTATCGAACGCGGCCAGTCCCTCAGTGTGTGCGGACACAATGTTACTAAAACTGATTTTGTGCGCTGCACAGCCCCCAGGTACCGCGGGCCACCAGGAAATTTCCCAGTGTCCCGGTGGGCCAGTACGGCCCTGGCATCAATGGCATCTGATTCCAAATATCTTAAATAAAATAAATTCTAATAATTCAAAGTTATGTTGGAGATGTCATCGTGCAGAGGGCAGTTCTAAGCATATTTGGTGGGACTGTGCATAGATTAGATCTCTATGGACTATGGTAATAAAATAAATGTACTGTTTGGTTATGGAGGATAGGGATCTTGATTTTATGACTGCTTTGTTTCATTTCAATATGTCCAGATTTCCACTAACAACAAGATTTCTAATAATACAACTACTCATGGCCATAAAAGTAGTCATATCAAGGCATTTGGTTACAACAAATAATCCCAAGTTGGTCTCAGGTCCTTTTGCAACTTAAATATCAATGTAATATGGCAAGGGGCATTTATTCTCAATTGCCTGAAAGCTCAGTTTTTGATAAAAGGTGGCTTCCCTGGAACAAGACCTTAAATGGATAGCCTCTTCATTCTAATTCATATTTCTGTTATACGGCATTCCAGAGTAACTGATTAAAATATAGCATTCCCCTTATAAATTACCCAAGACTTAAATTGAGAATCTGTTTCTAAAATTCTAAGGAAATAAGCTTTTAAAAAGTGTGCCTTCTGATCTCCGCTGAACCATTGGTCTGCACCCGAACTGTTTAGTTTTTTATATAAGAATTTAAGTCTTGTCTATAGACTAGAGTTGAGCGGACACCTGGATGCAGGGTATTCTTGTTCATGGTTCAAACTGAGCTCAACTCCTGATGCATGGAGAAAAGGCCTTCACAAGCCTCTGCTAATGTGTACCTAGTTTATACTAAGTGACCCATAGGTTGAGGAGGCGGTGACCGTGGCAGTGGAGGAGGAGGATGAGGTAGCCAACACTGTATATATATATATAGGCAATTGAAATGGTTGGCTGCACTCTCGGATTTCCTTAAAATGTAACTTTTATTGAACTATTTAAGAGAAGATCACTGTTTCAGTCCCTCTTGTGGACTTTCATCATGATCCTGATGCAAGTCCACAAGAGGGACTGAAACGTTGATCTTCTCTTAAATATTTCAATAAAAGTTACATTTTAAGGAAATCCAAGCGTGCAGCCAACTATTTCAATTGCCTATATATATACTGGATACTGGAGCCCTGGTGATGCAACAGTATATATATATATATATATAATTTATTTATTTTTTATTGATACATTTCTTCTTCTTCTTCTTCAAAATATTAGTTCTTTTAGGGTAATTAAATTATATAGTAACGCATACTCACACACAGACAATCTTACTGATGCACACAAATAGGCTCATTGACAGACAATCTCAATGACACACACAGACAAGGTTACTGGCACACACACAAATTTAGTACAGACAAACTCTGATATACACACACAAGCTTACTACAGACAAGCTCACTGTCACACACACGCTCACTACAGACACGCTCACTGATGCGCACACACTCTCCCTACAGACAAGCCCATTGACACACACATGCTCCCTACAGAAGAGCTCATTAACACACAGATTCACTACAAACAAGCTCACTGACACACATATGGTCACTACAGACAAGCTCACGATCAAACTCATGCTTACTACAGACAAGCTCACTGTACACACATGCTCACCACCAGTGGCGTACATGACCCATGGGGCCCCGGTGCAAAAATTGATCCGTGGGCCCCCCCCGCAACACATGGCGGAGGGCACCTGGTCGCAGGGGTTACAGGGCTGCGACCCCTGCGACCTCGGTATGTACGCCAGTGCATGCAGATGCACACACACTTAAAGGACCACTACAGACACCCAGATCACATCAGCTCAATGAAGTTGTCTGGGTGTCAGGTCCCTCTAGTTTTAACCCTGCAGCTGAAAACATAGCAGTTTCAGAGAACTCTCTAACACACACTCTAACACCCACATGTTTAAAAAAAAAAAAAAAAAATTTAATCCCCCAGCCTCCTTACCTTTTGGAGTGCTGGGGGGATCCAGTGGTGCTGCTGGGCCGGCTGGCGGGCTGTCTGGCCGGCGCGCGAGGGAGCACTCTGCTCTGAGTGCTTCCTCTTCAGCTCCCTCGTGCAAGCCGCGTAGGGATGCCGGCGCCGGAAGATGACGTCATCTTCCGGCTCCGGTATCAGTTCGGTGCGCGAGGGAGCTGAAGAGGAATCACTGAGTGCTCCCTCGCACGCCCGTCTGCCCGACCGGCCACCCACCTTCCGGGTGTCAGCAGGGCCAGCCTCGGGGGGCCCTGAGGTGGTCGGCTCCTGGGCCCCCCCAGGGGAAGAGGCTGGCACAGTGGATACACACCGGGTCGACCCTAGTATGTACGCCACTGCTCACCACAGACAGGCTCCGACACACCCATGCTCCTTACAGACCCCTTTAGCAGTGGCGTACACATGACCCATGGGGCCCCGGTGCGAAAATTGATCCGTGGGCCCCCCCCCGCCTCTCCCCCCAGGGGGCTGCGACCGCGGTATGTACGCCAGTGCATGCAGATGCACACACACTTAAAGGACCACTCTAGGCACCCAGACCACTTCAGCTTAATGAAGTGGTCTGGGTGCCAGGTCCAGCTAGGGTTAACCCATTTTTTCATAAACATAGCGGTTTCAGAGAAACTGCTATGTTTATGAATGGGTTAAGCCTTCCCCTATTTCCTCTAGTGGCTGTCTCATTGACAGCCACTAGAGGCGCTTGCGTGCTTCTCACTGTGATTTTCACAGTGAGAGCACGCCAGCGTCCATAGGAAAGCATTATGAATGCTTTCCTATGTGACAGGCTGAATGCGTGCACAGCTCTTGCCGCGCGTGCGCATACAGCCGACGGGGAGGAGAAGAGGAGGATCGGAGGAGGAGAGCTCTCCGCCCAGCGGTGGAAAAAGGTAAGTTTTACCCCTTTCCAGAGCCGGGCGGGAGGGGGTCCCTGAGGGTGGGGGCACCCTCAGGGTACTATAGTGCCAGGAAAACGAGTATGTTTTCCTGGCACTATAGTGGTCCTTTAAAGGACCACTACAGACACCCAGATCACATCAACTCAATGAAGTTGTCTGGGTGTCAGGTCCCTCTAGTTTTAACCCTGCAGCTGAAAACATAGTAGTTTCAGAGAAACTGCTATGTTTCACTGAGGGTTAATCCAGCCTCTAGTGGCTGTCTCACTGACAGCAGCTAGAGGAGCACACTGAACATCCATAGGAAAGCATTGAGTAATGCTTTCCTATGGGCGGTTTGAATGCGTGCGCGGTCACATTCGGAGCTGAGAGGCTGAGGGATCCTCAGCGCCAAGGGAGTCGGCGCTGGAGAAAGGTAAGTGCTGAAGACACACACAAACATACACACTAGTTAACAGACACACACATTTACTGACAAAGACACAGTCAGCGACAGACATACATACACACTCACTTACAAAACATACACTCTCATTGACACACACACTCACTAACAGACATCAAACAGACTCACTAACACACACACACAGTAACACACTCACTGACACTCACTAGCAGACACACACACTAACACTCACACACACACTAACACTCACTCTAACACTCAAACACACTAACACTCACTCTAACACTCACACTAACACTCACACATGATTTTTTTGTTTTGTTTTTTAATGTAATCCCCCCAGCCTCCTTACCTTTTGGAGTGCTGGGGGGATTCCCTGGGGTCCAGTGGTGCTGCTGGGCTCCTGGGCGGGTGGCAGAAAGGCGGGCGCGCGAGGGAGCACTCAGTGCTTCCTCTTCAGCTCCCTCGCGCGCCGCGTAGGGATGCCGGCGCCAGAAGATGACGTCATCTTCCGTCTCCGGTATCATTGTGGTGCGCGAGGGTGCTGAAGAGGAAGCACTGAGTGCTCCCTCGCGCGCCCGCCTTTCTGCCCGACCGGCCACCTGGGGTCAGCAGGGCCAGCCTCAGGGGGGCCCTGGGGTGGTCGGCTCCTGGGCCCCCCAGGGGAAGAGGCTGGCCCTGGGCGTACATACCGGGTCGCAGGGGCGGCCGGGCACGCATGTGCAGCACAGGATCCAGCTGATTCCCCTCCCCGGGGTATAGCAATCTGACGGGGTATAGCAGACTGATAGAACACCGGTATGCACACTGCAGAAAGCCACAGCAGTTAGCACCTGTGTTTTTCCATCATGTAAAGTCTGCAAAGGACATATGGAAATAGTTTTAGAATTTACTCCAGGCAACACTTTTCCCTATAAACTGACCTCTCAGTTTGACGTGTGAGGGTATTGCCCCAGAATTACAATACTGTTGAAGTAACTCTTGGCTATTGATCACTGGTTTAAATATAGCAGCTTGTTATCTGGTAGTTTCTAGTGTAGAATATATCAATCTGTTTTCTATCACTTAGATCTGTGTAACAAGTGTTGTTGGTGTGAAACAATATTACAAGTGACCGATGTAGTAAATTTGAATCAAAGTTACGCTTCAATTTGACTCTCAGATATGAAGTGAACACCCCAAATATACTATTTAGCGCCAAAAAAACAAACAATTTGACTTTTTAAAACTCCAATGTAAGCAGCAGATTAGCAGCTAAACAAGTAGAATGTTTACAAGTGCACAGTAAGCGCACTATTTGACGCTTCTATTTGACTTTCAAATATGAAGAACAGGCCCCAAAATGTACTATTTAGCAGTTTAGCAGCAAAACAATTTGAATGTTTACCACTGCGCAGTAAGCTCACTATTTGACGCTTCTATTTGACTCTCAGATATGAAGTGCACCGCAGGCCCCAAAATGTACTATTTAGCAGATTTGCAGCAAAACAATTAGAATGTTTAAAAGTGCGCAGTAAGCACACTATTAGACGCTTCGATTTGACTCTCACATATGAAGAACAGGCCCCAAAATGTACTATTTAGCAGATTAGCAGCAAAACAATTAGATTGTTTACAAGTGCGCAGAAAGCACACTATTAGACATTTCGATTTGACTCTCACATATGAAGAAGAGGCCCAAAAATTTACTATTTAGCAGATTAGCAGCAAAACAATTAGAATGTTTACAAGTGCACAGTAAACAAACTATTTGACGCTTCTATTTGACTCTCAGATATGAAGAACAGGACCCAAAATGTACTATTTAGCAGATTAGCAGCAAAACAATTAAAATGTTTACAAGTGCGCAGAAAGCACACTATTAGATGCTTAGATTTGACTCTCAGATATGAAGAACAGGCCCCAAAATGTACTATTTAGCAGATTAGCAGCAAAACAACTTACAATGTTTACAAGTGCGCAGTAAGCGCACTATTAGACGCTTCGATTTGACTCTCACATATGAAGAATAGGCCCCAAAATGTACTATTTAGCAGATTAGCACACATCATCTTCCACCCACTCCTCAACCCTGCCCTCATTGCCAGTATGCACACTGCAGAAAGCCACAGCAGTTGGCACGTGTGTTTTTCCAGCATGTAAAGTCTGCAAAGGACATATAGAAATTGTTTTAGAATTTACTCCAGGCAACACTTTTCCCTATAAACTCACCTCTCAGTTTGACTTGTGAGGGTATTGCCCCAGTAAGCACACTATTAGACGCTTCTATTTGACTCTAAGATATGAAGTGCACGCCCCAAAATGTACTATTTAGCAGATTAGCAGCAAAACAGTTAGAATGTTTACAAGTACACAGAAAGCACACTATTAGACACTTCGATTTGACTCTCACATATGAAGAACAGGCCCCAAAATGTTCTATTTAGCAGATTAGCAGCAAAATAATTAGAATGTTTACCACTGTGCAGTAAGTGCACTATTAGACGCTTCTATTTGACTCTCACATATGAAGAACAGGCCTCAAAATGTACTATTTAGCAGATTAGCACACATCATTAGCACACATCACTAATGTACTTTTTAGCACCCAAAACATTTTAAGTTTTAAAACTGCAATGTGACAGCAGTATTTGAAGATTCTACTTGACTCTCAGATATGAAGTGCACCCCACCCCAGGGCCGTCATGAGGGGGTGACAACCATAACGGTTGTCACCGGCCTGGGGGGCCCGGCCGCCCGGGCTCCAAGTGTAGCGGCGGAATTGCCGCCGGTACACTTGCACCGGGGCCTGCACGCTGATGGGGCCCATCAGGTGGCCCACGCACTTAGGGCCACCCGATGGGCCCTATATCTTCAGGGGCATGGTCAGCGCTATGGCCGTGGTATAGCGCGACCGGGCCCCTTTAAAAAAAAAAAAAAAAAGCAGCCGCAGCAAGTGCTGCTGGGAGGAAGTGGTCACTTCTTCCCAGCTCACTCCACGCGGGAAGAGAGACAGCCCAGAGGGAGAGCCGAACGACTCCCATCATCCCCAGCCACCCTCCTGCAAAGAAAAGGTAAGAAACAGGAGTGTGGCTGAAAAATGAGCTGTGTGTGTGTGTATGTATGTATGCATGTCTGTCTGCAGGTATGCATGTCTGTATGTATGTATGTCTGTCTGCATGCATGTATGTCTGTATGCATGTATGTATGTATGTTTGTATGTATGTATTTATGTCTCTCTGTATGCATGTATGTCTGTCTGTATGTATGTCTATGTATGTATGTCTGTATGCATGCCTGTCTGTATGTATGTATGTCTGTATGCATGCATGCACATATGTCTGTATGTATGTCTGCATGTATGTATGTCTGTCTGTATGTATGTATGTATGCATGTCATTATGAATGTGTGTATATATGGATGTCATTGTCTGCATGCATGTATGTCTGTCTGTATGAATGTATGTATGCATGTCATTATGAATGTCTGTCTGTGTATGTATATGTGTATAGATGTCAGTGTCTGTATGAATGTCTGTCTGTCTGTATGTCATTATGCATGTGTCTGTATGTATGTTAGTATGTGTCTGTCTGTCACTATGTACGCCTGTGTATATGTGTGTCTGTTAGTACGTGTGTGTGTGTGTGTGTGTGTGTGTGCGCGCGTGTATCTGTGTACTTTGGTATCAGTGAATGTTTTTTTGTCTGTGTGTGTATTCCTGTACGCGGTATTTGGAGGTGGTCCCTGTGGGCGGTCTTGGAGGCGGGCCCCCGGGGGCCCAGACCCTGAGCTCAGTTAGGGGCCCCAAAATTTCTGGTGGCGGCCCTGCCCCACCCCACTAATGTACTAGTTTGCAGAATTCTTTCCTAAGCTGTCCCTATCAGCGGCAGCATCCTCTCCCTACACTAATAAGACTGAATGTGCGTGCAGCGCTACGCGACTCCAGCGCTACGCGACACATGCTGCACTGGCCAATCACAGCCATGCCATTAGTAGGCATGGCTGTGATGGCTTCTAAGGGCACACAAGTCAAATGCTTGTTGATTAGCTGCCATGCAGCCTTTGAAAACGCGCCATTAAATCACCGAACACCGAACTCCAACCCGAACATACAGTGATATGTCCGTGTTTGGGTCCGGTGTCCAAAAATCCTAATGTTCGGTACAAACCGAAACTTTTCAGTTCGGGTTCGCTCAACTCTACTATAGAGGTTTTTTGTTAATATGTATTTTTGTCTTATGTCTTTTTATGTGATGTCTTATTGTGAAAAACAATTAATTCTCTGATAAAGAATATATTTAAAAAAAAAAAAGAAACTGTATATCTTATCTTTTTAATTTCATCACATTCATTTATGAGGTTTGTCTGTTTCTCGCTTTTTCCCTTTTCTAATGAGGAGTTTTCTCTCAAAACTTTATTTTTAGATGAAAAAATAATTTGAGGTGTATTATTTTTCCATCTTCCTTCTTACTCGGGCTCCTTTCCTTACCTGGACACCAAGTATTCTGTGAAGATAACAGGATCAGCTCGCTGTATTAATGTTAGATCTTGTAATTTTTTTTTTCCTGTTATATTTGGGACTTTTGCAGAATCTACTGCAACAATAGACTAAGGCAGCCTGTAGATACATTTTCACAGGTTGTAAACTTTGGTCATAACAGAGATATCTTTTTATTTGTGGAGAGATATTATATCAATATGTACAACAAATGATAATGAAGGATAATCTTATTTTGTAAATCCATTCATGTCAAAACACGGCTTACTGAAGGTTTGTATGTAGTTCCTTAATATTGTATTTTTTAAAGCCACTGGGTTAAGGATCCAGTCTCCTTATAATTTTCTAGACATATTTTTCTAAATAAATCCATATATGAACGGAATATTTTAAATGTATTCTCTATTCAACAAGCTATTGCAGGATTTCCACCGAAACATTCCTTGGGGTGGTAATTTTTCATGGAGAAAGAAGTGAGACAAAATTGGAATAAAAATTTTGGAATAAATCCGGGAATAAGGCAGATATCATTCTTCTTCTTTCTCTTTATATCTTGTTATTCCTGCCTGCCTGGTTAGTATTATATTGTTTGGGTTCAAGCTAAGTTTGGGTTTAAGGAAACTCTAAATACAGCGATCTGATTATTCTGGCATTAAAAGGGTGTAAAAGGTGGGGATTTCAATCAGTTGATCAGCCCTTTTGCACATCCTCTATCTTTATAAATCTTAGGAATCACATAGAATGTCCATGTTGAGAAACCACCCAGAGTAGTGTGAAACGAGTCCAGGGCTTCTCTAATCTTTCATTAGGGTCGGCTTCTTTGGTGGTCTTCCCCCTGTACAGCAGCTGTGGGTGGTCCTATGCTCAGGTTTTGTACTTTTTATACTTTGTTCACTCACAACCTTTTTTCCCCCATTTTTCCCATTCATGTACCAATACAGCATACATGAGGACTGCTGTTGTACTATCTTGCCATATGTATTTTTTTTTAACTTCAATAAATGTGCATTTTTTCTGATGTATTTTTGGGGATTTCCTGCGAGTGCGGATCAACAAACTTATCCTGTGAAAAGTATCACTTTTCGTGATTGTTGCATCTACCAGGCTGTAGTCATCTTCAAGCTTTTGGAGGCTAGTGCACATGCTCAGCAAATTACCATGCTGCACCAATCAAATGCTCTCTAGGAGTAGCATTCGATTGAAAACCGAGCCTGACTCAGTTCTCACAGGGGAAGCATCTCTCTAGAGTGGTTGTCAGGAAGATAGCCAACAGTATTCAAACCTGCAACGAAAACATTGCTTTTCTTACAAAATGGCAATTTTTTTACATTGCAGAGTTAAAATGGCAGAGACACTTCACAGAGACCACTTAATTGAGATGAAGTGGTCTGGGTGCGTTTAGTGTTCTTTTGATTCACAAATGCTTCTTGGGATTGTTTTGAAGTCATAAAGTTCTCCTAATTAAGTTTTGACAAAACAATATAGAAGGGGAGGGCAAACAAATGATGCCCAGCAACATAACAGCACAGTCACATGATTTTTACCTCATCACAAGTGATATCCTTTTGACAGATTCACAATTTAATTAGATAGACAAGTCAAAAGCAGGAGACCAAGTGGGTAAACATTAAAGGCCCACTTCATACACCTAAAGCAATTTAGCTTGCTTAAGAATCAGGGGTTCCCAACCTGTGGTACACGTACCCACAGGGGTACAATCCAGTGCCCCTGGGGCTACGCAAAAAGAATTTGGTAATGGCGGCAGTTCAGCCGCATAGCACAAGTTGGGAACTTCAGTAAATGTCCATCAGGTGGCCCATGCACTCAGGGCCACCCGATGGATATGTGCCATTAGGGGCCCCATCGGGTGCTGTTCGAGAGCTGGGAGGAAGTCTCTGGCCACCTCTCATTCCCTCCCCTCTAATACAGACTCTGCCTCGACGGAAAAGGGGGGCCGGACCGCAAGCAAGTAGTGCCTGCCCCCCCACCCCCCTATAACCCTGCCCTTGATCGGCATAGCTCCGCCTCCGTTGCTATAGCCCCGCCCCTTCGGCTGCCAGAAGAGGAGGAAGCTCTGAACTCCCATCAACCCCAGCCAGCAGAAGCCACCCTCCTGTTCCCATAAGGTAAGAAACCGGAGGGTTGCTAAAATGTTCACCTGTATGTAGTGTTTTGAGAGTCTGTTTCTGTATGTATGTAGTGTTTGTATGTATGTGTGTCATTATTTGTATCTATGTGCCTGTATCTGTATGTATGTGTCAGTGTTTGTATTTGTGTATCAGCATGTGTGTATCTGTCTGTACATCTGTATGTGTGTCATTGTGTGTTTCTGTCTGTACATCTGTAGGTCTATCAGTGTGTCTGTATGTCAGTGTGTTTATCTGTATGTCTGTCAGTGTTGGTGTTTATCTGTGTCTGTCTATCTGAATGTGTATCAGTTTGTATATATTTGTATCTGTATGTGTGTCAGTGTGTGTATCTTTGTGTATGTGTATCACAGTGTGTGTGTGTGTGTGGCAGTGTATGTGCATACATCACAGCATTCAAAACGCCAACACTACACACAAACACACCCCTGCATGCAAACGTCAACACTACAAAAACATCCCTGCATTCAAATGTCAACACTACATACAAACACACCTCTGTATTAGACACCAACATTATATATAAGCACACCCCTGCATTTAAAAACCAACACTACACATAAATGCATGCCTGCATTCAAACGCAAACACTAGATACAAACACACCCCTACATTCACTCAAACATATTCCATACAAACACATGCTTACATTCAAACACACAAATACTGCCCAGTGCTAAATACAATCGGTAGAGCCCCAGCTTTCAAAGCATTGTTGAAGTTGCACGACAGATGGGGATCTATCTTTTAGCCACCTTGTATACATACACAGACATACATACACAGACAGACATAGTCTGTAAGACTGTCTGTGTCTGTATGTCTCTGTATGACTATCTGCGTATGTATGTCTCTGTATCACTGTGTATGTATATGTCTCTATATGCCTATTTCTGTCTCTTTATGTCTGTGTCTGTATTTCTCTGTGTTCATGTGTCTGTATGTATGTCTGTGTTTATATGACAGTGTACCTGTATGTGTAGATTGTATGACCGTGTTTGTTTAATTGTGTGCCTTTTATGACTGTGTGCCTGTATATCTTTGTGAATGTGTGCCTGAATAACTATGTCTGTGTGCTTGTATGGTTGTGTATCTGTACGTTTGTGTATTTGTGCATTTATGTATTTTTGCCTGTATCTATGTCTATATGGGAGAAAGAGAGATAGATGGGGATTGGGAAGGGAGATGGGGCTGGGTGGGGGGGAGGGGGGGGAGAAAGAGACACAAAGGGGCAGTAGGAAATACATAAGAGGGGTTGTAAGAGACACACTAAAGGGGGTGTAACACACGAAGGGGTAAGACATTCAAGAGAGAGGATATGAAACACTAATGGGGTAAGAAATTCAAAAGGGGGGCTACGAGACACGGAGCAGGAGAGCAGCAGGTGAGCCTGGGCAGAGGAAAAACAAGGGTAGCTTGGTACAGAAAATAAGCAGGGGGAGCCTGGGGCAGAGATGGAGCAGGGTGAGCCTGGGGCAATAGAGGAACAGGTTGAGCCTGGGGCATATGAGAAACGGGGTGCATGGTACAGAAAAGGAGCAGTGGGACCCTGGGGCAGAGGAGGAGCCTGAAGCAGAGTAGAAGCAAGGGGATCATGGGGCACAGGGGGTGCAGGGGTGCCTGTTGCAGCAGAGAAGCAGGGGGAACATAGTGCAGAGGAGCAAGGGAACCAGTGGAGCAGAGAGGGAGCCTGGTGCAGAGGAGTAGCTGGGGGAGCCTGGAGAAAAGGAGGAACAGGTGGATCCTGGGGCAGAAGAGGAGCAGGTGGAGCCTGTGGCAGAAGAGGAGCAGGGGGAGCCTGGGGCAGAAGAGGAGCAGGGGGAGCCTGGGGCAGAAGAGGAGCAGGGGAAGCCTAGGGCAGAAGAGCAGTGGGGGAGCCTGGGGCAGAAGAGGAGCATGGGGAGCCTGGGGCAGAGGAGAAGCAGGGGGAGCCTGATGCAGATGAGAAATAGGGGGAACCTGGTGCAAAGGAGAAGCAGGAGGGGCCTGGTGCTGAGGAGAAGCAAGGGGACCCTGGAACAGAGAGGGAGCCTGGAACAGAGGAGGAACAGGGGAAGCTTGGAGCAGAGGAGAAGCAGAGGGAGCCTGGAGCAGAAGAGGGGCAGGGGAAGCCTGGGGTAGAAGATGAGCAGGGGGAGTCTGGTGCAGAGGAGAAGCAGGGAGAGCCTGGGGCAGAAGATGCACTGGGGGAGTCTGGTGCAGAGTAGAAGCAGGGACAGTCTGGAACAGAATATGAGTAGGGGGAGCCTGGGGCAGAAGAGGAGCAGGGGGAGCCTGGGGCAGAAGAGATGCATTGGGAGCCTGGGGGCAGAAGAGGAGCAGGGGGGCCTGGGGCAGTTGAGGAGGCTGATGCAGAGAAAAGGGGGAGATGGGACAGAAAACTTTCCTTAGACTTGGTCTAATGGGAGAGAATTTACAAGATCGAGTATACCTCGAAGTGTGTGTGGGCATCTTGCAAGATGGTGCTGGAGCAGAGCAAGCGGACAGAGTTCTCTTCAAGGATATGTCTCAGAGGTGTTAGACCAGCTAGTATCAGAAAGGAAAACAGAGAGCTCTATTTTTTATTTCTGTTTTATATTATATATACACATGGACCTTGTGAAGAAAAAATACTTTCAGAGCTCGTGGCAAACGATACCAAATGGCTTTGATTTAGGAGTGTCTGCGGGGTGTAGGTGAAATAAAGGTGTATAGTGTACCGTATTTACTTGAATCTAATGCGCACCTTTTTAAAATTGAAAATTTGAATGTGCATTAGATTCAATAGCACATTACATCCAGGGTAAAATTCCAAATTTTCAGGCAAATTCACACAGACTAATTCCATTGTGTCAAATTCACACAGGCAAATTTCGTTCCTGAAAGAGTGTTTAAGAAAAAAAATAAAATACAAAGTAACACTAACAAACATGAATTTGTGACCTTGTAGTGTTAAAACCACCATCTACCCCCCCTGAAACCCTAAATAAATTAAAAATCTTACTTGTATTTAAGTAAGTCTGTAGCTGTTGGCTCTGCTCCTGTCTACCTCTGACCTGCTTTCTGTCTTCTGACATCATCAGAAGTGGTGGTCTGAGCCAATCACAATGCTTCCCCATAGGAGTGGCTGAGACTGTCAAGGAGGTATATCGGGGCAGAGCCAGCAAAAGTCAAACATAGTAATGGCTAATCAGCATCTTCTCATGGAGATGCATTAAATCAATGTATCTCTATGAGGAAAGTCCAGTGTCTCCATGCAGAGGGTGGAGACACTGAATGGCATGCACACTGTGTAGCTCTGCCCCAGGAAGCACCTCTAGCAGCCACCGGAGGAGTGGCCAGTGGAGTTATCACTAGGCTGTAATGTAAACACTGCATTTTCTCTGAAAAGACGGTGTTTACAGCAAAAAGCCTGAAGGGAATGATTATCCTCCCCAGAACAAATGCAATAAAGCTGTAGTTGTTCTGGTGACTATAGTGTCCCATTAACATGTAACACTAATAATATCAGTGTTACTATGGTAAATGGCAATAAACATTTTCAGACAAAGTTGTATAATAGTATCTTTTTCCCCCAGTTTTCAAAAATTGAGTTGCTCATTATATTCAAGTAAATATGGTATTTCTACATTGTCACATAAAACAGTGTACACAAGTTTGTTCATTCACAGCAATTGCCAATTTAAACCGTAGATAATGTGCTTCTGATAAATAGGCTAGTGTAACAAGAATGGATTGGATGGTAAACTGCCCATTTTGTTTAAGAGATGCTTTAAGCACCTACAGCACACCTGGTCCCGTCCCACCACTTTTGAACTATTTGACACTTTCCTGGCTCTGTCTAGTGGCTGCAGTCATAACAGTTAGCACTGATAAGCTAAAGTAGAAGTCCTGATGTCAGACCTTATTCACCAACAAGTTGAAGAAATGTAAAATAAACTTCACAAAAATATGGCAAGCCTACATATGATCTGTTCTCAAAGTACTGCCAACACTTACCCCCTGCAATATCTTTTCTTGGGTCATGGGAGAAAGCATCAGAAGCAGTATAACTGCTATATCTAATGAACACAATGAGACACTAATAAGAAACAGGTGAGACCTATACCCCTATCGCCACCATGGACATAGAAGAACCCATGCAGATTGGAGCACTAAATACCATGCTCACAGTAACTGAAAAAGCCAGAAGGAGAGCCACATGCCTTTGCTTCTATTGTGGCAACATCAGCTATTGCTCAATACGTCCTCCTCGCCCTAAACATAGCCATGTGGGGGCTCTGTATCACCATCCAGCAAGTCCTCCATGGCGCCTTTTTTGTTCAACTCTGCATGCTACTGGACCGAAAAGACCACCTAACCAGACCAATGGCACCATCACAGCCCTGGCTAACCCTGCTCCTGTTCCAGAGCCTCAAAGGGAGGCTGCTGTGGCTACCTTCCAATGCCCAGTCTCTGTCTCCGCTAACATATCCTGCTCCAACAGAGAGGTTCTGTCTCCAGGCTGTGTAATTCACTCCAATGGAACCGTGGTTTGCAGAGAAGATCTTTGAACAGGCACTGCCTTCTCGAAGGATAACAACCTGCAAAATGTTCCAACACTCTTGGATCCTGATGCCTATACAGACCTGGATTCCCGTTCTGAGCCTGAACTGGAACCTGTAGTTGAAGCCCTGTCTGAACTGGATCCTAAAGTTGAGGCCCTGTCTGTTTGCCCCTGGAGGGGGAGCTCTGTCACAGACAGCAAGGCATGGCTGCCCCTTTAATAGACCTGGCTGGGTTTGAACTCACAGCTCCAGCATCCCAGTCAGGTTCTCTGCCATGATATCCACCAGGGGCTTTAGTATCTAGTTGCATTATTCTATTTCCTGACCCCTTGCCTGGATTGAGCAGTACTGATCCACCTGCAACCCTTTTCCAATTAGGGGCAGCTGCATTTAATTAGCAGGCTGTAAAAGCCAGCCCTGCCTGAAACCTAGCATCTTGTCATTTTGCCTGTTTGGCGTTTCCTGCCAGATCTCTGCTTCGCTACTGACCGATTTCCTGGACTCTGACCTCTGCCTGCTTTACTGACTACGTTACTCCGCTGCCAGCCCTGACTTCTGCTTCTCGTCTGACCCTGCCTTTGGATTTCTCCTTAATCTGTACTGTGCTTTTGCCTCCTTCCTGTGCCATCTCCTGGTAAACTGTTACATAAGTCCCCAGTCCAGCCACAGCGACTGTGAGCAGAAGTGCTGCTGTTTGTCCCCTGTTCCAGCTAGGAAGCGGTCAATTGGCAGAAGTACCCAGCCGGGGTACAGGAAACTCCGCTACAGTAGATTTACGAAACCGCAACTCAGGCTGGTCCAGTATGCATCGATTAATAACCTATTTGATTGTAACTAAAAAGATATAGCATCTAAACATGGTGGCTGACACTAAGCAGGCTCATTGCATGTTTTGGTTTTTACCTCTAAGGAGGTGACCATGGATCCTAAACAAGCTAACATACAACAGTATTGCACAATGCTATGGTGTAACTTATTTAGTAGCAAGTCACTGTATGAGTAGGGACAAGTCAAGCTAGTGAGGAGGGCATTTCATGGGATGTCAGCGTTCGCTGTTTTTGGGGTGCAAGGAGGTATGACTAGTAGCTCCATGCGTGGCTGCAAACTTCACCCAATGCCCAAACTTGGTAGTGTATAGGGATACGCAGTAGAGACGTCTGGCCAAACGTGAGGGATAGTGGCCCTCCAGCCCTAGGTCATCATGAAGGCATGCATCCCTTTAGCATAGGCTCGGATGCTCGTATTTCAGGCCAAATCTGAGCTCCCACTGGTCTGTCGCCGCCCACTCCTGGGGGTTAGCCCTGCAGGCCTTCAGCCTAGGCATGTGTAGGGAATGTGGCTTAGTAGCTTGTTGGTAAGTTGCGCCCGGAGGGATCCCACTCTGCTCCAGTCCTCCGCTTCTTCCAGTTTTGAGGTCAAGGGTTCTGCAAGTTGCCACAAGCCAATAACCATACTTTTATTAAAAGTAACACCAACATTGGACAGAAAATAACACTAATATATTAAAATAAATATATAAATATATATATATATATATATATATTTCTATAGGAATGAACAATATATTGATATTAGTTTAATATCAATGTACATTTCAGTTCTATGTAACAGATTTTTTTTAAATGTAATGAATTATCTGAGTAAAGTATAAAATTTGATTAAAACTATTATATGCAAAACAGTAAGGACTAGATAAATTAAATTATGCTTACACAACTTCAGAAAACAGGCAAAACACAAATGCAAAGGGCCTCTATTCTATTCCAATGTTGGGAGGCATGCAGGTCCATCCATTCATTCTAGACATCACTAATGACACAAGTTGCACCACTGGTAGGTCTCTAGGTCTGTCCTGCTTTCATATGTACCAAAAGTTGGGAGTTATGCTATAGATTTGGAGAATAACCCCCTCCACGTTCCCACAGCTATTTCAAAATTCAGATTGAATTTTGTGACATCCAGGAGTTTGCTGAATAACCCTGAAAGGTATTCACATTTTTGAATAAAAAAAAAAAAACCCACGACACTTTAATGAATAACTTTACTAAACCGATTTTTCCAACCTGGATTTTATAGCTTAAACTTTCAGCTGTCATTTTTCATTGCTATTTACCAGATTGGTAATGGTGGAGCCTGGGTGACTTGCAAAACGCAGTCTCTATAGCACTACTTAGTGAATTGGTCATAGACCCCAAATAACATTTTTAACTGGGTGAAAAATTATCACAATATGTCCGCCGCCTTACTTGCCAGCCTGGACTCTCCAACCATGGATCCATCCAGGGCTTTGATCCAATCCCACAGCGAGCACAGGCTAATGGACGTGGATAATCTCTAGAACACTCACTGACTAACTCTCTGATGTATAGAGAGGATGGAGTTGCATGGTGGTTGCAGCAGTAACATGGTTTCTCACAAGCTTTGGATTGCCGGCCTGAGTAGGAAGGGGTTACGCTGGAGTCCCAGTAACTGAAACTGGCTGGAGAAGCAGTGACTGCACGGGGGTAGCGGCTCATGGTATAAACCCACCCGTGTATTGTGATCTCGCACACTACTGGTACTTTGAAATTATGCCCTCTCATAGTGCTGGCTACTATCTGGACATTGTGCTTGTGTGAATGGGGAAAAAAAAAAAAAAAAACCTGCGCGGCTGTGGTATTATGCTCAGTCTTAAAGGGAAAATATAGGTACCAAAACAACTTTAGCTTAATGAAGCAGTTTTGGTGTTTGGATCACACCCCTTGCAGTCTTACTGTTCAGTTCTCTGCTACTTTGCTTATGCAGCCCTAGTCACACCTCCCTGAATGTGAAACACAGACTTTACATTTCCCCAGACATAGGATAGCACTCATGTAGCAGAATAGTGATTGATTTAAAAGAGTGATCTAAGAAATCAGAAGATTAGATTTGAGGCCATTTTCAAAGAAAAGGAGGCAATATTTTTTCCAGCTTGTTTTTATTTAAATGGCACTTAAAGACATTGCTAATGTGTTAGCTTCACAGACCAATTCAGAGACTGAAGAGAGATTATCTGGCACCAGATCACAGGAAGCAAGCAGCGGGGGCAGCAGGTCCATTTTCATACTCTGTCAACTACCAGGCAACACAGCCACAAGGGTCAGTTATTACGTACGGCAAAATGGCAAACCCAGGGGTTAAGGACAATGCACAATACAGACATCTGTAAATTGTGGACATCTATACAAGTATAAAAGTTAATAACCCTTTGTGTGTGACAGGAGATGTAAGAGGTGTCAGCACAGCTCAACCAGCAAAATGGTGCTCCACAGGTAGATAAAAGACATGCCAGGTGCAGAAACAACTGCAGTTACATCATGTTACAAGTGAGATGAGAATACAAAGATTAATAAACACTGTTTTGGTTCCTTCCAGTATTTTACATGTTTACTTTCCAGCATAGAGAAGTGCCCTTCAGATCAGAAGGTGCAGGTGTGTGGACTTTACATAATGGGAAAACCAGATAGCGCAAAGTCCAAAAACAGGCTATTGCTTTACCAATAAATCTATATAAGTATCTTTATGGGCATCTTCTGTATTTATGCCTGAATAAATTTTTTATCCACTTAGAATAAGAAAAGAAATCTTGATTTTTGAAGCACTCTCAAAGACTTCTAGAATGGAACAAATTAACATAATCACATCTGTTCTAGTGCTAACATTTTGTTCATGAATTGACGTGGAGGTCACTGCTCTACAACCACCAACAAAGCACATAAAGTTCTTGTAAAGCAAGATCTTCTAGCACAAATCTAGAAAATGTGAAACCAGAATAATCTAGAAACTGGCTCATAACTGCTTTGGTACAAAGTGGCAGGAGAAATCGGTTAAAGAGGACACCACTAAAATGCAAAAGGCGTTTACTCCAATTCTATAGGAGTAATTTCTCAAATCTTTTCTACACATCTGTGCTTCCCTGAAGTCTTGCGCTTACAAGACATGAATTAGAATTCAGGAACATGTATATTGTACAGGTTGGAGTCTACCAGCACCTTCATGATTTGCTTTCTTTCTTGTTAAGATCTGTAAATTTGCAAAAATAGAATGAAAAACCCCTCTGCAACTAGTGTGTTGATTTAATGCCTTGCAGGGGCAGACAGGCACATGTTTTAATACTAAACCAGGTCCAGACTAGCTCCACTGGAATGGCATACTCAGTATTCCCAGAGTGTTGAGGAGTCGATTGTCTCCGCATTGGCTTTAAGGACACCAGCATGGTCTCCCTTCAGGTACAGGCCATTCACCTTTATGGCTACCTTGTTGAAGTCACAGAACTCAAAGAAGAAATCTACTGGAGAGGAGCTACTGCTGGTAACAGAAGTGTCGCTACCCACGGTCCAGTAGTTTCCTGTTGAATCTGCAAATAGAAAAAAGTGATTGTTAGGATGCAGATACAGTAGAAACACTTACATACACATAAGTCACAGAAAATTCCTTATAAACACCACCTTGAAATGCAAAACCCTTTTTTTTTTCAGAACAAACGCAAATATTTTGGTACAAGAACCCACCTTTGAGTCTGTATGCACCATCATTAAATTCCAGTTGAAAGACATCATAAATTGAACGGTTTGAGTCAAGGGTCCCTGTCATTTTACGGCAGCCTATAAATCCATGCTCTCCCCTTAGAACAATTAGGGGACGATTAATGAGTTTCATCAGGAAGAACTCAGTCTCTCCTGTGGGGGAAAAAAAAGCAATTTAACAAGGCAGCTGGTATAAACATTATTTCACTGACAAAGGAAGCAGTGAGGCTTGTAACAGAACCAGAAGGCAACTAAAACAAGTTTCATCATAAATTAATTTAAACTTGTGCACATGATATTAATAGGACAAAATAATGTAATTCCTTTATGCTGAAGTGTTCAGGGTGTCTCATGATTAAAAGGTTTGTGGTCAATGTTGGAGCTTTCATTTAAGAATTCACCCACATAAAAATTCAAATAAGTAAACTGATTTACAAAAGTACATCCACATAAAAAAAAGGAGGTTATTATATGAAAATCCTTGATAAACTCACCGGGAGCATCAATAGAAGCAGCCAGCTGTCCATTTTTCTTGGCAGTCACAAATTTACCATTTACAGCCTTAAGGGTTATACGGTGGTCACGCCAATCAATATCAAAGAAGCAGTTGTCATTCCTGAAACATAAAATAGAATAAAGGGTCACAAGGATCAACATGTGTATTGTAAAAGTAATTCACTTATTTGTGAAGATCCAACATTTAAAGGCAAAGCAATAAACTTCTTTCCTCCTAATAAAATTCTGTTTACAAGAGCTTGCCACTGATCAATAAACTGAATTCTTAACTGTACCACAATTGGTGTCTGCATGGAACATCCTTACAGTTAGCGATGTCTTATGCACCCATTGTGTTTTTTTGCATAAACTGTAAAGTGTTCTGGATAAAAAAAAACCACTCTTCTAGACCTTTGTTGCCTTTGACACGGTTTATCATATTCTCCATCAAACTCTTCACATCATCTGTCTCAATGACACTGTCATATTGTCATTTTCCTGTTGCTACAAATCAGTGTCACTTTTTCAAATAACACCTCGTTCCACTCATTCTGTCTCTACTAGAGTCCCCAAGTGCTCTGTTCTTGATCCTCTTGTTTTCTTTGTATACTGCCTTTCTTTGAAAAAAGTATTAACTTAAAACCTCAGACTTTCTTTTCTCCCGCTTCCTCTTCTCTTCCATCTTTCAGAATCTGTTCTCTTCTTCATTTCTGATCTAGTGCTCTTATATACTTTGTCATATATTTTACCTTGGCAATCATGACACCTTAAAGTTGGATTTTGCACTAGAGGGTCAGGAATACATGTTTGTGTTCCTAACCATATAGTGTTCCTTTAAGCTCCATCCTTTTGTCACATTTGCCAGACACAGGAAAAATACACAAGACAGTCTCTACTTTGCCTTATGTTGTAAAGAGAACCAGTTCACAAGTGAAGAAAAGAATAACTGATTCTGAAAGGGGAAGAGAAAAGGGAATTTGGAGAAACCATACTGCCTCCCTACAGTAACAAATGCTGCAGCCAGGCTTATTTTTTCTCTCCTTTCGCTCCTTACAACTCACCTCTCTATCAATCCTAACATTAGCTTCCTGTACCCTATAGAATTAAATTCAAAATACTAACTCTTACTGAAATCTCTAGATAACTTTACCCCCTGCTAAATTTTTTCACCAATTCAAAGGTATGAATGACCTTCTAGCTTCTGATGCTTGTATGCATACTGCCAACTCATGCATGCAAGACTTCTAGGGCAGCTCCACTCCTTTGGAGCAGCCTGCCTACTCCCTTTAGATTCTCCCTTAGTCGTCAATCATTTAAGGTTCCCTACAAGTCAACTGCTTCTGAATAGCCTCCCAGGGTAACTTATTTCACAAACTTCTTTGTCTCTCTTAGAGGGTCACACTTAAACCTAATTTTCCAATTCTGCTAACTTCCCAAAATGTCACTTTGTTTCTACTCCCTATGCTGCCCTTTCTATTTTCCCTGTAACGATTTGTAATTGTCTCATTTATGGTTACATTTTCCCCTTCATAATATTGTAAAGCACAGGGGAAGAGGCTGGTGCTATATAAATGCAATAACTAAGGACCACTCTAGGCACCCAGACCACTTCAGCTTAATGAAGTGGCCTGGGAGCCAGGTCCAGCTAGAGTTAACCCTTTTTTTAATAAACATAGTTTCAGAGAAACTGCTATGTTTATGTTAAGGTTAACCCATCCTACAAATCCTCTAGTGGCTGTCTCATTGACAGCCGCTAGAGGCACTTGCGTGATTCTCACTGTGAAAATCACAGTGAGAACACGCAAGCGTCCAAAGGAAAGCATTATGAATGCTTTCCTATGAGACCGGCTGAATGCGCGCACAGCTCTTGCCGTGCATGCGCATTCAGCCGAAAGGGAGGAGAGGAGGCGGAGAGCTCCCCGCCCGGCACTGGAAAAAAGGTAAGTTTTAACCCCTTACTCTCCCCAGAGCCGGGCGGGAGGGGGACCCTGAGGGTGGGGCACCCTCTGGGCACTATAGTGGTCCTTCAAAACAACACAAGTCACCAGAATCACAATAGCTTAATGCAGTGGTTCTGGTGTCTTCAGGGTAAACACTAGCGTGGGATAAAAGGGGAGCATAAAAAAATAAAAATAAAAAAAATCACCTTTTCAAAGTGACGCAAGCTGGGCTGTTTGTATTCCTGACATTACAGTGTTCCTCTAAATTATGTGTGCTTGGTAATCATACAAATTTAAAAGATCTTTCCACTGACAGACCGGTGATTAATCATAGCTATGCTTAAATCTGTTATGGACAACTAATAAAGCAGAATCACTAATCAAAATGAAAGCCTATGAAAACATTTATATATCTAACAGTTCTTAACTAGGGTGAGTAGGTGCATGCTCTTCTCCTCCCCTCAAACAAATGCCCCATACTCCTCCTCCTCCTCCTCCTCTAGATATTATATCCTAAAAGCACCACAAGGTCCATAGAAAATATTGGTAATTAATGGTAATGTCCAGAGACTCAAAATTAAAATCTAAGCCCAGAGTCCACTCATCTCAACCCTGTAAATACAGTTATACCTTCTACTTGTACTTCACACATTAAACATCCCTGGACATACAAATATTTTGTCCATTAAAAAAAAAAAAGGTTTCATTGTTTGGTTGTTTTCTAGCCATTTTCTCAATATAATCCCATATGCACTTAACAGATGAGGTAGCAGCATGTTAACAGTTCGAGTACCACAAATCAATTTAGCTTCTCTGTGCACAGAGCAGAGAATGGAAGGGTTTAGAGAATCTTTCCATGTTTATTAACAATACAGAACCTTAAAACTTACATGAATTAACTGAATCTCCTTCTAAATTAGTCTTTGTTGATTGATTCAAAGGCAAATATTACAATTCAAAAGAAAAACTAAATTTTCATCTCCGATTTGTATGTCAGCTAGAATGACCATATATCAATATCCTTAAACTTCTTAACTGCGAGCTGCTATGAGTTTCAAGAACACACAATTTTGATATTGCCGAATAAGATTAAATTTTTTTGCAATGAAGTTAACACATCAATAGTGAAACGTTCTTTCATTCTATTTATGAATCGTTGTGCAGGTTTGCGGTATAGCAAAGCCTGTGGAAGTGTTAGAGTTTATTTAGTTTAATTTAGGTCCACTTGTGGTTACACCTCCTCTTCAACTTTTTTAAATGCATAATGAGAAAGAATTGGTCACAACAGGAAGCCATAGATGGAAACATGTACCTTTCCTGTTTAGACACTGCATACATGCTCCACTGTGTATTAAAAAAATTGAATAGGTATAACTGGTTACAGCATAACATGTAAAAAGCTGGAAATGTCAGAATACCATAACTACTAGCAGACTTACGGAGCAGAAGCATTTGCCTGTATTCCTCCTGTACTGGTGAGGGACCAGTACTTTCCAGTGTGAGTCCGGAAAGCACACTTCTTTGTATCCTTGTTAATTTCTAGTTGGAAAGTTTCTTGGTCACTCTCTTCCTCCTGATTGGCTGAGAGGTCAAGACCTAAAATAAAAATTATACGGTCAGACAGCTAGAGCAATATGAAAGCTTTATGTTCATGTTCTAAGCACCAATGTAAAGGCACATTAATACTTTTGAAAACAATAGTGTGAATGTCATGTATTTCTGCAGAACAAAAATTATTGAATAGGATTCAAAAATTCATTTGTTTCGTGTTAAACTGTCCGAAACTCCTAACCAGAACAGAAAACCACATTGGAAAACTCTTTAGTCTTTGAAAGGTTTCTCTAAAAATTTTTGAATATTAAAGCATAAGCAATTACAGAAGATTGAGTTACAAGTTTCCAAATGAATAGAACCCAAGGTAGAACAGGATATATAATCTACAGACCTTGGACATGCACAACGCAAGCCATAATATCACTTTTAGAAAATCTTGCTTATACATCAATAGCTCTCAAGCAAGCGGTAACAGTGAAATAAATCCCCCAAACTATTACTTCTAACTGGCACTGAAGCATATGCACCAATAATCGCCAGATGCAAAGTATGTACTGGAAAGCAAGACAAAACCTCATCTACATTGCACACCAAATTGCATGCAGTCTTAATCTGGCTAGGCAAAATATTCCCACTGCCAATGTGCCACTTGCAAACATCTTTTTGTTTTACAGTGCTGACTAAAGATTCATTCAATGTAACAAGAAGTAGAAAAGGCAGTGAAATCTCTAAGGTGGGATTCAGTGGCATCACATACTGTAGCTGGGTCTAATAACAGTCCATCCATATACTTTTTATGCAAAGGAATAAACCTATAAACTATTTTTCTTGTTTCATCAGGTGTATTTATGCAAAGCAGATTGTCTGGTATTTTTCAATTCTATTCTGTAAAGAAGCAGTTGTAGTCCCCAATGATCTGACATCCTACACCTTGCTGTATATTAGAAGCCATGGGGAGAGGTCAATGATTATCTATTTGTGGAAATCAGCATATCAAGTTTAAAAAGATAATCCTTAAAAACCATCAATCAAGTTTACATTTGCAATTGACATGTATTTTTTTTTTTTTTTAACAGCCTTTCACTACATCCTTTTCTTCTAAAACCTTGGAGCCATCTTGTAATCAACCCCAAAGGTTAGGTTTTCCCTCAAAGAAACCCCATTTTCAACTACATTACAGAACATTATTCACAACTCAACCCACGTGTCCCTTAAATATTGAAACCATCAACTACAGTTTCCTTCCTGCTGCTTTTTGCTTTAACCTCCATTTCCTTCAAGAGGAACCTTGCCTTCAAGATGCTACGGAATGCAACTCCTGTGATTCTCATTCTTATGACACACGGCTGAGTGGTAGGAATGTAATTCACCACATCTTAAAAGTATAGGACACCTCCCCAATCTAATGTGCACCTAAATCTAGCCACCTTCAACATACAGCATTGGGTATTCTGCTGTACACCACATTACTGCACCAATTAGAAGAGTTTAACTCTGCATTGTAGTGACACCCATTATAAACCACAATGATGGTGCAGGCTTTTTAGTTATACAGCAATTAAAATATCTTCAATAAAAATATCCTGTGCAAACTTATACATTATACTATCAGACTAATTTATTGTCAGATCTTTATTGTGTAATAATGAAGACAATTTAAATGTTTAAGACTATCCAGCATGACTGGTGAGATTGTTAGGTGTATGGGTACAAAGGAGGTGATTGAAAATCAGGGGCACTGGTAGCTGGCATGAAGACTGGGAACCTCAGCCTAAATGTAAATGTCACAGGTCCTCCTATGTAGGACTCGTATACCATAACCCGATGTCCGGCTCTAAAGACAAACCTGTTCTACGAATAAAACAGACAAAATCTTTGAATGCATCCAGAGTATTATATAAACCTGTATTTTTAAACTCCACACCATGCTCTATTAATTTCAAACCTGCTTCAAAACCATGATGCACCCACAATACTCCCAACGTGATCTTGTATAATTAACTCCTAATACTGTGCATTAAAGTGGTACTCTTAACAAGTTGAGAGAAAGAACATCTCAGATTACAGAGGACTCTGGGTAATGAAAGTGTGCCAATAACCAGACCTGGAACGTTTTAGAATTAACAAAACCAATGACAGCAATTCAATAATAAAAACATGCTGTTCACACATACAGTATACTGCAATTTTAATTTATGGGTATACTTTAATATGTTTAGTAACTGGCAGCATGTCTGACTTAAACTTTTAAAAATGTCATGGTCACAACACAATCTCAGTGTACCAAACCAGTCACTTATCCAGGTCATCCTTGAACCATTATCTCAGTACTTCTCCGTCTCTGCTAATACCAAGCAATTTGGTGAATGGAATTCTTTTCACCAAGCAGTTTATAATGGTCACGTGTGGCTGTCTGCAAAAGAGTCTAAACAAAAAATCCCAACTGGCTGCAGCTGCTCAGTAATCTCTCCAGTAGGATTTGATTACTTGTATAAGCAATCCACAACAATTACAAACCTTTGGCATTCCAGCTGTTACTAAGCATGCCACAATGCCCAGCTATAAAACAGTCTTTGTGACGAATAGTAAAGCAATGTAAATGTCGTTTTCATGGACCATGTCTGCAGAATATTTTCTCCAAATTTATAACTAAAGGCAAGCCAAATATACCACAGACAAACTATATTTATCTGGAAAACAAGACTGCCATTCTGCAATTTCATTAACCTTGAGTGTGCTTGACAAGGTGCATTATATTAGGAAAAGTGGTACAACGATTAAATGTTTGCCAAGAACATGTTACAGCTTTGTTTGGTTCTGCCACTTTTGACTGCTTGAGAAGGACAAGACGTGAGGTACACAACTTGTGAGAAGATATACAAATTATTACACACAAACCACCATAATATATCTATCTAGGGCAGTACAATTAGAATAAGGGTACATGGCACTAGCAAATACATGGCCAATCTTCCAAATTCAAAAATTGTGTTCATCTACAGGTTGAAGGCAGGAAAGTACACAGTCTGCAATAAATGCAAAAGAAAGAATGCTGAATAACAGAAAAAAAAAGGGGGGGAGGGGGAAGAGGAGTGCTCCATTTTAGTCGTTTTACCACATGTTAGCCATAGACAAACATTTATTTTGTCTTAATACCCAGCTATCCAAACCATATTTGGGTTGTTTTGAATAGTCAACCGACATGTGTTTCCTCCTATTTGTCTAAAGGAGGGGTATGAGGTCATTAATATTCTCTGGCAAAGAGTATGGAAGTCACCTGGAAAGAGGAAGCGAATCAGGAAGTTTTTACCAGACCGAACAGTCATAAAATGTGTCATGCCGGAAAGGTGGTGGGATTTAGAATCTAGTCTTTCCCCAAATATGGAAATAAAGCAACCTATATCCAATTCTAGCCTACAGCCAAGTTAGGCTAGTTTCTACATATTAATACTGACACTTATATAGTGCCAACTTATTTACAATATTATAAAATGGGAAATTTAACAATAAATGAGTTACAAAATGTTACAGGAACAATAAGTTTATGAGGACCCTGCTCAGATGAGAGTTCAATTTAAATTAGAAATAGTGCAGAGCTCCAGATATGTACATTTAATGAGACCTGGAAAATACTGACCACTAATTGACAGGTCTCTGGGTCAACCTCCTTCTCCTGGGTACATATGACCAACCACAATCAATAAGAGCAAGTGCCGATTCCAAGGGAGCGAAGTATTAAAGTTCCCTTCATGTTTGTGCTGCATTCCAATCACTGGTATGAATTTGTATGTAAGCCAGGAAGTGAGAATTGTGTCACCGACACGGTTTGGAGATGGAGATATGAGCTTAAAGGACCACTATAGTGCTAGGAAAAAAAACACCCGCCTGGCTCTGGAAGGGGGAAAAAGGGGTAAAAACGTACCTTTTTCCAGCGCTGGGCGGAGAGCTCTCCTCCTCCGATCCTTCTCCTGGGCTGAATGCACACGCGCGCATTCAGCCAGTCACATAGGAAAGCATTCATAATGCTTTCCTATGGACGCTGGCGTGCTCTCACTGTGAAAATCACAGTGAGAAGCACGCAAGCGCCTCTAGTGACGGTCAATGAGACAGCCACTAGAGGAAATAGGGGAAGGCTTAACCCATTCATAAACATAGCAGTTTCTCTGAAACTGCTATGTTTGTGAAAAAATGGGTTAAACCTAGCTGGACCTGGCACCAAGACCACTTCATTAAGCTGAAGTGGTCTGGGTGGCTAGAGTGGTCCTTTAAGCTTCTTTTGTCAGATCAATAAATATGTCTAAACAAAAGCAGTCAGTGAGAGCAACCCGACTAACTTCAATGAGCTAAAGGGTTATACTGCCTTAATTGTCCCCTTAAAGGAAGACTCCCACCCCCTAAACAATTTCAGTTCGTTGAGTTATGGGGCAGGAATTAATCAGCACTATCTTACCAAAGGTTGGTTCCCCAGTGCCTAACAGCACTGCCCCTTCATTTACTTCCTCCTGGCCGCTGCAGTATGAGGAAGGTTTGCTGGAAGTTGTGCGATAGCCCGGGATCACATGACCTTTCACTGGCTGCCCTTTGAGAGAAAGTCCATACTATTTCACTATAGATTTCCTTAAATTTTACCATTATGCTTTTGGCAGACATTTGAAAACTAAACATATGGAGATCATATGCTTGAAAACAGAGCTTCGGGAACAGATATAAAGTGTATGGCTGCAGGAACATTCCAAAATATTGTGACAGATCTGTTTTAAGAATTTAATAGAGTTGTTTGGGCTGTACTATACCATATTTCTTCTTATTAGTTTTAAAGTGTACATTAGTCTGCATTCACATCAGTAACAGATCACATACCAACTACTAAAGGGTCACTTCTATAAAAGACTCTTACTACTATCAGATTTTAAGTAGTTTCTGCAACTAGATTTTATTTCTGGGATTCCTATATTTGAATGACTGAATACCAGTGTTCCTCTGGTTTCTATACAACTGAACATATGAAACAAATTACATTTTAATTCTACGAGTGCTGTTTCTACTTGTACTTTTTAGTGCTAATATATTATTGTTTAAACAATCTCTGTTCAGAATAAGCACCTTATGTTTCATTTATTAAAGTGGTTATGCTTTAAAGTAAAGAAGTTAGAATATAGTTCTGTTAAAAGGAACATGAAAAAGTAATGCACAAGCCTATTGGTGAAGTTGGATTCTCTACCTTGTTACTGTACCTGCGAAAAACTGTACTTTGGTAACTTTTGCCGAAAGCTATTGAGTTCTCAACTGACTTTCATATTTAAGCTAAAATGACAGATGAAAAATTACCAAGATGAAATTTTCCAAAACTGGTAGCAGAGCTTGAAATTTGCAAGTGTTATTTCAATGGAACTCACTGTCGAATAAGAAAACTTCAGTGTAATGTGGGCAGAAAATTCACTGATATATCTGTATACAGACAAAATGTGTGTTTCAGAACTGGTCACATGGCAAACTGTCCCACATCAGCATATGTGACTCAGCATTAAAGGCAGGCAGTCTATATTCCCAAACAGTAAGTTTTTGGGTGCTGTACAACCAGGGCCAGATAAACATAGGGGCTGATGGAGCTGTAGCTCCAGGCCCACTGAAAAAAAAAATTATATATATATATATATATATATATATATTATTATTTTTTTTACACAGACACTACTCTTAGGGCTGCCATGTATTTCTAGTTTATTTCTTATCGTTGCCAGGTATTTGAGGCTGCCTAGCCGGTACCGGTATTGCAGTAATACCGGCAATAGAAATGTCTGAGTATAAACAGATTATTCTGCAATACCAGCGCCGGCCAGTAGGGGGTCGCTGTTTGTCTGGAGAGAGGCAGGGATAAGGCGTTACATCATGTACCTCCCTGCCTCTCACTACTCACTGATCCGCAGGGAGCAGCTCTGCACAGAGTCCGGACAGCAGCTCCATCCTGCGAGACATGGGTACGGTAAGATACTTGGGGAAGCTGAGACATTGGGACACTGGGCGACATGGGGACACAGACACTAGGTGACAGACATGGAGACACAAGGAGATATGGGGACACTGGGCAACTTTGAGACCTGGGGCCCTCCCAGTGTCGCCATGTCTCCCAGCCTGTGTCCCTAGTATCTCAGTATCCCCATGTCTCCCAGTGTCCGTAGTATGCCAGTGTCCATAGTGTCTGAGTGTTTCCAGTCTCCCAAAGTCTCAGTGTCCCCTAGTATAAAAAAAAATCTCAGGCACTCACTGATATATTTAAGCAGGTTTATTGGACACCACAATGTTTCAGCATGTACCTAGGTCTTTATCAAGTCTCCAGTGTCCCCTATGTATCACAGTGACCCTTATGTATCAGAGTGTCTCAGTGTCCCTGATGTCTGTGTCCTTAGTGTCCCCAGTGTTCCAGAGTCCCCATGTCTCACAGGGCCCCCAAGTGTCTATGTCCTAGTATAAAAGAAAAAAAAAAAAAAGCTCAGGCACTCACTGTGATAGATTTAAGCAGGTTTAATGGACACCGCAACGTTTTGACCTGTACCAAGGTCAAAACCAAGCCTCCAGTGTCCCCTATGCATCACAGTGTCTCAGTGCTCAATATCTCCCAGTGCTCCCCTCATGTCTCAAAGTCACCCAGTGTCCCAATGTCTCCCAGTGTCCTAGTGACATGGGGACACAGACATGCCCCTTTTTGTGTATGTTCAACCCTTTCGGCAGTTCTGGTTATGTGATTTGTGCCAGTGGCCCACCCTTTTACCCCATTCATAGACTTCCTGCTTTACTGGACACTGCTGTTAGGAGGTATGGGATTACTTGAAAGATGAAAGCGTGAGATTAGCATAGGGTATGTGTTTTCTCATAACTGCATCCTATGAGTTTCTGGCACCCTCTCCATCAGATATATGACGCTTAGGAGGTAGGACTGTTTTAGTGTTTTTGGTAAATAAAATTTTGTAATTAGGCCCATCATAATTGTCAGCACCAGGCCCACTGGGCTCTTAATCTTGCCCTGTGTGCAACCAGGGATGTCACTGCACAGACCCATCTATCAGAGACTCCTGTTTCAGACAGTAGTCAAAAGCGCCTGCAGGTGAAATGGTCTCAATGCCCCCATGTCATTCAGAGCAAAAATAACCTGAGTTGGATCCATTTTGCCACGTTTGGAATGAGACAGATTGGTGGTTTAAGTCTTTAAATGTTGCATTTACCACAGCTATTTTTTAGATTTCACTTATTTATTGACAAACTCAAGAACACCACTTTCCCTTAGAATGCAATTAATATTTTCCAATCAAGCCACTGCTTGTTTTTTTCCTCCATATTCCTATAAGGAATCATTAAGCGGTATTAGTTTTCCCAAATGTTTTGGTTGATAAACAGACTGCCTCTACAAGGATAAACACTTGCACTTTTCTCTTGATAATACATTACCCCAGAGTATGCGCTTGGAAGTTGCGTCTTTGCAAGACATGAGTAATATTACACAGTGCATGGCTGAGTGCAACCCTCTTGCTCAAAAGATTTAGCACGTTATCCCCATAGCAGTATATTGCCCAGTTATGTAACCAAGGCTTCTACAAGCAGAGTTTACATTGCACTGAGTATCTATACATTTCTTCCAAGCAAGTACAGTTTGTCACACCTTTATAAAAATAAAAAGTATATTCCCTACCTTGCACTTTTGTTTTTTAAATTACTGCACCAGATTGTCGCTTATTTTAGCTTTTCTTTTTATAGTTGGGTGCAGTGTGGTGTTACTTTTATGCAATATGAATGTTCAATATCATGATTTATTTGATTTTCTTTACTCAAAAAAACAGGCTGCAAAACCCAGTAAAGTATATGTATAAAACATGGTTTGAAGTGGATAGCAGTTTTAGTGATTGTATGGAATAGAGACTGGGATACAATCCAAATTTATTTCCATTGCAGCATTTCCTTTAGGATCATTTTAAGCTACCATTGCATTTTCTGCAAACGTGTCTCACCACTGATCATACATCTTAACATGGGGCTAAAATTTACTTTTTGAAATGCATATGCCGGTATATCTGGATACCCAAATTTTATAAGTAAAAGTCATACTAGGAAATTGGCTTAATCTGCTGTAGCCACCATCAGGTTTAATTACACGTGAAGAGTGCCTAATAATGATGAGTCCTAAAATCAATAGCCACCATATTAAACCCCAGCCAGCATTAGGAGCGTTATAGTAAAGATCGGAAGACACAGATGGCTTGTTCTAGTATTGGCTTCTGGTAGATATACCCGTATTTAGAATTAAACAGTTCCTATGCATTCAAGGAATACATTTGAGAATGTGACATAATGAAGCAATTACGAACATATTTGCTGACAAACCCCACAACTATGGCATGGGGTGGGTCTGAGGGGAGTGAAGACCAATCCTACCCCAAAATAAGAACAGCTAATACATAAAAGCTAATCCACAAGGGAGAAAGCGGGTTGGTTAAGAGCAGTCAGAATGTAGGGGACCCTGTAGGGTTAACCCAACCCCATTTGCAGCCTAGATGTGGGTGTGGAGCAGCATGCAACTCTAGCTAGCGCCATGAGCAGACAAAGCCTCCTTTCTCTATAGGGTAGGGATGTGTGCTTAGGGGAGTGGGTGGGGGTATAGAGCTCGTGAAATCAAGCAAAACGTGTAAATCTCAAACCAGCAGAGTGTAGGTTTCACACCATGCAAACACCGTTAACTTACACCGATCACACTAATTATAAGGAATACCAAACCTCTTCCAATCCTGTAAATACAGATAAAGACAATGAAAAATAGGGGAAATTAAATCGGCTGTGGTTATACTGATAGAACGCTTAATCTGATACATTGTCACAATATGGAATTCTAACTGCAAATAGAAAACATGGTAATTTGGGGAATAGCTGGACGTATTCACAGAGGAATGGTCCAGGCAGAGACAGAGTAACGGGAAGCACTGGAGACGTGAGTGGGGAGGGAGTGTCTGAAGGGGAGGGGGAGATCACTCAGCAACTTCCCATTCCTTTGTATTGTGGATGCAGCAGCACACTCAATCAGGATTATTCACTAAACTCCGATCTGTAGCAAAGAAAATGGGGAATGGTATAACGGAGACAAAGTCTTGTTTCTCAATCTCCCATTCTCCTATAGTCAAAGCTTGGCTATTTTATCCTCAGTTTTAACCATTTGGATTTAATTTCGATGCAGTTTGGAGTTTAGTGAATACAAGTAGGCAAGCTGAAGATTGAAACATATGAGCCTATCACACCGATATGGATTACACTGCAGATGAGAAGTGGGCTGAAATCTAGGGAGATCAGGTAGCCCCAGACCTGGAAATAGCGATAGCTATATACCCACACGTGCCCATCCTGCCGGTTCTAGGGGTAGCGCATCATGGGGAGATAGTAGCCACTCACCCTGTCTAGTAGACACGTTCCTCCCGTTGCCCGCAGTAAGAACCACCTGGGGGCAGCTCCTCTCCAGGACAAACAGCTCGTCCCTGCCGATTTTGCTGTTCTTGCCGGCTTTAAGCTTCCCGCTGGGGCCCGACGGGGTAAGGTAGCGGCCGTCCGACGCCCTGAATGCCACCTTGCCGGCGGAGATGTCCAGGGTGTAGCCGGTGTCGGCGCTGTAGTCGGTGCGCAGGCTGCCGTCCGAGGCAAGCAGGCGGTGGTCGGGCGTCTGGATGCTGTATCGGTTCTCTTGGAAGATGAGGGTGATGAGGGAGTCCAGACCCCAGGGCACATCTCTCTCCACAGACAGCTCATCCCCCTGGGCACCCAGCCGCGCGTACCGCTTCCTGGTTACACTATAGAGGGTGAACTGGGGGTGCATGGCCAGATGGACCCCCCACTTTTCTGCGGGGGACACGGAGGGAGAGAAGCAGCTGATTCGGTCCTCAGACCCACCTAGATACCGGCCGTAAGACTCAGACTGCAAGACCCAGCGTCCGTCCCCTTGTACACCGACCAGAAACCGGCACTCAGGATCCGGGACCTCGCTCTCCCCGGACACCCGACCATCCTTATCAGCAGAGAGGTACCGGCCCAGATGACTCTTGAACAGCACGGCCCCCGAATCCTCCCCGACCGGCTCCAGGCTCCATACCTGTTTTTTCTTCAGGCTAGAAGCTGAAGCGTTGATCTTGAAGCCAAACGTCTCGGCCGTGAGATACTTGTTATTGCAGTTAATGAGCCCGAGTTGCAGTGGTCCCGAGGTACTCATTGTGCCGGACTAAAGATGCTCTAAGTGGGGTGTTCTACTGACTGATCCATTCTGCCATATGGGGGGTTTTATAGCCTCGGTGACTTCACGTGGGGGAGGGGCCCAAAATCTGGTGAATAAAGGACCAGGGGGAAGGAGACTGGGAGGCAGATGGAGTATATTTGGGGATGTGTTGTATAGGGAGGAGCATAGAAATAGAATTGACTAAGGAAAGGGAAATAATGTCCATTATTAGATAACTGTCTTATTCATTCAGCCTGACTACCCTCGTGATAAGTAGAGCAAAATATTTTTTTGGGGAAGGGGGTTTGGGGGAGGATGCTGAGGTTAGGGAGCAGCAAACAAAAGAGAGCATCCCATGCAGAAGAGGATATTCCAAGTTCAACAACATATTCTCATACATGCATTCACGTTTTCAAGCTATGACTGGAACACTTGAACAGAACACATTCAATATCAGCACATTACCAATACAAATGAATGGAGAACATTGGGAAACATGTCACAAAGCCACAAAGAGCAGGGCTGTTTATCTTACACGATTGCACACTGCACTGGTCTTGTGCTTTCTCAGGGACAGCGGCACAGAGCAGCAAACAATAGAACGGCTCTGCAGCTGTTTATGTTTGGGAGGAGAAGTGGTCCATAATGGATGGCAAGAGGAATAAATAGGCGGAACAGTGAGACTAGCATTTTAGCAGTCACTCAGAGGATTATTCAGTAACCTTTCTATGACCACTGTATCTTTATGAGTAGAATTAAGAACCCACATCCCTTCTAAATATCCCTACCCACAAGACCTTGCCAAATCCACAGAAATTTCACTTTATGAACATACAAACCCATAATAATTACAGAAGTATAGGTTTAATGTTTTATATGAAGCAAATTCCCAGTTTCACTATGATGTTTTTGTACAAAATGGATAATAATTGTGTTCAGTTAAAATAATGCCCTATGATCTTACTATTTAATACAAATTAGTGAAAATGCATTAAAACAGGCAAATAAAGTGTAATCCACCCCCAAATGCGCAACACTTGCTAAGCATACTCAGGACCTGCAACTTATACAATGACATAAGCAGAGACCAGGGAGTAAACATTTTGGGCAATCCTGGTCCTCCCATTTCTTTTAGTGGTAGCCAGGGCTGGACTGGGAACAAAATTTGGCGTGTGCATTTTTGCTTTACAGTGCCCAATGGGAAGGGGTCAGGGCCAAAGAGAGGATGTCTACTTGTGTGACTTGTGTTTATCAGATGTCGGTTGGCAGCAGCAGCAGCATTAGAGGCAGATTTTATCACAGGCAGGAGACTCACATTATGTTTTAAAGTCTCTCTTTACTACTCCTGCAACAAGTAAAAATCAAGTTTGAAAGAGTTAACAACGAACAACCAAGCATGTTAACCGTTAGAACATTCAGTGACCAGCTTTTATTATAGTGCATATAAGGAATGACCTCCTAACTTCATTCTGTTTCTTAGCTTCTCCTTAAAAAAAAGGTAAATATATTAAAAAAAACTACATTTTATGGCGTACTATTTTTACGTTACTTGTTCTTGTTTTAACTTATTTGCATTGTGTTGTAGTATTTTGGTGTTTATGTCTGATTTGGTGTTTTTCGTTACATTCTTCTCCCTCATTGAGCTGGTTTTATTCTTTGTCGAGGGCGCATTTCTTTCTTGGTACTCAGTTTTTATCGGCTCTCACTGGCTCTGTGCTCCCTCCTTGGATGTTGCACTGTAACGGTTTGCAGGGTCATCAGTTTCCTCCATGGAGCACAGTGTGCTTGAGTAGTGGCTATTTTCTGTGCACTATCTTCTCCTCTGTTCATTCTCGTCCCTTTCCGCTAACGTCGTTTTATTGCGGGATCATAAAGTCAGCTAGTCATCGGCCGATTTGTCGCCCTTTTCACCTTAGCTGTAATACCCACAACCTATCCAACGTCATGTATGGAGAACCTAATGCGCATGCACATTGAGCACAACAAGCGCATTATGCCCTCCCCATAGAAAAGCAATACCTCAATGCTTTCCTATTTGAATTTTACTGGCGTCCAGTGTCATTTACGGAACCTAGAGTCTGCTAAACTCCCATACATGCCTCTACTGGCTGTCTGGGGCATTGATGCGGTTTGATCTACAACATTGGAGGGGACTGGATTAGCTACAGATGAGGCTAATTAATTAATTTTGATTCCCTACAACTGTTTTTAATTATACATCACATTATGTACCTTAGAATGGATATAAAAAAGAAACTGTGACCAGAAGCTTTGAGATCCCCTTGAGAAAGGCTGATTGCCAAAACGTTGGGGCTTTGTGGTCTCTAGCTTTTGGTCGGTATACCTGGTAATACACTTATGGGTTAAAACCGGAAGCACTTTGGCTGAGCCAAGCAGGCATGCAGCCCAGATGTGTCTAGCCAGAGCTCCCACATCTGGTGAGGGAAAACGAGGTACAGGGCCTGAACACGGTCACCCACAGACTACAGAACAAAGTACCTCTACCCAGGAGAGGCTACCCATTCGAACGGTGCATTTCAAGACCCACTGCGCGGCCACTCTGATACAACGTGGCTTGCGGCCTACCTGGGACCGAGCCACAGAGAGACGGCCGCTCTCCGGGGCAACAGCAGTGACAGGAGCCGCGGAGAGATACTTCCCTCTCCCCCCCTCCCGGTCACCACAAAGCAGCTCGACTCACCTGATTATCCCCAGTGGACAGCTAACGCTGCAAACACAGACAAGCCATGGAGACCAAGATGGCGGCAACTGACCAAGAGATGGAGACATACAAGCGGCACAAAATGCTAGAACAGCGCCTGGACGACCTGTTCCAGAGATTCTGGCGAAAGCTTAAACGCAAAGCTGACCACCACATGCAGGTACAGCAGGGATGCACACCTCTCAGGGGCAGACATCAACAAGGGGAGCCCCCGGGTTAAAAAGAACACCAAGCAGTAAACACGAGGCGGGGCCCGCCATTATTACCATGCGCGCCCTGCCGAAGAGACCACGAGACCCCTTGAAGATGGACAAAGCGGGCCAGCCACAGAGACCCCAACACTCCCTGAGGGCGCGAAAAACTTCCCACAGACAAATACAGCGCAAGCGGCACATACATGCCCAGGGAAGAGAAAAAACGAGGTGACCTCCGGGTGTAAAGCACCAAGGCCACCCACGACTCCACCCGACCCACCTATTAACTACAGGGACAGCACCACAAACGCTCCCTACGTACAGGCAATCACCCACAAATATCCCCCACAGGAACCGGCCTCACGCAAGGGCATCGGTTAAACAAAATCTCCTGGACTATCCAAACAGCCCCAAGCATACCATATACGGACACAAATGCTTCTAATTAGCTTAGAATTTACCGTGGAGGGACTTTGCTCAACCCTAGTAGGGAACTGGCTAAATGAAGTGTGGGGTCCAGGACTCAATCTCTGGTATCACACTATAGTGTTCCGTGGCGAATAAATGGTTAATTAACCATTTATTTGCTTACCTTAATCCAGCGCGGGGCTCCCTCGGCACTGGTGACCTCTCCTCCCCCATTGACATCAGCTTCAGAGTGGAGCCGAATGCGCATGTGCGGCATTATTCAATGCTTTCCTATGGCAATCTTTTTTGACACTGAACTTCATGAGGATATCCAACGTCAAATAAGTGCGATTTACTCGATTTACTCCGTGCTGGAATAACCCCGCAGTGTAAACATAGCAGTACATAGCTGCACGGTTAAAACTAGGGGGACCTGGCACCCAGACCACTTCATTGAGCTGAAGTGGTCTGGGTGCCTATAGTGGTCCTTTAACCCTTTGTAGTTGAGTGCTTCCTACATTGGTGTTTGTGAATTTAAAATTAACCCCTTCCCGACCTCAGACGGAAATTTTCTGTCAACCTTGTCCTTCAGTTAAGGACCATTGATGGAAAATTTCCGTCATTTACTAAAGTTAACCCCAGATCGCCACAATTGTGGCGATCGCGGGGTTAACGGTGCTCCAGTCTGCCTCTGTATTAGAGGCAGACCGGGAGCACCGTTTCGCGCTGCCCCAGCACCAGTGCTCGCTCTGACAGGCTGTTAACACCGCTGGACTTCCGGGCCGTTCGGTATATTATTCCCTATACATCAATCGGTCTTTTAAGTGTGTGTTTTAATGAATATGTTTTTCGTGCGGCGTTCGGTTGTTTTAGCTGGGATCTGAGCGGTAATCTCACGAATGATGCGCTCAGACCCCAGCTATCTACCAAACGTCCATTCGTGCAAATAGACCTAACATTCGAAAAACGGTGTATTTTAAAAGTAAATTGCCGGTTCTGCTGCACGGAGGGATAATCCACTTAACGGCACATTCCAGTGGGAGGATCCCTCTCGTGCAGCAGTGCTTGATGGGGGAAAGGCTCTGTAATGTAAGTTCCCCACGTAGTCCACTCTGGGAATACCCCTGGGATAAGACTCAGGAAACCCCTTGCATGGGGAATTGTATAAATTGTGGAGCCTGTGAATAAAGCGTTCAGTTGACTCTCAGAACTGTGTCTTGTCCGGTTACTGGGAGATTTGGGAGATTGCCTTGCTTTTCAGCGCTTGAATGTGGATTACCTTCTGAACCAGCGGAGATCGTGGGATTTATTATTGCCGCTCCGCTACAAATGGGTTTTACAAAGTAAAAAAAGTTTTACAAAGTAAAAAAATACATTAAAAAATGCTCATTACCACTACACTTGGTACAAGCTAGCGGAAAAATGATCCCACGCTAAGGTTCAAAATATGCCTTTTGAATTACCCTGGGATGTCTTCTTTAAGAAATGGTATGCCTTTATGGTGTAATTGGATTATATAGCCTTGTAAAATACTCTAAAATGGGACATGGACACAGCGTAAAAATTCAAAGTTTGAAAAAAACTGGAATGGCTGTGTCTCAAATGTGCCCCTTCAAGGTCCACATATACCTGGCAAAGGTACATATGGGGGTATTGCTGTACTCAGCCGACATAGCTGAGCAACATATGAAGTAGTATACAGTCGTAGTACACATATGTTTTGCAAAATATACTGAGCAAACTCACTTTGTGTGTCAAAAAGACAGAAAAAATGCTTATTACCACTACACTTGGTACAAGCTAGCGGAAAAATGATCCCACGCTAAGGTTCAAAATAGGCCTTTTGAAATACCCTGGGATGTCTTCTTTAAGAAATGGTATGGCTTTATGGGGTATTTGGATTATATAGCCTGGTAAAATACTCTAAAATGGGACATGGGCACAGTGTAAAAATTTAAAGTTTGAAAAGAACTGGAATGGCTGTGTCCCAAATGTGCCCCTCCGATGTCCACATATACCAGGCAAAGGTACATACGGGGGTATTGCGGTACTCAGCCGACATAGCTGAGCAACATATGAAGTATTATACAGTTGTAGCACACATAAGATTTGCAAAATATACTGTGCAAACTCACTTTGTGTGTCAAAAAGGCAAAAAAAACTCTTATTACCACTACACTTGGTACAAGCTAGCGGAAATATTATCCCAAGCTAAGGTTCAAAATATGCCTTTTGACATACCCTGGGATGAGTTCTTTAAGAAATGGTATGCCTTTATGGTGTAGTTGTAATATGTAGCCTGCTCAAGTGCCCCAAAGTGGGACACGGACGCATCAAAACCCTCCATGCAAAATTCACACTTAAAAACCTTAACTTGTCACGTCTCTTTTACAGCAGTGTAACTTCACAAAATAGTGTCTAGGTCATACATTGGGCATATTGTTTTACTCAGAAGACTTAGCTGAGCATAATTTGGAGGGTTTGAATTTAGTGGCACATATGAATTGTACAAAATGCCCAGCAAAAATGTAATCCGTATGTAAAAAATGCCCAAAATTATTTCTTACCTTATACTTTGGCATATATTGGTGAAAAAATGGGGGCATGTTAAGGCACAATATGCACCACATGAGATACACTGGAGTGCCTACTTTTACAAATGGTAGGCCTTTGTGGGGTTTTTTTGAACAGTCAAACGGCTATAATACCCCAAATTGAAGCATAGGCCCATTAAATCCGCCTCTCAAAATTCTACTGTAAATGTTGAAACGGACAGGTCTCCTATATGGCACTGTAGCTTCACGAAATAGTGCCAAAGACATTCAATGGGGGTATCGTTGTACTCAGCAGAAGTAACTGAACACAAAATAAAACTTTGTACAGGAATAGCACACACCAACTTTACAAAATACACATGAGAAGTTCTTTGTTAGAAGTTTGTGTGCCAAAAACCCCAAAAAACTAAATTTTACTCCAATACTTAGCAGAGATTGGCGGTGAAATGGCTACGTATAAAGTGTCAAAACAACCTTAGGACAATAGCCTGTGACTTTATATAAATATATACTTTTGTTTGGCAATTTTGTTTTCTTTTATGGCTATTAAGCTTACAAGACAAACATACCAAATTCTAAAATTGCTCCACATTAAAAGTTTATTTTACTCCTTGTGCTTTGTGACCTGTAACTACCAAAAAAAACCTTAAAATCCCAGACACATTATATATTCTGTAAATCAGAACTAAATGAATTTATTTTTAATTAATTACTTTCTTTAACCTGCACTAATTAGGCACACATTAATTGCAAAAACTGTACAAAAAACACAATTTTTATATATATATATATATATATATATATATATTATATGTTACATCAAATAAAAGCCCTTTCTGTCCTTTAAAAATCAGTATATAATATGTGTCGGTGCAATAAACGAGAGAGATGCAAATTGCAGTTGAACGCATACAGCAAGAAAATGCAAAAATTGCTTGTGTCATTAAGCGTAAAACAAGCTTCTGAAGCTGTGTCCTTAAGGGATTAAGGACAGTTTTGAGCAAACAATTAATCCCCATCAGAGTTCTTGTTTGGATATTATTAGCCTCCATTGAAGCTATATTTCCAATTACCCCACACTACCTGGCCCTTCGAAGAGTGATTTACTTTGAGGCGTTATTTTGATGAAATCGCAGAAGGTCTTCAGTCAAGACTCATGTGCATATAAATTGCTTAGAGTTAATAGCATTTTTCAGTTTTCCTAAAGACAAATTCCATTGCTGTGCCCTTCTCAATATGTGAACCACTTGCAGTTCAATATGTGAACCACTAGTTAGCAGGGACCAAAACAAAATAATTTGTGGACATTGACAAAACATCTTAGCACTTTTGGGTCAATTAGGATGTTGTTTAATAAGGTCTTTCCAATAAAGTAGATGATTGAAATTCTTGTTTTTATGTTTTTTTAAGTTTTTTTTTGCAATATTAAACATAAGCATTAACATAAATTAATCAATAAATATAATGAAATATCAGTAAAAAAGGGAAAAACAAGGTAATAGGAGGAAATAATTATATATGACCCTGATCATTATTTGCTTCATTACAACAAAATAAAACATAACATTATCAGTAACAATGGCCAATATATATATATTTGTGCTTGGAATTTATCTAATACGTAATGGAATGTAAAAGGAGAAGCAAAGTTGGTTGAGGTGTGCCGAAACCAACGTACAAGTGGGCCTGTAAAAGAGGGCTCACAAAGGTGAATTGGTAATTTAGATCGGTGTAGGTGGTTGGGGACAAACAGCTTGCACGACAAAGGTAAGTAGGGGGGTAGGGTTTATATAGGATCATAACTGCTCCCACAAATTCAGGCCAAATGGCCTTTCAACTTGTGCTCTGAATTTATCTAATACGTAATGGAATGTAGAAGGAGAAGCAAAGTTGGTTGAGGTGTGCCGAAACCAACGTATGAGTAGGCCTGTAAAAGAGGGCAAAAGGGGATTCAAAGAAAACACACTTTATGTAAGTTTATACAGCATGGGTCTGAAAGCTTGTAAGAAACTTTTACTCTGATTGAGGTTATATGTAACTGCGCTGAGGATTACCCGTGGCCCCATCACTTAGTGATGTAGACTGGGGTGTAAGAGCTTGAAGCTGCTGATGCAGCGCTTTGCGACAGAGAGACCAGCGAAGGAAGCCATGATGTAGCTCCACCTTAATGGAAGGTTTAGACATGGAGTAGTGGAATAGGACTGATAGTGTTTATTTGACTTTAGAGAAGTGAAGCGACGTAAAGCATAGGAGGTTTAAGTAAGATGTTTGGAGAAAGAGGCAGAAATTACCATAGTTTAACTGCAAAAGTCTTGATTCAAGCAAATTCTAATTGTGACATGTACAATATACAAAGCCCTGGCGTGAGTGATAGAGTAGTCGTGAAACTGCGTGAAGGGTGCGCACCTGTACGTGGTGTAATTGTGTGCTTAGTCCAAGATTAGCTCATGGAATGGTGGTATCCTGGATGGTATGTAGTGGATCATAGGGAGTGCCTGAAAGAAGACCGTAAATTGAGAGTGTGCAAAAGCGTCAGTGACTGAGTAGTGGACACCAGGAATGTAAATGTAGACTAGAAAGAATTGAGGGGTTGCTGCCTGCCAAATCAGCCTGCAAAACAGCCATAGTGGCAGCGAGTATGACCGCCCCTGCTAATGATATCTGTGGAGCTGTGGAGTTGTCAGAGCAGCATTTAACTGCCTTGCCGGTCCGAAGATGACCCCATGTGAGAGTAGCCACCACGAAGGGGTAGATCTCCAACAAAGTAGAGGTCTCTCTAAAGGCCGGCAAGGCATCCGTTGCAGTGGACCAGGCTGTCAGGATTACTGTTTGATCCAGCACGTAGAACTGTACAGCACGGATGACAAATAAGTAACGTATTACCGGTCCTTAGAATGGCCGGATTTAACATACAAAGAATAGTCAAAAATACTAGCCGAGGTCAGGGAACACAGAAAGGGACACAGCGATGAGGAAAGCCAGGAGTCAGGATACCAGAATATAGAGAAGTCAATAAACAAAGCCAAAGTCAAAACCAGGTAGAAAACTATAAACAGGAACGCGCTCTCAGACAACCACAAGGGAAACCACGACAGGGCACTGAGCAGGCTGAGAACTGGGCCTAAATACCCCTCCTTTAGTTCTGATAGGCTGTAACCGGCCTTTGACCCCAAAGTCAGTTACCAGGTTTCATTTGCATAATTGCTGCTCAGCATTAACCCTTCTGTGGATTAGGTTGCTGCTCGGCACAACTTTTCCTGTGTGGACAGTAAATGTCATTAATCACTTTTCTCTAAGCGGATGAATACATGACACCAGGTTTCATTTGCACAATTACTGCTCAGCATTAACCCTTCTGTGGATTAGGTTGCTGCTCGGCACAACTTTTCCTGTGTGGACAGTAAATGTCATTAACCACATTTCTATAAGCGGATGAATATGTGACATTACCCCCCACCTGAAGAACGCCCACCGGGCGGACAGGACCAGGCTTGAGAGGAAATTTAGCGTGAAAAGCGCGGATCTTACGGCCCGCATGCAGGTCAGGAGCCGAAACCCAAGAACGATCAGCAGGACCGTAACCTTTCCAAACAACCAAGTACTGTAAAGTGCCCCGAGAAAACCTAGAATCCACGATAGAAGATACCTCATACTCTTCCTGACCACCCACCACCACCGGAGGGGGAGGAACACAAGGAACAGTATATCTATTGCAGACAAGAGGTTTGAGTAAGGACACATGAAAAGTGTTGGGAATCCCTAAAGATGCAGGAAGAGCCAGAGAGTAAGACACTGGATTGATCCTACGAAGCACTCTATAGGGACCAAGGAATCTAGGGGCAAACTTCATGGTACACCGGGTTGGCACTCCTACGCTTATCAGCAAAATGTTTGAAGCGTTCAGCAGCAGCCCCTAGAGCAGTTTGAACCTTAACCCAGGTATCCCGAATTGAGGCCAGACGCTCATCCAGAGCAGAAATGGCAGTATCAGAAAATACCGCAGGGAGAACCGTAGGATGCCTACCATTATTGACAAAAAATGGACTGTGCCCAGAGGAGTCATGAACAACATTGTTTCTAGCGAACTCGGCCCACGGGAGTAGTTCGGACCAATTGTCTTGTGTGCTATTAATAAAACAATGCAAATAAACTTCTAATGACTGGTTAGCCCTCTCAGCTGTACCATTGGTCTGTGGATGGTAGGAGGAGGAGAAGGAGAGATCAATCCCAATTGTTTACTGAACGCCCTCCAGAACCTGGACACAAACTGAGAGCCCCTATCAGACACAATATTGTGGGGGATGCCATGCAAACGGACAATTTCACGTATGAAAATTAGGACCAAATCTTGCGAAGATGGCAACTTCTTGAGAGGAATGAAGTGAGCCATCTTAGAAAATCGGTCTACAACCATGAGAATAGTAGTAAACCCAGCAGAGCTAGGAAGCTCAACAATAAAGTCCATGGATAGGTGGGACCATGGAATCTCAGGAACAGGAAGAGGCTGCAACAGGCCACAAGGAAGTGCATGAGTCACCTTAGAAACTGCACACACAGAACATGCCTGCACATACTCCTTTACATCTTTCCTGAGTGAATCCCACCAAAATGATCTAGTGATCGCGGCAGTGGACTTATTGATGCCCGGGTGTCCAGCAGTTATATTGTCATGGAACACTTTCATGATATTAACCCTTTCAAATAGGGGAACGAACAGTTTATCACACAGTTTACCACTGGGCGCCTGAGGCTGGGCCTCCAGTATGGTGCCAAGCAGTGGAGAAGACAGTGAGAGGACAGTAGTAGCAATAATACACTCTGCTGGAATAATAGGAGATGTCATCTGTTCCGGAGCTGACTCATTATCAAATTGCCTGGACAAGGCATAAGCCTTGGTATTTTTAGAACCAAGTCTATAAGTAATGAGAAAGTTAAAGCGTGAAAGGAACAGTGACCATCTAGCCTGTCTGGAAGACAAACGTTTGGCATCCCCTATATATGCCAGATTTTTGTGGTCGGTTATGATCAACAGGGGGTCCTTGGAACCCTCCAAAAGATGTCGCCACTCCTTGAGGGCAAGAATAATGGCCAACAGTTCTCTATTGCCAATATCATAGTTGCGCTCAGCAGGAGACATCTTTGTGGAGAAGTAGCCACAAGGATGCAATGGTGTTCCCTGGCTTTCTTTCTGAGAGAGAACAGCCCCTACCCCTGTCTCGGATGCATCAACCTCCAATATAAAAGGTTTACTGGTGTCAGGATGTTTTAGTATGTCCGCAGAGGCAAATCTTTGTTTAAGAGTCTCAAAAGCATTCACAGCCTCTTTGGACCATACCGTGCTACTAACCCTTTGCGAGTCATGTTTGTGATTGGGGCTATTACAGAAGAAAATCCCTTGATGAATCTTCTGTAATAGTTGGCAAAACCAATAAACCTTTGAATGGCTTTTAAACCAGAGGGTAATGGCCAGTGTAGTACAGCCTCTAGTTTTTTGGGATCCATTTGAAATCCCGATGCAGAGATGTTGTAACCCAAAAAGTGGACTTCAGGCTGGTCAAATATGCACTTTTCTAATTTACAATAAAGTTTATTTTTCAACAACGTCTGCAGAACCTGTTTCACATGGGAGTGGTGAGTTTGAAGATCAGGGGAATACACCAAAATATCGTCCAAATAAACCAAGACAAATGAGTAAATGAATTCCCTGAGTACATCATTTATAAAGTCTTGGAATACGGCCGGGGCGTTGCATAACCCAAATGGCATTACCAGATATTCATAGTGTCCACTACGGGTATTAAATGCCGTCTTCCACTCATGATTCTCTTTAATTCTAACCAAATTGTAAGCGCTCCTAAGGTCAAGCTTAGTAAATACTTTAGCTCCCTGAAGTCTATCGAACAATTCGGAAATGAGTGGAATAGGGTATGCATTTTTTACAGTGATTTTATTAAGTGCCCTGTAGTCTATGCAAGGGCGTAACTCACCACCCTTTTTCTCAACAAAAAAGAATCCTGCACCAGCTAGTGAGGATGACTTTCTTATGTGCCCTTTGCTCAAGGATTCTTTGATGTATTCCTCCATTATTTTACTCTCCTGGGGAGATAAGGCATAAACTGCCCCCTTAGGTGGCATAGCGCCTGGAAACAGGTTAATGGCACAGTCATATGCTCTGTGGGGAGGCAATACATCGGATTGAGCCTTGTTAAACACCTCCTGAAGTTCTCGGTATAGTATGGGAACTCCAGGAGTTTGGGGAGTGGTAGTGGGAAGGTCAATAGTATCCAATCTCTTTAGTACTGGTTTTATACATCTCCCCATACACTCTTTACCCCATTCTAATATCTCCCCATTAGCCCAGTCAATATAGGGATTGTGCTTACTCAGCCACGGAAACCCTAATATGATAGGACATGATGGAGAAGTAATAACCTGAAACGTCATCTCCTCCCTATGGGAGGCCCCAATGGAGATCGTAATAGGGACAGTTTCGTGGGTTATAAGCGGTTGTGTGAGTGGTCTACCATCAATAGCCTCTACAGCTAGCGGCGTAGGTCTCTCCCTGACCGGTATCTCATTACCCCTAATAAACTGGACATCAATAAAATTTCCAGCAGCACCTGAGTCCATTAGGGCACTGCAAGAAAACTTCTTGTTATCAAGGGAAATAGATACCTCAAGGAGGAATCTACTTTTGTTTTTGTTAGAGGACAACTCCATCACACCTAAGATCTGTCCCCTTAAGGTTCTTAGGTGCGGAAGTTTTCCGGACGCACTGGACAATTAGTTATCATATGTCCCTTTCTACCGCAATATAGGCATAACCCCTCCCTTCTCCTATACTGTTTTTCGGCCTCTGACAGTCTAGTGACCCCCAACTGCATAGGTTCGGGTTCGGACTGTACAGGGAGGTTAGACAAAACAGGTTTAGAGAATTGAGGTGCTAGGGACATAGCCGTACGTCTGGTCTTGCTTCTGGTGACTTCTCTGAGTCTTAACCTATTATCAATATGCATGACAAACGTAATAAATTCGTTAAGACTCTTAGGTAATTCTTTAGCGGCTATCTCATCTAGTATAGTCTCTGAGAGACCCTTTTTGAATGCTGAGATTAACCCATTGTTAGTCCAGTCTACCTCGGAAGCTAAGGTACGGAATTCAATAGCATAATCCGAGATAGACCGGTTACCTTGTCTGATGTGCATTAGGGCAGTGGAGGCGTCATCCTCTCTTCCCAATGGCTCAAACGTGAGCTTGAATTCGGCAAGGAATTCCTGGTAATTATGAGCTATGCTCCGTTTACTCTCCCACAACGGATTAGCCCAGGCAAGGGCCTTGCCCTTTAATTGATTCATTAGATAACCAATTCTTGCTCTGTCTGTGGGGAATGACCCTGGTGAGGCCTCAAAATGGTACTCCACCTGATTAAGAAAACCCCTGCATTCCTGGATATTGCCATCAAACTGTAGGGATGGTGATAAGGAGATGCTAGGAGTCCTATTAACAGTGGGTGGAGGTACACAGGGTAGAGGTGCTATAGGAGGAGACGCTGCAGGCTGCAGATGCTCCATTCTAGCGAGAAGCGTACTTAAAGCCTGAGTGAATTGATCCATGCGGTGATCATTCTCCTCTAATTTCCTCTCGCAAGCAGCTATGTGCTGACACAGTTCTACAGGATCTATGGCCCTGTCGTAATGTCAGGATTACTGTTTGATCCAGCACGTAGAACTGTACAGCACGGATGACAAATAAGTAACGTATTACCGGTCCTTAGAATGGCCGGATTTAACGTACAAAGAATAGTCAAAATACTAGCCGAGGTCAGGGAACACAGAAAGGGACACAGCGATGAGGAAAGCCAGGAGTCAGGATACCAGAATATAGAGAAGTCAATAAACAAAGCCAAAGTCAAAAACCAGGTAGAAAACTATAAACAGGAACGCGCTCTCAGACAACCACAAGGGAAACCACGACAGGGCACTGAGCAGGCTGAGAACTGGGCCTAAATACCCCTCCTTTAGTTCTGATAGGCTGTAACCGGCCTTTGACCCCAAAGTCAGTTACCAGGTTTCATTTGCATAATTGCTGCTCAGCATTAACCCTTCTGTGGATTAGGTTGCTGCTCGGCACAACTTTTCCTGTGTGGACAGTAAATGTCATTAACCACATTTCTATAAGCGGATGAATATGTGACACAGGCATCCCTAACCAGTGGTTGCCGAAAAATGGCTGCGAACCCTGTGTGTGCTGCTGCGTCTGTTAATTGAAAGTGAGTGTTTTGAAAGTGGGGGAATGAACAAAGAGATCCCAATCCAAGCGGCCGAAAAACTTACTGCAATTTTGTAAAACTGCCCTGGCTGGATCGCCCGAAAGGTTGGGCAGGAGTCGGCACCTCATGGAGCAAATTTAAGTAGCCCAGGGACAAGAGACCAACCCTGCGGAATGATACGCATTACAAAGTTGAGGGACTTAAACCAGGACTGAAGCCCCCTCCTATTGTACGCAACACTCCGCAGGAGCAGGACAAATCCGTTCCTAATGCGGGACAGATCATCTGGTAGGCTGGCTTGGAAAGTAGTGGTGTCCAATACTATGCCCCAGAAAGCGAGTCTGGTAGAGGGACAGACTGTTTCCCGGGTGACAGAGGGACCCTGAGTGTTGTGAAAATGTGGGGGGTGGGGGGCTGTGGTGGTGTGAACATTGTTAGGTGTTCATGAACCCGTTAAATCAACAAAAAATTCATCCAGATAGTGGATTACTGATGGACACCTGAATATATTTAGGAGCGGCCAGCAGAGGGTTTCTGCAGAGGGCGGTGCGGAAGAGGTCTATGATCAAACGTATTTTTGGGTACCGATGGGAGCGGTACATCAAGATGAGAAACATGAAGACCGGAAAGGGCTGATCGTGAAACCAGTGTGTGATTGCTGTGGACAGAAGGTGGTCCACCGTAAGTGGGTCAATAGATGTAGATAATAGGTTAAGGCATACAAGTGTACCTGTGGGGTTGACGATAAGGACCGTGTGAAACCCCTGTGAGAAACCCGGCATCAGAATCTACCAGGATGCCAATGTTGACCTTAGTTAGGTGTATCTTAGGTGACAGTCGGGCTGTATATGTGGACTAGGTGTTGGTTCCAGAGCAGATGTGCTATACCCTGCATATAGTGAAAATAGCATACCCCAGCATTAAAGTCATAATGCGCCCGAGCCTTGCCTGGAAATGAAATAGTCAGCCTTGCTTGTCCTTCTGCCTGCCTCCCAGTCTAGTGCGTGGGATGAAGGAGTGGTGAGAGGTACTAAACAGTTAAATTAGTGACAGACCAAAGAAGCCTGAATATGTTAAATGCATAGTGTGTGCCGAGAGAGGGAAAAGACTAGCGTGGGCATAACGAGGCCAAGCGTAATATTGGAATGTGGTATGAAAGGTTGTATTCTTTCACCCTCTTGTATTAGAAATTTGACGTATGTAATTGCCCAAATGTGGGGCCGAAATTGATGTATGTAACTGCCCAAATGGGGGGCCGGGATTGCCATAGTGCCCGTAGAGGGCCATGTGTAAATGTATGGAGTGAAGGCTTAGTGTGGGCCATGAGTAGAGGTATTGTAGTGGAAGGCAGAGTGCTTAATGTTAGTCCTGAGCTGCTGGATGGAGAAATAGGGCTGTATGAGGGGTAAGGATGTATGGAACGAACAAATAAGGGAACGAATAAAGAAGGGTTGAGGGATTCCTTCGGAGACCCAGGCCTGACTGGCATGCTGGGTATTTCGTCCAAAAGTAGACGGATTATAGGTGTCACGATTCCGGAACCTAACACGCTAACAGGACACCGAGAGGAAAGATGCTCTACCGGTCCTTAGAGTGGCCGGGCTAAGCACGCTAAGAATGGTTAGGAGACAAGCCAAGTAAAGGGAGCCAGAAGACGGGAGAACGAGAAACAAGCCGAGGTCAAAGGAGTGGAGAAGACAGGATAATCGGAATAACGAGCCAAATAATCGGAAACCAGAGAGCAACAAGAGAGAACAGCACTACAGGTATCACAAGACCACAACAGGGCACTGAGGGACAGGAAAGGTAAGTATAAATACCCTTGGTTTAATTCTGATTGGATAACTTCCAATCAGAATTAACAATCACACGTGGGGGATATCTATACCTCCCACTGTGATTGTGGTACTGTTCCTTTAACGCTGGGTCACTCACGTGACCCCGGCGTTTGCATAATTCAGTGACCTCCCAGCGTGCAGCGTTATACATGCTGCCGCTGGGGGGCGTGGAGGATGCGAGCGGCAGAGAGGAGACGCCGCTCGCCGACAAGTAAGCGGAGGGGAGACCGCGGGCGGCGACGGATCCCTGACAATAGGGATGGATTCTTGTGACATTCTGAAAAGAAATAATGATTTGGATAAGTAAGGTGTCGTAGAGGTGGGGATGAGACCTTGGGACAGTTGGCATGTTAGCTAGTGCCAAGGCGAAAAATTTACCTAGAACCGAGTGACAGGTGAGACCCTGCTAGTGCCAAGTGGTGGAGAGAGGCTCTACCTATGATTTGGGCCGAAGGAATTTTGTGGCCACTGTAACGGACCGTTTTGCACAAAAGGGGAAAAAAACGCTTAGACGATAATCCCCCTTTCAGAGACAGGCACAGCTACTGAATAATCACCAAAACTCACGAACCGCCAATAAGTGAATGCTCCAAACTCCCGAACGGCATACAAGGGAATAAGGTAGCACTCCAAATAAACGAACAGGAACCATACGAATAGCTGCTAGCAGGCGAACAGGAAAAGCTTCCAAGCGGCTTACACTCCTGGCAATCAGTCCTTAGCAGCATACAGTAAATCCCCCCAAAGACGAGACAAGGCTCCGTGTTGAGGGTCAAGCAGTGGTCTGTTTAATGAGGGCTACCTGCCCAGCTTTTATGCAGGTCTCCCACCTGGTGGACACTCCCCTAGGGGACCAAATGGGAGACTGTGACAAGGGACAGACAAGTATACAAAAAGGACACACAGTCACAGTATATTCCCACAATGCATCCTGGCTTCCTCCCCTCTGCCCTGGGAGATAATTGGGAAGTAACTCAATTATCTCCCAAGACAAAGGCAAAACTCCATTACACATGTGGGAACACAAAACAGCATTATACTTTAAAATGCACAAAGTAACATTTACCACATTAAACACAGGTATGTAACACATCCCCAGATAGCTCAGGTCTGAGTGCACATTATTAGGTGAATGGCACTCAGACCACACGAATACAGTTTAATCGCCATGGAGCCAAAGTCTTTACAGTCAGTTTCATACGAATGGGCTCCATGGGATTCCTATCTGGGGTATAAGACATTCACACAAAAATACCGAACACCGGGTCATTCGTGCGCTTTCACCGAACAAGAAGGGAGGTCGGCGGCTTCAGCGGTGTTCGCGCAAAACTGTGTCCGATTTTAGTTCCATGAAAATAGAGGCGAACACCGCTGTTCATTCGTATGGTTTAAAATGGCCGCGACCTCGTGTTCGGGATACGAACGGCGGCCACCCAGCGTTCATCAATTAAGCTGCGGTTAACCGCAGCTTCAGGGAGGTTAATTGCCGGCACACTCCAGCTCCCAGGTGGTCCAGTCATTCGTACGGTTGTTCGGTAGATTGAAACTACCGAACAACCGGCAGAAAAGCACGAATACAGCTTTTCTGCATGGAAAAATAAAGTCTTTTAAAAGGGGGCCATAGTCCAAAGGCAGCAGGCGAGCAACCAGGCTTCTCCAATGCAATGTGGCGAGATTGGTCTCGTCACATCTCTCCCCTTTTCCAAACAGACTAACAGGGTATCTGACCTCCTGCCGGTCAGTGCCCTTGTTAGTCCAGCAGCCCACCCACAACAAATAATCAACAGCACAGCCCACCCACAATAAATGGTTACTACACCTGGGTAAAGGGAAGCTTGTCCATGTCCAGGTGCCTCACCACGGCTGTGCTGGGTACGGGTACGCTGACTTGGTGGGTTGCTGCGTGGGCAGAGACCAGCGGCACTCTGCCCTGTTGCCAGCGCTACTGGGAGGGTAGCCTGGTGGAAGCCTGGTTGTTGGAGGGGGAGACCGACTGTCTCCCCTTTAAATACACCGCTCTGCTGCTGCTGCTGGAGACTGACTGTCTCCCCTTTAGATGCACAGTCCTGCTGCTGGAGACCGACCGTCTCCCCTTTGGTTACCCATCTCTGCTGCTGGAGGGGGAGACCGACTGTCTCCCCTTTGGCTAAACAGCCCTGTCGCTGGGGGGCAGGACCGACCGTCCCTACCCCCTGTGCTGGCAGTGTAGAGACTACGGTCCCATCTGCACGGTTGTGGGGCTTACTGTCTCCCCTTTGTACATTAAGCTGCCGCTGGGGAGAGGGGGTAACAAGCTCCTCTCCCATACATACTTCCAGCTGTGGGGGAGGGAGACCGACTGTCTCTGCTCCCAATACAGAGTCCTGCTGCTGGGGAAAGGAGACTGGGCTCTCTATTCCCGGTAGGACACTCTGCCGCTGGGGAATGGAGACTGGGCTCCCAATTCCCAATGATCTGTGCTGCCGCTGGGGAATGGAGACTGGGCTCCCAATTCCCAAAGCATCATACTGCCGCTGGGGAATGGAGACTGGGCTCCCAATTCCCAAAGCATCATTCTGCCGCTGGGGAATGGAGACTGGGCTCCCAATTCCCCAAAAATCACGCTGCCGCTGGGGAGGGAGGACACTGCTCTCCTCTCCCTGGACTTCCCACTGCCTTCCCGGCATATCACTTGGCTGCTGGGGGGCAGGAACAACTACCTCTGCCCCCTGTATCTCAGCCTGCCGCTGGGGAGGGAGGACGCTGTTCTCCTCTCCCTGCACTTTACACTGCCTTCCCGGCATATCATTCTGCTGCTGGGGGCAGGAACAACTACCTCTGTCCCCTGTAACTCAGCCTGCCGCTGGGGAATGGAGCTCAGGCTCCCAATTCCCTGCAATATCTCCCGCTGGGGAATGGAGCTCGGGCTCCCAATTCCCTGCAATTTCTCCCGCTGGGGAATGGAGCTCGGGCTCCCAATTCCCTGCAATTCACTCTGCTGCTGGGGGACAGGAGCGACTATCTCTGTCCCCTGTAACTCAGCCTGCCGCTGGGGAATGGAGCTCAGGCTCCCAATTCCCTGCAATATCTCCCGCTGGGGAATGGAGACTGGGCTCCCAATTCCCAATAAATCACACGGCCGCTGGGGAATGGAGACTGGGTTCCCAATTCCCTGCAGAACCGGTGGAGAGACCTCGGTCCCATCTCTACCGGCCACCTGGGGTTCTTCCCAGAAAATATCCACAATGTCTTCCCAGCTGAATGGGTCTGGTTCTGGCTCTGTCACCTTGTTGTCCTGCTGAATCTTCTCAATGGAGTGGAAGAGATCTCGGTAGTCCTGCTCCAGTTCCCACTCCAGGGTTGCTAGGTGAGCCAGGTCTTGCTCAATGTTGTGAGTGTCGTCCCAGTCATACCTGCTCTCCCTCCACTCCAAGAGATCACTGAACCGGGCTTGTGTAGGGCTCCCAAATTCAGGCTCTGAAAAAAGCCTCCCATAACAAGCCAGGACCATCAAACTCCTCTCCCTCTGGCTTGTCATGCTCGGCTGTCCAGGGCAGGTACTGTGCCCCATACCACCAAAGCGCCTGGTATGCATCTTCCAGCCAAATCTCCTGCCATACCCGGTGCTCCAATTCCTTCACCCATTCATCCAGGGGCTGCTCTCCCAGGAAGGGCATCCGCAGGGCCACTTGCTTCTGCAACCGCTGCTCTTCACTGGGGAGACTCTCACCCCTCTGGTACTGTACATTATCCAGGGCCTGGTACCAGATGCCTTTCCTTAATGCATCCCGGCCATCCAGGTCCTCCTCCTCGTATGACACTGCTGGTTCCATTCTGTTGCTGTCAGGGTCGCTGTACTCAGACATGCGTTGCCCTCAAATTGTAAATCCATGGAATGGTGTTGCCTGTAGCTGTCCTGTAGTCTGTGGGAACGATCCCGCCGCTTGCCACCAATTGTAACGGACCGTTTTGCACAAAAGGGGAAAAAACCGCTTAGACGATAATCCCCCTTTCAGAGACAGGCCCAGCTACTGAATAATCACCAAAACTCACGAACCGCCAATAAGTGAATGCTCCAAACTCCCGAACGGCATACAAGGGAATAAGGTAGCACTTCAAATAAACGAACAGGAACCATACGAATAGCTGCTAGCAGGCGAACAGGAAAAGCTTCCAAGCGGCTTACACTCCTGGCAATCAGTCCTTAGCAGCATACAGTAAATCCCCTCAAAGACGAGACAAGGCTCCGTGTTGAGGGTCAAGCAGTGGTCTGTTTAATGAGGGCTACCTGCCCAGCTTTTATGCAGGTCTCCCACCTGGTGGACACCCCCCTAGGGGACCAAATGGGAGACTGTGACAAGGGACAGACAAGTATACAAAAGGACACACAGTCACAGTATATTCCCACAATGCATCCTGGCTTCCTCCCCTCTGCCCTGGGAGATAATTGGGAAGTAACTCAACTATCTCCCAAGACAAAGGCAAAACTCCATTACACACGTGGGAACACAAAACAGCATTATACTTTAAAATACATAGAGTAACATTTACTACATTAAACACAGGCATGTAACACATCCCCAGATAGCTCAGGTCTGAGTGCACATTATTAGGTGAATGGCACTCAGACTACACGAATACAGTTCAATCGCCATGGAGCCAAAGTCTTTACAGTCAGTTTCATACGAATGGGCTCCATGGGATTCCTATCTGGGGTATAAGACATTCACACAAAAATACCGAACACCGGGTCATTCGTGTGCTTTCACCGAACAAGAAGGGAGGTCGGCGGCTTCAGCGGTGTTCGCGCAAAACTGTGTCCGATTTTAGTTCCATGAAAATAGAGGCGAACACCGCTGTTCATTCGTATGGTTTAAAATGGCCGCGACCTCGTGTTCGGGATACGAACGGCGGCCACCCAGCGTTCATCAATTAAGCTGCGGTTAACCACAGCTTCAGGGAGGTTAATTGCCGGCATACTCCAGCTCCCAGGTGGTCCAGTCATTCGTACGGTTGTTCGGTAGATTGAAACTACCGAACAACCGGCAGAAAAGCATGAATATGGCTTTTCTGCATGGAAAAATAAAGTCTTTTAAAAGGGGGCCATAGTCCAAAGGCAGCAGGCGGGCAACCAGGCTTCTCCAATGCAATGTGGCGAGATTGGTCTTGTCACAGCCACGATGTGGCAGGATTTGGCCTCTCAGTGATTGTAAGAGAATCAAACATGTGGCCGTGACTTGGGGAGCCCTAACTGTAGCCCTAAAGAAGGGCGGGCGAGGTAGCTAACTATGATTTGGTCATGGGGCTGAACCTCCATGTATGAGGTGGGGGTGTAGACCTTGCGGGACCATTGTATTACTTAGCATAGCTAAGGCCAGCGCCTAACCCCCAGTTCACTAGCCTGATGGGGCTTGTCTCTTAGAATGGTGTAATTGAACGTATGTATATACTTAACCTTGAGTATTGTCCTATTCCTTTGGTCAATGTGCCAGAAGATTTCGATATATACTTGCTTCCGCAGGGAACGGGTCCGGTGAAGATATCCTAAGAGTAATGTAGATACTAGAGGGCCTGATGCATGCCTTTGGTATGCCAAATGTAAAAATGTCAAATGTATGGGTAAAGTGTAATAAGGAAATGCAATGTAGGAACCCGTGTACCCGTGAGGGACCTGAACATAGGTCCGTAAGTAGAGGCAAGCCCCCTGGGGTTCCCACAATTGTGACGTTTACATGATACGAAGACGAAGTGAGGCCTTGAGGAGAAATGTAATTGTAGTGAGTAAGATTTACAATACCTGAAACTGAAATGCAGGGAACCAGGTAGTCTTGTCAGTGATTGATGCCGTGTAACTTGGTGAAAACTGCGGTAATGACACAGGTCTGAGTGAAGAAATGTAGAAACAATAGACAAGAAATGTATGGTTAAATAAGTAGTAGCGAGGTGGTGTAGGTTTGTGTAATTGATGTTCTAATCGTATTGAGGGATCTCCGACCTGGCCGTTTGAAGTTGGGAGGTGGGGAGGCGGAATGAGACCGTGGAGGCTGAATGAGGCCTCCAAAGAAAAGAGAACTGGTAATCCTTCTTACCTGATACAGGGTACTGGGATATCACTTCTTGAAGACTGTTTAGAGGAAAGTAGTAGAACCTAAAACATATGCAGTCTAAGTGTAAGGAACCGGTATATAAGGTCTTTTAAGGAAAGGAGGTTTTAAAATCGTGTTAATGGTCTGTAATGACAAAGGACCGTAACGGTACTTCAGAGGACACAAGGCACCTGCCTTGTTGTATTACCAGATAAAATAGAAAGGTGAACAGCGCTAAAAATCAGAAAATGTACATACGTTTTGTAGAAATACTGGCCAGCAGAGTAACTTAAAAAAAGAGAGAAACAAAAATACAAATAATGGTACAGTATGTATGAACGATATAATTCCACAAGAACAAAGGTGTTATATTCACACTCACACTTTGAGGAGCTATATCAGCTCGGTGTTAAGAGCCTGGACGGAATAATCCCGTCTATGGATTTCTTGAGGTTCAAGACCGTTGGTGAATTTATAGGTGTAAATATTCGTTACATGAAAAACAAGAGTAAAATACACCACATGGTATAGTACGTAAATATAAAATATTGTGAAAAAAAAGTGGATGATCCTACTTACATATACTAGAGCAACGACCTGCTCTAGTTTGGAGAATTTCAGGTGGAATAATCCCCACCTTGGGATATAGTGAACCCAGGTATAGCAGCAAAGCAGTATTGGATAGGAAGGAGGACAAAAGGAATGACTGGATAGTTTAAAAAATATATATACTTTAATACAATAAGTGAAAAGTAAACTATAAAACCAGTCCTGTATAAAAGTCCAAAATTCTTCCTCACTTGACGCGTTTCGCTTTTGAGAAAGCTTCGGCGAAACGCGTCAAGTGAGGAAGAATTTTGGACTTTTATACAGGACTGGTTTTATAGTTTACTTTTCACTTATTGTATTAAAGTATATATATTTTTTAAACTATCCAGTCATTCCTTTTGTCCTCCTTCCTATCCAATACTGCTTTGCTGCTATACCTGGGTCCACTATATCCTAAGGTGGGGATTATTCCACCTGAAATTCTCCAAACTAGAGCAGGTCGTTGCTCTAGTATATGTAAGTAGGATCATCCACTTTTTTTTTCACAATATTTTATATTTACGTACTATACCATGTGGTGTATTTTACTCTTGTTTTTCATGTAACGAATATTTACAACTATAAATTCACCAACGGTCTTGAACCTCAAGAAATCCATAGACGGGGATTATTCCGTCCAGGCTCTTAATACCGAGCTGATATAGCTCCTCAAAGTGTGAGTGTGAATATAACACCTTTGTTCTTGTGGAATTATATCGTTCATACATACTGTACCATTATTTGTATTTTTGTTTCTCTCTGTTTTTAAGTTACTCTGCTGGCCAGTATTTCTACAAAACGTATGTACATTTTCTGATTTTTAGCGCTGTTCACCTTTCTATTTTATCTGTCCATTTATCACAAGGTAGAGGAACACCTTGTTGGTGAACTGCAGCTTATCCCTGAGAAGAGAGCGCTTATTATTCTTTTGCATTTGTTGTATTACCAGGAGCTCTATAGACACAGACAGTATAGTTAGATCTCCCTCCTGACAGGTGCCCTTAAATGCACAGATTAGCCTGCTTATTATTATTTTTTCTCACTGCAACCCTTTCATGCACCACTCAGACTCATTTGCCGATTTGTTAGTCACAGATATGTGTTTGGGTATAGGGATAATTATCTGACAGCTGTTTACAGTGAATCATTTACCCGGCCGTTTGCTTTGGTGCCGGTGTTTCATTGAAATGTGTCCAGCTCGGAGGGGATGGGAGCATGGGCAAGCAGCGCAGTAGCTCTTTAAGAGCTTAAGGCTGGAATACCTGACATCATACCCGGCGGCGAGTGCTGCGGGAGAGAGAAGGGCAGCAACACCTGGCGAGATTTGCATGGAGCAATGATAGGAAACCGAGTGTGTATATATGACCCTCACATTGCCTGTACCTAAAGAACCAAGATTATGTCTGGCCCTTTAACTGTTTTGTATAAAGGATTGGTATGTTTGATATGCCACTTCGGATACAGCCGAGAGAATAAGGATGAAAGGATTCAGAAATCCTTCCATGTTAACCTTTTGAAGGAGTATCAGGAAAGGCCAGAAGATATTGCGGCCATATGTATCCCCGCTACAGACGACCAGAGCCCGGTAGCCTACTCAGTACTGTCCAACTAGGGGAGCGCTTAAATCCCGCAGAAAAGGGCCAACTTAGGCAGCTGCTAACGGAGAAAGAATCAACTTTCTCCCAAGACCACACTAGCGACCCATCACGTCGAGACCCCGGAACAAGCACCCCTTAGACAACCCCCCTACCGAATCCCCGAGACAGTTAAGGAAGGGATGAGAAAAGAGATACAGGAGATGCTTCAGTTAGGGGTTATTGAGCCCTCAGACAGCCCTGTAGTAGATGATTTACTGCAAACCAATTAGTTTGAATGACTATCTGTTCCTGTCCAAATTAAAGATAATAAAGTTGCGTGCACGCAGAAGTAAATTCACACTGGGACACAGAGTTCAGGTTAATGAAAGAACTTCGGAGAAGTTTAATGGCTTCTGATTAAAAAGCAGGCTCGCAGGCCCTTTTAAAGGCATTATTACATCATTGAAGAAAATCAAGATATAGACAAATAGACATTGTTAATTGGCTTAGGTGCTAAGTAGTTAGTAAAATGCCCTCCCTACGGGGTGTACCATCTTAGGTCACTATCCTCGCCATGATTGTCTCCTCCAGGTTTTAGCGCCATTTTGTTAACATGAGGAGCTCACTCGACGGGAGGGGCCTTTTGGCAGCTATCCATTTAGAGTGTAGCCTGGCACTGTTAGTTTCTCAAGGTTAGGTTTCAAGGCTTTTAGTAAATACACATTTTATCAAAGCTATTTCTTGCTGACATGCAAATTCTATGTTCTATAGACAAAGCTTTCTTGTAAAACTATGGGACCTCTTAGAGGTATAGCAAGAGGATTTAAAGGGGCCTTACAGACTTATAGAGGCCTAATAATTCTACAACAGTCCCCCCTTAAAATGTTATTTGCTAAAAGACAAAACTTCATTTGTTAGTATCAGAAGATGTGTTAGCCCAAAGACACAGAAACCCCATGACCGCTGACTTAGTGTTAATGCAAAGTGCAAGTCTATCCCTCTCTTGACCCTAACAGGCTGCAGCACATCCGTCAGTACGGTTCAGGAACACTCTTCACTCCGCTGGTAACCCATAGTGGCTTATCCACTACTTCTCCGTACGGCAGTCTACCCATAAAGACGGACGCTGTCCCTGTACTGTCCCTTCCTGGACTTTCTGCACTTCATCAGCATACGGGAGAGTTTGTAGCGGAATACAGGGTTAGGTGAGATCTTGATCATCGATTGTCAGATGAGTGAGAGATAGTGTCGCTTGGTCTGTAGTCTTCTGTAAGAATTTTCTAAGGCATGGGAGGACACAACAAACGAGAAGAGCGAGAACAAAAAGGAAAATTAGTAGAGCCATACCAATATAGACTAAAGCTTTCTGCCAACTTGACATCCAACCAAACCATTTTCCCCAGGGATCAGTAACTCCAGAGTTTCTCTTTAACTCTTCTGAGAGTCTATTTAATTTATCTATGGCAAGAGTGACTTTACCATTAGGACCTGTGTTTTCTGGAATGTAAGTGCAACAAGTCATAGTGTCGGGTAGTATTTTACAGACCCCCCCTTTTTCGGCTAAGATCATGTCTAAGGCCAGTCTGTTCTGGAAGGTCATTTGGGATGAAGCCTGTAATTGCTCGGCCAAGCCCTGGAGGGCATCCCTGGTGTAGTTGACAAAACGCTGTTGGTTGTAATAAATGTAGTTAATCCAATTAAGGTTTTTGTTGGCAGTGACTATGGTAAAAAGTGATTCAAAACCTACAGCTACTTCATCTCTAGCTTAAATTCATTAGGCACCCCCTAGGTACCCCAACGGCATCTATGTAAATGTCGGGGTCAAAACTGCCTTTTGCTGGGGTTTCGCGCTTCACTCTGGCTGGTGTATGTGGAGGGTCATATGTGTCATGATGATTATCAGAAATAATATGAATGGGCATGATAACTTTGGCTAGGGTACACTCACCCCACCACTCAGTTTCCAGCCTAGATCTTAACTGTAGATCCTCACATAACCAGTAAATATCCCCCAATGACCTGGTATGGTGTTGCAACAGGCATATAGGAACAGTTCTGTAGGTGGCACAATAGCCATTGGAAAAGTTACCCATGAATTTACCAATCCCATCATAGATAGCATAACAAGTGTAATTACCCTTGTAAATCGTGATTCCATCTGGGGGTTTGACATTACCAATTAAGAGGGGGTACTCTGCCGCCCATGCTTCGCAGAGGGATCTGTTGAAATTATAGCGGTAGGCAAAAAGACTAAGGAAGCAATTCTCTATCGCCAAAGGGAGAGTTAGAGGAACGGTGCCAAGATGAGGTCGAGCACCACCGCACACATAACATGCTGTTTTATTATAGTTAAAATGGTCTGGTATGCCTATTGCAACACCCAGGGATGAGGGAGTCCGACTTATAGCGAAATGTCTCAAACTGGATAATGGCAGGGGTTTCACCAAATACCCCGCCTTAAGAATAGGAGTAGCTTTGTATGCCCCTAAAATTAGGAGCAGTGGGATCCAGGAGTCAGTTCACAAAAAAGCCTTTTTTGTGAACTGACTCCTGGATCCCACTGCTCCTAATTTTAGGGGCATACAAAGCTACTCCTATGCTGTTTTATTATGTTTGTTGGCATTATACCTCATCCATTCTAACCACAAATTAATGTCATTGAATCCAGTTTCAGCGGCCATGGTATCTTCAAAAGTGGGGTTAGCGATGGCCATCATATCTTTAAAGGACTGGATATGTGGTTTTAGCGGATTTGGGACCATATGATCAGCCCCTTGCCACTCTGGAGAGTGGTACATATCTCTGAGGTAGAAATGACCTAATTTGTTGTAGGAACCTTTCTTCCAATACATTCCCATTACATATCGGTCTGCATCCTCGGGGCCAGGATGTTCAATATTTAACATTAATTTCATAGGGGTACTTCCTCCAGGCTTTCTTAAAGTCATTCCTTGAAGGAGGGATCTACCCTGATTGTCTATCTTAGATAAAGCACTTTTGGGTCTATAACCCCAGGCAGGCCCAGTATTCCATCCCGCAGCCCCCCAGTAGTTACAGTCATAACCCCATTGTTCATCTACTACACAAACGTAAGGGTCTTTTGCTTGTGGTATATCTTTATAAATGGCTTGAATCTGTGACTTAGGGAATGGGCATTCTACAATATCACAGTAATCAAAGGTGAATGTAGCCACGTGGGTACATGATGAATTATACCAGAAAGTGTACCCACTAGCATCCTTGGTGATGGCCACCTGCTGGGCTTTAAGGAGGCCAACTAAGGAGATAATGTACCAGAGGCACATGGTTGCATAGAGTTAGCTTCCTCTGGGGCAGGTGTCTTCTTGCAATGGGAAGCGTGGATCCAGCTAGGCCTTCCGGCCAATTTGACAGAGGTAGGGGAGATCAGGAGAACTTGGAACGGTCCGTCAAATCTTGGTTCCAGGGTGTGTTTTCGTACAAATTTCATGACCAGAACCCAGTCACCGGGGAGCAGACTGTGGTTGCCTGTGTCAGAATCAGGATCTGGAATTGAAGAGAAAACTTGGGCATGGATTTTGTTCAAAGCATTGGCAAGTTCAGTTACATAATCTACTAAAACATCAGTTTGAAGTTGTAGTTGTTGGGGAAAATAGCAACCTAGCCTAGGTGCAGTCCCAAATAGAATCTCATATGGGGACAGTGAGGTAGTATTTTTGTACAAGAGCATTCATTAGATCCTTTGATAAATGTGCAGGTCCGTGTGCCCATTGTACGACTGCTGGGTACAAATTCTTAGGGAGGCAGAACTTGAGGTTGTTGGAGTACACTCCATCCTTCAGAACTGCCCCTTTCTGTTTCCATTTTTGTATTTCTTCAGGAGCAACTGCAGCCTGTTGTTCCCGTAGGATTTTTAGATCAGTTGGAAGTGTCTGCAAGGTAAATGTGGGAGTTTCTTCGTTTCCGGACACACTTCTATCCACTTCCTGTAGTTCTCTTGCAGCTTGTTTTGCAGCTTGATCAGCCAGATGGTTGCCCCTTGCTTCATCCGAATCCAACTTCCCATGTGCCTTTATCTTCAGAATGGCCACTTCTTCTGGGAGTAGGAGGGCGTCCATCAGCTCCTTGATTGCGGAACCGTGCTTGATTGGTGTACCGGCGGTGGTAAGAAATCCTCTTGTTTTCCAAATTAATCCGAAGTCGTGAGCCACGCCCAGTGCATATCTTGAATCCGTGTAGATATTGGCGCGCTTTCCTTCAGAGATCTTGCATGCTGAAGTCAGGGCTTGCAATTCAGCTTCTTGTGCAGACATTGTTGATGGTAAAGATGATGATTTGACAATTTCATCTGTTGTGGTTACGGCATATCCTGTATGGTATCTTCCTTCTTCATCAGCATATCTTGAGCCGTCCACAAACAGGGTGAGATCGGGATCTACCAATGGGTCTTCATGCACAGTTGGTAGATGTGTTGTTTCCATTTTCATCTGTTCAAAACAGTCATGAGGTGTATTTGGGTCGTAGTCATTCACTATGGTTAAATCTTGGAACTCATTTTCCAGGAAATGACGTGGCCATGCTTCTAGGTGGTCAGTTGTTGGATATTTGACAACACCATTTTCCTGTAGCTGTGATTCGTCCATAGTGGCCCATGCTTTTGCCATAGGCCCAAGATCATTCCATGATATTGTTTTCAACTTGGTCACAGGGACATGTGGAATGGCAGTGTCCCAATGACGGTACAAATACTTGAGTTCCGGAGGTAGATGAATCAGGACCGTACTGTTGCCTTCAGAATCACAGTAGAAGTCTTGTGCAGTGAGTTTTACTTCGACCAGATGATAGAGTTCATCTTCATAGCAGGGTTCAGGAGTGATGTTTGGTTTGTACCACATGGTACAGAAGGCATATCCTGCTCCGTCATGAAGGAGTGCTTGTCCATCATGAAAGGATAGGTTGGGATGCATTTCCTTTTTGATGGTGCCAGTGAGAAGAAAAACATAAGTTTCGTCCATGATGAATCCGTAGTATACACCCCCCTCAGGGAGTGGCAGAAGAGTGGACGGATTGAGAACTTGACATCTTTGAAGGGTAATGTTGTCAGGCAACAAAAGATGACATTGAAGGCGAAGATGCCTAGCAGGAGTAACATGCTTAAGTTGGACCTGGTTGACTATGGCAGAAATGTCATGAGGGGCCAAGACAACCAGGGGGTGGCCAAGGACAAGATCTCCAGTTCTTTCAATGAGCTCTTTGGGTGCAGCGGCCTCCAGGACCATGGGCCTGAGTGAGTACTCCTGTTGCATGGCCTTGTCTTTCAGAAACAAACAATTTGAAGGGTTTGGTATAGTCTGGTAGGCCAAGAGCAGGAGCAGAAGCAATAGCACGTTTAAGAGTACAGAAGTTGTCAAGGGCTTCTGTGGACAAGCAAAATGGGTCTGACTTGAGAGCATCATAAGGAGTGAGGCTTCTGGGATCCATGCTTGGCAATAGGAAATGAGGCCTAGAAAGGCGTGGAGGGATTTAGGAGTTTTTGGAGGCGGAATGGCCAGAACCACTCCGACACGATCACGGGTGAGGTGTCTGGTGCCATGGGACAGGCAATGGCCTAGAAAGATTACTGTGGCCTGGCAAAATTGAAGTTTGACAAGAGATGCCTTACACCCCTGATCTGCAAGATAACAAAGGAGGTCCAGAGAACATTTTCCTGTCGTGGGGATGTCATCTCCAAGTAAAATGGGAAGGGAACAAAGAACTGTAGTGTCTTTTCGTGACAAAGGTGTATTTAATTGAACTTGGCCGTCTGCAGTGAGGGTGATGGATGCTTGGAGGCGGGATAGGACATCAGCACCAACACAAGAGACATCGGTATCAGACAGGAACGATGAGTCAGGCAGGTCTTGTTCTCTAAGAACACTGCGGGCTGCACCTGTGTCAACCAGGAAAGTAGTAGGGTGACCTTCAATAGGTAAAGTTACAGTGGCTAGTGGCCCCCCTTGTTCCCTGTAGACACTGCCATGGCAGGGGCATTAAGCATCAGTGGGTTCTATCATTATAAATAATGGTTAATAGTAAGTGAAGTAAAGTTCCTATATGTCTTTGGGTAAAACATTAACTATTGCGGTACTATCATTTATATTAGTTAGACCATAACAATTATACCACCCTGTAACTAAAATGAATAACCAGTAGTGGCTGGGTTAATAAAACATGTCACAAACCCTTCTAATGCTAAACCATCATTTAACGTACAGGATGTTACTGTAAACATACGATCTGTAACTAGCAAGATTCGATTAAGCAAAGATACAATGTTTAAAATAACTTGCATTATTTGGCTATTTCCCTTGTTGCAAGATTAATCTGGATAATCAGCTGTTATGCTCTTATATTCGTGTCCAACAGATCTCATTTGTAGGTCACACCACATTTGCAAATTACATTTTAGCAATCTTTATGTTTTTTTTGTTTTTTATCACGGACACATTTCTGATACAGGGAAACAAATGGCATGGTTGTTTTAGTAATTATAATGTTTCTGTTCATAATATGTAGAGTGTAAGGAAAACAACATGTCTCTAAATAGGACGAGCATGATAGGGGTAGGCCTCATGATGGAGGCAGCCATGACAGGGGCGGGGAAGGAAATGACAGCAAGGGAGGAAGTGAGAGTCCATGATAGGTGTGGGAAAGGAAGACAGGAGGTGTGGGCATGGTAAGGGCGGAAGTGACGTCACTTTAGAAGCAACCGTGACTGTAGATAGGTCACGGGACTGGCAGGGTCAACCTCCTTCTGTACTAGGCGCCATCTTTAGGGTGGTGGCTGACGCACTTTCAACAATACACTATATTATAACTAATAAAATAAGTCAGTTCCGAGATTTAAATACTAAACTATAAATAAACCTGACAGGTTAAATAAGACAGTTGAAAACATTATGCATTTAACAGCCCATACAGCTGTCTCTAGAAACATGTTCTTTAAAATGATGCAAGATAAACTCACGGAATTCAACCAATTTCCCTTATCATCCTCCAACCATTAATCACTTTCCTCTTCACATACTAGCTTAACAACTTCGCATATTCCCTCTATCCACATTGCATAGTTTTGCAACAAATCACGCTTGCCTTTACACTTAACACGTCCAAATATTCCTCTATTCTTGTATCAGATTCACTTACCTAACCTCCGTAATCAACACTGAGCTACATTCTTGTGTCTCCCCCACAATCCTCACTACTTTATCACAAAACACAATTTATATATATATATATATATATATATATATATATATATATATATATAGCACCGTGGAATCTGCCGGCGCCGTGCAAACGGCAACAATAATAATATTATTACACAATTATAACACCATAACCTTTGAATTAGAATATTTTCCAGCAAAAATTCCGTCTCTAACTCTTATCAGTAGCTCCGAAATGCAGAAATGTAGGCAAGCGGGGAGGAGGGGGGGGAGAAAGTGAGACAGTGCAAAAAAGGGGAGAGAGAGAGACTGCAGGCATAAAGGTTAACCATGTGAGTGCTGTAAAGTAACAAGACAGAAGGACAGAGACTTATACGTTTGGAAACCAGAAATCTTTGACGGGAGAAACGGACTGGAGTTGCAGGGAGCTGCAGAGAGAGGATGAGGGTGACGAGATCTGTAGGACTGATGGGGGGGGGGGAGAATAGGGATCCATCAGCATTCAGGACTGGGAAAACAGGGGTGGTGGTAGGGTGGGGACCAGGGGTGGGGACCATGGTCAGCTACATTTCGGTCATTGCTGACGCGATGTTGGGAGTAGTCACCTCCTGGGCGCCATCATAGGGCGCTGGCTGGGAGGACTTCCCAGTAACACAATTATTATAATACACAAACAATCTTAAACCTTTGTGATCAATTTCTTCCTCAACCTATCCCTTTTGCTGAATAGCTCTTGCTACTCGGTACAAGGCTTCTGCTGTACGAACCAAATTGTGGTCCGACAGCTTCCCTTTCTTCTCTGTCAGTAACTTACGCCAGCTCTCTGGCTACAATCTGCCGCACGGAGGTACAGTAGTTCCACATACTTTAGCAATCTTCCTCACTTTCTTAACCATCTCTTCTCCTTCTCTGTCTTCCACTAGATCACATGCTAACCAACCCTTACTGGGTTTATCTAACTTCTGTCCCATCCTCCCTATATAAGGCGTCCCAGATATAGAGAAAGAGAGAAAAGAAGGTCTACAGTGCTCGACTGCTACGTAAGAGTGGGTTCCTACGTACGTCTTCCCAAAACGTAGACTAGTCACTAATTCCGCCTACCTGAGGTAGCCGCGGAATTGGAGCGTGGCGAGAAGTGTGTGACCAATCACTTCTCTCAACAAAGAGAAATAAGAGGGGAAAGTGTAAATAACACAGAGAGTAAGATAAGATCAAGCACAGGAATCTGTGTGACAGACAATTAAGACAACATTTCAAATAAAATACAGTGCATGCATCACAGTTCAAATAAGTTCAACAGTTTTATCCCTTGCCTTTACTCGTGCGGCCGAAGCCACCTCCCTCAACCTCGTAGTGTCCCTGTTGCGGACCCACCCGCAAGTCTCACTACCAGCAGCCACAGGAAACAGCAACAGCTTCCAACCCGAATCCTGTATAGCCTAAAGAATTGGAATCTTACCTGCCTCAGTGCTCGAGGCTGGAATTTTACCAAGAAGAAGTGTCCGATGAGGCTAGCTAAACAGTCAAAGCGACACTATGGGGAACCCCCAGGAAGCAGTGAGTCTACACCACCCTCCACAGATTCCCCCTACTCTTTTTCCTTACAGCCACAGCTACGTGGCTCCTAAAAGAGTTAAACAGACAATAGAGGACCCCCAGGAAAACTTCCACAGGTCCACCCCCCTTTTTCCTTACTACCACAGCCACGTGGTACCTAAAAGGAGTAAACAGGCACTCACACTCCCCGGGTACTAAGTTAAACACAAACCAATACAAACACACCCAGGCAACAGATAGTCAACATGCAGGTAAATTAAGTATCATTAACAATACAAAGACTCTGGGCAAGTTATTACCTGACTTTGATGTCCTCTCGGCAGCAGTCACAGACACTGGGACAGGTCAATCACAGGGGTAGGAACATGCTAGGTGCTGCAGCAGTCTCTACCGTGTATTCAGAGGTGATCAGGCTCTTTTCCTTCCCCCAGGATTCATCCCCCCAGCATCTTCTTGGACAGCTGCCCAGGCAGGACATAACCCAGAGCCCCACGTTTTGGGCGCCAACTGTAGTAGATGATTTACTGCAAACCAATTAGTTTGAATGACTATCTGTTCCTGTCCAAATTAAAGATAATAAAGTTGCGTGCACGCAGAAGTAAATTCACACTGAGACACAGAGTTCAGGTTAATGAAAGAACTTCGGAGAAGTTTAATGGCTTCTGATTAAAAAGCAGGCTCGCAGGCCCTTTTAAAGGCATTATTACATCATTGAAGAAAATCAAGATATAGACAAATAGACATTGTTAATTGGCTTAGGTGCTAAGTAGTTAGTAAAATGCCCTCCCTACGGGGTGTCCCATCTTAGGTCACTATCCTCATCATGATTGTCTCCTCCAGGTTTTAGCGCCATTTTGTTAACATAAGGAGCTCACTCGACGGGAGGGGCCTTTTGGCAGCTATCCATTTAGAGTGTAGCCTGGCACTGTTAGTTTCTCAAGGTTAGGTTTCAAGGCTTTTAGTAAATACACATTTTATCAAAGCTATTTCTTGCTGACATGCAAATTCTATGTTCTATAGACAAAGCTTTCTTGTAAAACTATGGGACCTCTTAGAGGTATAGCAAGAGGATTTAAAGGGGCCTTACAGACTTATAGAGGCCTAATAATTCTACAACAGCCCCTGGGCCTCTCCAGTCGTTTTAGTCCCCAAGAAGGACGGAACCACCCGGTTCTGTGTTGACTATAGATGCCTCAATGACCGTACAGTGACGGACGCTTACCCAATGCCCCGGGTGGATGAGCTATTAGATCGCATTGCCACGGGACGCTATCTGACCATTATCGATTTATGTAAGGGATACTGGCAGATTCCCCTGGCTAAGGAGGCTATTCCCAAGTCGGCGTTTGTCACCCTGTTTGGCCTGTACCAATTTAATGTCATGCCATTCGGGATGAAGAATGCCCCAGCCACGTTCCAACGCTTGGTGGATAGGCTCCTTGATGGCTTCCAGGGCTTCGCTTGTGCGTACCTGGATGACAATGCGATCTATAGTGAGACATGGGGGGAGCATTTGAAGCATGTAGAGGCCATACTGTACCAGATTCGGGCAGCAGGCCTAACTCTGAAACCGGAAAAGTGCCACTTTGGCATGGCGAAGTCCAGTATTTGGGACACCGGGTGGGGTGTGGGAAGCAACGTCCCGAGCCAGACAAGGTCAAGGCCGTTGCTAACTGGCCCACCCCACACACCAAGACCCAGGTACTGGCCTTCCTAGGGACAGCTGGGTATTACAGGAAATTCGTCCCTGACTATAGCACCATTGCTAAATGCCTAACAGACCTAACTAAAAAGAACCTGCCTAGAGTAGTCCTGCGAAACAGCCTTCCAAGCCTTAAAGAAAGATCTAATCAACACTCCTGTACTATCTGCCCCCGTCCCTAACAAACGATTTGTCGTCCATACAGATGCTTCCATGTACGGACTGGGGGCAGTTCTAAGCCAGATTGGGGAAGATGGAGGAGAACACCCCGTTGCATACCTGGGTAGGAAATTGTTACCCAGGGAGGTGAGCTATGCGGCAGTGGAGGTGCCTAGCCCTAGTCTGGGCTCTAAAGAAACTCACCCCGTATTTGTATGGTCAGGAATTTACCCTCATTACTGACCACAACCCTCTGGTCTTGTTGAATAGAATGGCGGGAGATAATGGCCGACTACTGAGATGGAGCTTGGCTCTTCAACCATATCATTTTTCCATCCACTATCGACCTGGCAAACTCAACGGGAATGCGGATGGACTGTCCAGGCAAACCGAACTTATGCCCTAGCAGCAGCCTGGACATCCCCAAGTTGACGCAAAAAGGATCAAGCCGGGTCTGCCATGGTGTTCCACAAAGGGGAGCCGTGTAACAACCCCCTACCATGTTGCCTGGGAACCGCTACCGTTTTGTTTACCTTCACCCACATTGCCTGTGCCTAAAGAACCAAGATTATGTCTGGCCCTTTAACTGTTTTGTACAAAGGATTGGTATGTTTGATATGGCACTTTGGATACAGCCGAAGTAGTCGAATTGGCTGCCATTCGACATTCGAACACGTGGCGGCGGCCATTTTAATCCAGTCGAACGCGGTCAGCGGTGTGTGCCGTCAAATCCCTGGAACGGAAATTAGCCACACATTGGAACGAACACCGCTGACCTGTACCTTCCCCTACCCTTCGGCACTGCGGCTGGAGACTAAGTCCCATTCGAAGATTCGAACACCCGTTCGATTGGGACTTAGTCGCTCTGGTGTAAAATCGACCATTGAACACCACTGGAACACAACCCCGGTTTCACTTTGACCGAAGTCGAAGTGCGCTCGACGATTCGAACGCCGCCTTCGGATGGGACTTTGCCATTTTTCAGGGCAGAAATAGACCGACTGCACAGCCTGAGTCTGTGGAACTGTTTTGGGCAAACAGGCGTGCAGTCGGTCCAAAGAGACTTTTTTTATATTTCTGGAACCCCTGAACGGATTGATACGAATTTTGAGTATGTTCCCCAAGTTGTGTTGTTTTTGCTGTGTGACAAAAAATCAGAAAGTTATATAAAATGCATAAAAAGTATAATTTTTAGCTTGGAGATAATTGAGGAGATACAGTAAGAAACTCAATTATCTCCCAAGCAGAAGGGAGGGAATCTGGGGGATGTAACCACTGTATGATTGGGTAATGTCTAATTGGCTGTGGGCGTCTCCCTTGCAGGGGAACACTGCATAAAAGCAGAGTACCTGTCATTAAACATCAGTTCTACTTTACCCTTCAAAACGTAGCTTTGTCTCGTTATTGAAAGGGAACCTGCTCAGCTAATCACTAGCTCTTTTAAGAGCTCTACCTCTCTCTCTCTACTTGGCTCCAGCTGATAGAAAGAAGGCTACTCCATTACTGCACAGCATCTTGCCAGGGAAAAAGGACGTCTCCAACGGCTGATACCCCCTCTCCACAGGGGTAGCCGTTACAATACATTTTCATAACTTCATGATTTTACATTGTGCATGTTATATTTTTATAACCAGTATAACTTGGGGACAAACATATCCAAAATTCGTGAAAATCCGTTCAGGGGTTCCAGAGATAGTAAAAAGTCCCTTTGGACTGAACGCAAGCACATTTTCCTGCCCAAAACAGTTCCATAGATTTGGGCTGTGCGGTCGGTCTATTTTACACTGAAATAATTACTAAGTCCCATTCGAACATGTGTTCGAATCTTCGAATGGGACTTAGTCTCCAGCCGCAGTGTCGGTACAGGTCAGCGGTGAAGGTACAGGTCAGCGGTGTTCACGCAATTGGGTAGCCGACAACAGTTCCATAGTTTTTTTAGAACAGTTCCATAGTTTAAAAACAAACATGTTTTTTGACTTTTACTTTATCTACAAAAGCTAATGAACAAAACTGCTAAATAGATTAAAAATGTTGTCCTGTGTTTAAAAACACCCAGTGTTTACATGCTTATTTTTGTTGTTGCAAGTTATAGGTCTGTAAGTACAAGTAGGAAATTGCAGTTTCAAAATATATATATTTTTAATTTATCAATAGTGACATTGTAACACTGTTATCTGTCATATATCTCTGAATCACACCCCACATGTACATATTTTTTTTAAAGTAGACAACCCAGGGTATTCAATATGGGGCATGTCCAGTCCTTTTTAGTAGCCACTAAAAACACTGGCCAAAGTTAGCATTTATATTTGTTTGTGTGTTAAAAATGTAAAACACAATTATGAACACTAACTTTGGCCATTGTTTGTGACTAAGTGTCTACTAAAAAAGACTGGACATACCACATTTGCGATACCTTGGGTTGTCTTCTTTTGCAAATGGTATGCATTCATGGGGGTAATTCTCATTCCTGGGCTACAATACGCTCTCAAAGGCAACATAACCAACCAGGCAAATTTCAATGTAAAAAAAAAAGGAAAATCAAGCCTTATTTGGCCTAGTAACTTTCATAACTATACTATAAAACCTGTACATGAGGGGTACTGTTATACTCAGTAGACTTTGCTGAATACAAATATTTGTGTTTCAAAACAGTAAAACGTATCACAACAATGATATCATCAGTGAAAGTGCCGTTCGTGTGTGAGAAATGCAAAAAACTTCACTTTCACTGACAATGTCATCGCTGTGATATGTTTTACTGTTTTGAAACACTAATATTTGTGTTCAGTGAAGTCTCCCGAGTAAAACAGTATCCCCCATGTATAGGTGTTAGGATGTAATGTAAAGCTACAAGGTTAAATACAGTGCTATCAAATTAAATTCTCTGGATTTTAGGCCTGGGTTGTCAGGCAGGTCCCTTAAATTGCAAACAATAAAATTACTTAATTATGTAAAAATATGACATAAATATGCACATAGAATTTAAATATATATATACATATTTATATATTTGAAGTCTACGTGCATATTTATGAAATTTTTTATGTCATTTTGTATATGGATATATATATATTTTGTATTATTTGTATTTATTTATATATACATAGATATATATAAAATTTCATTCTAAGTGTATTTTGATATAAATATATATTAATATCAAAATACAGTTAGAATAAAATTACATATATATATATATATATATATATAATTTAAAATATATATATTTTTATTATTTTAAAAAAAGATTATTTATTTTTATTTACTTATATTACAATATTTATAGTTAATATATATATTATATATACGTGTGTAATTTAAATATAAGTGTATTTTAATATAAATATATGTAAATATAAATATAAAAATACACTTAGTTTGACATTATGTATATAAGATATATATACATATTATACATAGATATAATACATGTATATTTGTGTTCAGGGCATTAAAGCCGTAGAGTTAGTAACATAAAACAAACAGGGGGAGGGGAAAAGTCAGTTGTAATGTGCCGGAACTGACAATGCGTTAGGCCTGAAATAAAAGAGGGCCTACTTTATGTAATGATAATAAAAGGAGGAGTGGTGGGTGGGCACATCGCCAGACCTGAGACGGTAGTGAGGAGGGGGCCGGTGCTCTTAAGAATGGAAACCAAGCCCGTCCCACAACTTAAGGCCCAGCCTTACATTTGTGTTCAGGGCATTAAAGCCATTGACTTAGTAACATAAAACAAACAGGGGGAGGGGAAAAGTCAGTTGTGGTGTGCCTGAACTGACGATGCGGTAGGCCTGAAATAAAAGAGGGCAAAAAGATATAACCAGTTTATTCAGCCTACAATACAACATAAGAATATCACAAAACCATACTCTTGAATGCTAGGCGTACCTCTTGTACTGGTTGAGGTATGTATCTGGTGTAAGCAATGGACTTCCACCAGCCTAACATTTTAATGATGTATGCTGGAATATTCCTCTTAGATGCTGAAGTATCGGCTCCTATGTGGAATGAGTGACCCAAGTATTTTGCGGGGTTAAAGCCTAATCGTACCAATAACGTTCTCACATAGAGCATGAACCTACTAGTAGTTAGGGTATTACCGTGTAAAGCCAGAAATAATTTATGTGGTGCATTTGAAATGGAGGATAGACTCGAAGACTTCCACAGGCACTGTAACGGACCGTTTTGCACAAAAGGGGAAAAAACCGCTTAGACGATAATCCCCTTTTAGAGACAGGCACAGCTACTGTAGAATCACCAAAACTCACGAACCGCCAATAAGTGAATGCTCCAAACTCCCGAACGGCATACAAGGGAATAAGGTAGCACTTCAAATAAACGAACAGGAACCATACGAATAGCTGCTAGCAGGCGAACAGGAAAAGCTTCCAAGCGGCTTACACTCCTGGCAATCAGTCCTTAGCAGCATACAGTAAATCCCCCCAAAGACGAGACAAGGCTCCGTGTTGAGGGTCAAGCAGTGGTCTGTTTTAATGAGGGCTACCTGCCCAGTATTTATGCAGGTCTCCCACCTGGTGGACACTCCCCTAGGGGACCAAATGGGAGACTGTGACAAGGGACAGACAAGTATACAAATAGGACACACAGTCACAGTATATTCCCACAATGCATCCTGGCTTCCTCCCCTCTGCCCTGGGAGATAATTGGGAAGTAACTCAATTATCTCCCAAGACAAAGGCAAAACTCCATTACACACGTGGGAACACAAAACCAGCATAATACTTTAAAATGCACAAAGTAACATTTACTACATAAAACACAGACATGTAACACATCCCCAGATAGCTCAGGTCTGAGTGCACATTATTAGGTGAATGGCACTCAGACTACACGAATACAGTTCAATCGCCATGGAGCCAAAGTCTTTACAGTCAGTTTCATACGAATGGGCTCCATGGGATTCCTATCTGGGGTATAAGACATTCACACAAAAATACCGAACACCGGGTCATTCGTGTGCTTTCACCGAACAAGAAGGGAGGTCGGCGACTTCAGCGGTGTTCGCGCAAAACTGTGTCCGATTTTAGTTCCATGAAAATAGAGGCGAACACCGCTGTTCATTCGTATGGTTTAAAATGGCCGCGACCTCGTGTTCGGGATACGAACGGCGGCCACCCAGCGTTCATCAATTAAGCTGCGGTTAACCGCAGCTTCAGGGAGGTTAATTGCCGGCACACTCCAGCTCCCAGGTGGTCCAGTCATTCGTACGGTTGTTCGGTAGATTGAAACTACCGAACAACTGGCAGAAAAGCACGAATACAGCTTTTCTGCATGGAAAAATAAAGTCTTTTAAAAGGGGGCCATAGTCCAAAGGCAGCAGGCGAGCAACCAGGCTTCTCCAATGCAATGTGGCGAGATTGGTCTCGTCACATCTCTCCCCTTTTCCCAACAGACTAACAGGGTATCTGACCTCCTGCCGGTCAGTGCCCTTGTTAGTCCAGCAGCCCACCCACAACAAATAATCAACAGCACAGCCCACCCACAATAAATGGTTACTACACCTGGGTAGAGAAGAAGCTTGTCCATGTCCAGGTGCCTCACCACGGCTGTGCTGGGTACGGGTACGCTGACTTGGTGGGTTGCTGCGTGGGCAGAGACCAGCGGCACTCTGCCCTGTTGCCAGCGCTACTGGGAGGGTAGCCTGGTGGAAGCCTGGTTGTTGGAGGGGGAGACCGACTGTCTCCCCTTTAAATACACCGCTCTGCTGCTGCTGGAGACTGACTGTCTCCCCTTTAGATGCACAGTCCTGCTGCTGGAGACCGACCGTCTCCCCTTTGGTTACCCATCTCTGCTGCTGGAGGGGGAGACCGACTGTCTCCCCTTTGGCTAAACAGCCCTGTCGCTGGGGGGCAGGACCGACCGTCCCTACCCCCTGTGCTGGCAGTGTAGAGACTACGGTCCCATCTGCACAGTTGTGGGGCTTACTGTCTCCCCTCCCACTGGAGTAGGAGGAGTTTGCCATTACTGCTGGAGAGGGAGCTGCTCTGTGCTTCATCTGTGTGTTACCAGGACCACACCCGTTTGTGGCTGCTTTGGAGCTTGATTTCTGGGCTTTGGAATTACTACAGCAAGGGGCTCTGCCTGGGCCTAGGCAAGCATGGCCCTCGGGCCTTCCTCCCCAGCCTGGGGATGGAAGGTCAGGCTGGACGAGCTGCAGGCAGTGCTGGCTTTTGGGGAAGGTAAGGCGGATACCAGGGGCCTGTCTTGGACTGAGCATCAGGCCCTCTCCCGGCAAATACGAAAACAGGTCTCCCTGTTGGAGGAACTGGCGAGGGGGATGTCTAGGAAGCTTACAGCATGGAAAAGGGAAGTGGGGGTCCCCCAGGGAGCTACGGCCCACACCAGGGCCGATATCCAGCTGCTCTCTGGGCTGCTGGCTGAGTGCCGTGAACTTGCCAGCAGTGGCCTCCACTTCCTAGAACAGCCCCCCCCGTCCCTGGAGGTGGGAGAGGGTACCGAGGAGGAGGTAGTCCCTGAGACCCCCCCTGAGGTGGCTAGTGCCAGCAAGACCCCTCAGGCCTCCCTCACCTATGCTGAGGCTGCAAAGGGTGAGGGGGTTGAGGCTAGGGTCTTTATGGGGCTACCTTCTGACAGGCTCCGGGGTCTGCTTGTGTCCCTGAAGGCCCAGCATGCCGAGGCAGACTCGGGCCTAGCTGGGGTCCAGGCAGAGCTAAGGGAGCAGAGGGAAAAATCAAACAGGACCTCTAATTACAAAAGAGGTCCTTTGAGGGCCGCTATAGCTGAGAAAAAATTAGTGGAGCAGCATCTATCCTACACCCTGCTCCAGACTGAAAAGAAAATAGCAGACATCCAGGCCATCCTGCAACAGAGAGTCAAGGACGCTGCGAGGTCCAGGAGGCAGAGGGCTATGGAGGGCAGGAGGGACATGTCCCCAGGTGAGGAGTCCAGCAAGGACTTGGATTCCAACTCCCATCACTCACCTGGGGAGCCGTCTACCTCTGCCCTTGCTACTCCAGGGGGCGCTGCTGAGACGGAGGGGAAGGCCAGAGAGAAGGACAGTGAAGAGGAGTGGGACGGAGAGAAAGGTGAAGAGTGGCAGCTGAAAGTGCAGGACAGAGGTCGAGGGCTGATTAAGGAGTCTCTCCTCAAGTTTGGAAACGAACTTGGGGAGGACTCCGTAAAGGACAAAAAGAAGAAAAAGAAGAAAAAGAAAAACATCGCCCGGCGTCAGCCTGAGACCTCTGTCAGGGGGTCTGGAGATTCCACAGAGGAGGGTGAGTGCTCAAATGCTGAGTATATGTACAATGATGATGTTCAGGCCTTGCAGAAGCCTGGGGCCAGGGATACTAACCCTGCAGGTGGCAACACCTGTATGCCCCAGAAACCTGCACAACCTGCTTCTGTGGAAGTATCTGGGCCCCCGCCGCCCTCCATGGTGACAGGGAGACCATCCCCGCCGGTACTATGGCGTGTACCGGTGATCCCATGGAGGGGTCCTTCCCTTGCTCCCTTCCCACTCCCTCCCTTACCTGCCTTCCCTCTGACCTTCCTCTCCGTGTGGTTGCGTCCCCTGGAGTGGCTGGTACCTCTGCCTCCTGTCCTCAGGCGGCTGCTGGGCAGGATGGCACTGGATGGAGCAGTCTGGAGCAGGGTGATGGCCCTCCTTTTCCCTCTGCTCCCTTGGAGCAAGCTCGACTGCTCTCCCCTACCAGCAAGTCTCCTCCCCTGTTTGTCCCCCAGTCTGTTTCCCTGGATGTGTCCAAGTTTGTCTTCCAGTCTGTTCCCCCTGCTTCCCTATGTGTTCCCCTTATGTCTGAATGTGTAACCAGTCCCCCTGTTGTTCCTGTTGTTCCTGTTGTTCCTGGTGCCGCGGGTGCCGCTGGCGCTATGGAAGACAGGACTGCAGGGGACTCCCATCATCCTCAGCCAGCAGTCCATACTGAGGAAACCGCCAGTGGAGGTAAGAAAAGTATGACTAACATTGTGTTTGACTCCACTGGTGGTTTAGGGATGGCTGAGGAGGATGGGAGTATGGATGTAAATGTAATGATGGGACCTATTGGCCTTAGTAAAAAGGTCCACAGCCAGCCTGTTTGTATTAATGATGTTGCCCCTGCCCCTGGTGTTGTTGCCCCTGCCCCTGGTGTTGTTGCCCCTGCCCCTGGTGTTGTTGCCCCTGCCCCTGGCGTTGTTACCCCTGCCCCTGGTGTTGTTGCCCCTGCCCCCGGTACTATTGCCCCTGGTGTTGTTGCCCCTGCCCCTGGTGTTGTTGCCCCTGCCTCTGGTTATGTTGCCCCCGCCCCCGGTACTATTGCCCCTGCCCCTGGTACTGTTTCCCCTGCCCCTGGTTATGTTGCCCCCGCCTCAGGTTATGTTGCCCCTGCCCCTGGTTCACTGGAGTTAGTTGGTACACAGGTGGCGGGCACGAGCACGGGCACAGGCACCCTGACAAAGGGTGCCGCGGTTATAAATAGTTTAGACGCACAAGCAGGTACACGGGTTCCCCTTAGGCACTCCCAGGTTGTCACCCAGGGTTCTGGTGTGACCGAGGCCTCTGGTTCAGCGAGGGGAGTCCGTCCGAATCATTCCCAGACGGCGGGTCCCGGTGCGCCCAATGCTTGGGCATCTGGGCCACCTCGCCTCTCTGCGGACGGGCCTGCTACGCGTCCTCAGGTTTCCTTTGGGAACAGGAGGAACGTGGTACGGCTCATCTGTGGGGGTGAGACCCAGGTGCCTGACAGACGGTGGCTGGTGACCCGGCTAAAGGATATGGGATTTGCGCCCGTGGACCTGTACGCGCTCATCCATGCCTCGGGCACCCGGGAGTTCGACGTCTCCTTTATGACGTCGCAGCTCCTGGATCGCTTCTGGGCTGGGTGGGAAGCGGCCAGGTCTGCACAGGGTACAAAGTGGGCAGGATTCACCGCTGTGGCCATTTCTCGCCAGGGTCTTAAGAAGGTCACTTTCCTGGTGAGAAATGAATCCATCCCCATAGCAGACATCCTTGTTTGGACTAAGAGGTTTGGGGATGTTAAATCCCCCCCTGTTAAGATCTTAGATGAGGATGGGATTTGGACAGGCGGATGGACTGTTTCAGTGTTGCTGCGGGAGATTCGAGGTGTCACACAGCATATGCCTAATAGTTTTTTCATCGGGGCTGACCGGGTATCCTGTTTTTACCCTGGTCAGCCCAGGGTATGTCACAAGTGCGGATCGTACAGGCATTACAGCAATGCCTGTACGGTCCTCAAATGCACTATGTGCGGCGCTGTGGGGCACCTCCGGGACAGCTGCAGGGAGATCCGGTGTCATCTGTGTTCAGAGATGGGTCACACGTACCGCACCTGCCCCGAAGCCCAGCACAATGTAGAGTCCATCTGGAGTCAGGAGCCGGTGGAGATGGACTCTGCTGGGTTAGGGGTTCAGGTAGCATCGTCATCTACAAGGCCCATCTCTGGCACAAGGGTTTCCCTGCCCCAGCAACAACCCATCCTCCCCTCGGTCTCTGTAACATCTCAGGACCCTGGGAAGGCCACAAGTTCACGTCCCCTCACGAAAAGTGTACGTAGAGAACGCACTACCTCCACAGCCATTATGGCTCCCCCTAGACCCCCTCCCCCTAGGCCCCCCCCTCCTAAATTCTCCACGGTGAAGGTTACCCCCACTGAAAAGTCCCCAGATGCACAGTCCCTAGAGTGGAGCACGGTGAAAGGTAAGAAACCCCCCCCCCTCCAAGACCTCGACGCTGCCCTCACCCCGGAAGATCGCCATACCCCCTGCGGCGAAACCCCCGAAAAGGGGAGACGCCACTTATAAGGGTGGTGTGGCACGGGCGTCATCCTCCTCTTCGGGCTTGCAGGAGGCCCCGGTGCCCGTATCTAACAGGTACGAGGCACTGTCCTCCAGCTGGGCCGACTGTGAGTACGAGGAGGAGATGGCGAACCTCCCCGAGGTGGTGGCAGGGGTTGAGGTGGGACAGGAGGTGCTTCTGAGAGACGACGGGCCACTGTATCCCGGAGTCTCAGTGAAGAGGTTCCTCGGTTCCGACACGGAGGAGGAGGGGTACCGCAGAAGGAAGGGAAAGTCTCCTTATACTTAATGCCCTTATGGCGACTTTTCCTGTACTCTCTGTGGCTACGGTGAATGTAAACAGCATTAAGTCCAGCAGGGCCCGCTTTTTGGTTTACGACCACCTCAGCCGGGCTCCGTACAATGTCATCTTGGTACAGGAGACCCGGCTGGAAACCCTCGCGGCCCTGCACGCTGCAAAGCGGGACTGGAGATGGGGGCCCTCCTACTTCTCTCTAGCCACAGAGAGATATGGGGGAATCGCCATCCTATTTAAGGACGTTGATGTTAGCATCAACAGGGTTATTGAGTTGCAAAAAGGACGGTGTGTGGTTTTAGATGTCTCAATGGGCAGGCAACCTTTCAGGATAATTAATATCTATGGCCCCCAATCTAAGTGGGAGAGGAAGCGCCTGTTTATTGAGATAGAGCCTTACCTTTATACATCCCAGCAAATCCTGTTTGGCGGTGACTTTAACACCATAACTAGGCCTCAAGACAGGAGAGACGCCACTCAGAGGCTGGGGTATGACTCCTATTTTTTAAATAAGATGGTTAGTCAGGCTGGATTGGTCGATGTGTACCTTCATCACACTCCCAATCCCACGGGTGGGTACACTTATCACAGAGGTAGCTGTCAGAGTAGGATAGATAGGTTTTTCTTTAAGGAGAATTTCCCGGTGGCGGCACCCGTGCTTACACCGGTGGAGTTCTCCGACCATCACATTTTGTCTTGCGAGTTGAACGTCTATAGTACCCCACCTAAGGGTAGAGGGATCTGGCGGCTAAATTCAGACCTCCTGGTGGAACAGAGGGTTCAGCAAGCCTTCATGGAATTCTTTCGCGATCAGATGACATTGGCCGACTTAGGCCAAACGAAGTCTGAGTGGTGGGAGATGGTGAAGGCCAGAACTCAACGGCTGTTTCGCAATCTCGCCCGGAACATGCAGTCCTCCAGGTACAAGATGTATCTGGGCTTGCTTGGGAGGTTAGACATCCTGATCTCGCAGGGAGGTGACCCCGAGGACATTGCGGCAGTTAAAAACCTGATGAGGAGTTATCAGTATGACAGGTACGCCTCCCTTGTAAAAGAGAGGGATCATGGGTCATACCGCTCGCCCGATCCTTATCTTAGCTGCAAGCGGAAGGAAGGTACCAAGTCCATCCCTAGTCTGCGGGGCACCGACGGGACCCTAGAGGAGTCTCCTCGCGGGATTCTGAAGGTGGTCCGCGACTACTATATTGAGCTCCTCGGAAAGGGCAGCCCCCAATGTAGCGAGGAGGGAACCTCCCACGGGAGAAGGGTGGATGACTTCTTGAGCGAGCTCACGCTCCCTGAGCATAGCGACCTCTCTTTTGACGAGTTGGTCAGCGAGATCACCATAGAAGAGGTCACAGAGAGTATCCAACAGCAGAACAAGTGTAAGTCGCCAGGTCCTGATGGTCTGACGGCCGAGTTTTACCAACAGTTCTGCGACCTCTTGGCCCCTCATCTGACCGAGGTGTTTAATGAGAGCTTGGCTCAAGGATTATTGCCACCCTCGATGAGGACTTCTGCCCTGATCTTGCTGTCCAAGCCGAACGTGCTCGACACAGCGGATGTGGGGAACTGGCGCCCCATATCCCTGTTAAATGTCGACAGGAAGGTCCTGGCAAAGATTTTGATGAAACGAGTACAGGGCCTAGCGAGGCGTGTCCTATCCACCTCCCAGTACTGTTCAATCGAGGGCAGAACTGTCTTTGATGCCGTTTTCGAAGTCAGGGAAGCCCTCGAGAAGTGCAGGGACGGAGAAAGGGGGATATACCTTCTGGCACTTGATCAGTCCAAAGCTTTTGATCGAGTAGATCACCGTTATCTGTGGTCAGTCTTGCGGAAGTATGGCTTGCCGGGAAAATTCGTCAATTGGATAATCACCTTGTACAGAGGGGCCGAAAGCTTCGCTCTTGTGAACGGGTGGAGGGGCAGGACGTTTAGGATCCGATCCGGGGTCAGGCAAGGCTGTCCTCTCAGCCCACTCTTGTACGTGTTTGCAGTCGATCCCTTCATCCGAAGGGTCGAGGCAGGCACGTTACAGGGAGTGGCCAGGGCTCCGGAGAGGCCTTTACGGGTTGTTGCCTACGCTGATGACATCTCCATAGTGGTCTCCAATACTCGGGAGGCCACGGAGGTGGATGATTTAATCCTAGCGTATTCTGCCGCTTCAGCCTCTCGTGTCAACAGGGACAAGAGCGTAGTTTTCTGGTGCGGGAAGGAGGGGGACCAGTTCCCTCTTCCAGACGGTTTCCCGAGGGCCCAGCCTGAAATTAAGATCTTGGGGGTGGTGTTCGGACCAGGGGATCTGGCTCTCAGGAACTGGACCGAACGGCTTGCCATAGCTTCTAGCAAGGTGGAGGAGAGCCACAGGTGGAAACTGACGTTCAGAGAACGGGTGAACCTAATCAAAACCTATGTTCTGACCGTATTCGGCTACGTCAGTAACATCTTCCTTTTGCCCAGGTCCCTCCACGCTCGGATGTTTGCGCTGTTCTTCCGCATGTTGTGGGGGAACAGGCTGAACCTCATCAAAAGAGAGGTCACTTACCTGGCCAGAAAGGACGGGGGTCTGGCCATGGTCAACCCCATCGTCTTCTTTACTAACACCTTCCTGAAAAGGAATTTCGGGGCTCTCCTGAAGGACGAGCAGCCTGGCTGGGTATGTATATTCAGGGAGTGGGTCACACCTTTCCTGGTGGACTGGTTTCAGGGTGGGAGGGTGAAGAGCATGAGAGTTCGGCATTCTAGCTATCTTCCGTCTTCGGTCATCGAGGGAGTGGGAATTCTGCGCAGGTGGAACGTCACGGTGGAGGAGGTTCGGGACACTCCCAAGAAGCTTCTCGACGGGAGGGTCCTGGCCACCCACTTTGGCATTCAGCTTGCTTTGAAGGACTGCCCGCCAAGTACTCTCGCCTCGGGGTTGAAAAACATCAACTCCAGGCGCCTTCCGGAGAAATACCGAGACGTGGCGTTTCTCTCCTTCCACGGTAGACTTTACGTTCGAGGGAACTTGAAGTACAGGAACATAACGGATCGTGGTTGTCCTCGGGTGGAATGTTCCGGGGAAGTGGAGTCCATGGACCACTTCCTCCTCGAGTGCCCCTTTAACGTACAGGTCTACAAAGAGGTCTCAGCCGCCTTAGGCATCCCCTGCTTATCCCGCTGGACTTATGCGGAGTGGGCGTACGGGACGTCCAACTCAAGGGGGAGGGCTTTTGATTTGGGCACTCTTTATGTAGTCAGTTCAGTGGTTAAGTATTTCACTTGGATGGCAAGGTGTCAGGTTTCCCTTCAACGTAAAGACCTTTCCTGTCAGGTGGTGGTAGCAGACATTCTGAGGGCGGTTCGTGGGATCTATACCACCGAAAGGGCCTCTATGGATCCCACCATTTGGCAGCGTTTGTGGCGAAATCTCAAGGTCCACCCGCCTTGAACCGCTCCATAGGGCGCCCTTGTCTTGGTGAAGGGAATTCCAAATCTGTCTTCACCTTTCCCCCGTAGATTTTGAACTGGTTTTTCTTTTCATGGAAGGCTGCCACCTTTAGCAGACGAGTACCTTCCTCTGCATCTAGGTAGTGCAGTGTAGTTAGGTTATGGTTATGCACAGGTTATTTTTGGTATTGTTTGGGTTAGGGTGGGTTTCTGGTGTATGGACAAATTGAAAAATTTACTTTGGGTGGGGAAAAAAAAACAAAAAAACACTGGGTTTCTTTATGGACGGAGGGATGGACTCCTTGAGGGTGGTGTACAAACTGGATTTCATGTGGGTGGTGGGTCTATGGACAAAATTTTGATTTCATGTGGGTGGTGGGTTTGGATGTGATGAACTGAGAAAAGGACTCCATTTGGGTGGTGGGTTTGGGGGATGGACGGAGGGATAGACTCCATGAGGGTGGTGGGTTTTATGAATTGAAAATGGACTCCATTTGGGTGGTGGGTTTGGGTTTAAAGTTTGGGTTTAAAGTGTAGGTGGTGGGTTGGTGTTGATGGACGGAGGGATGGACTTCATGTGGTTGGTGGGTTTTATGAACTGAGAAAAGGACTCCATGTGGTTAATGGGTTTGTTTATGTTTATGTGTGTATTTTATTTCACGCTTGGTTTATGTTTGTGTTTAGCTGGCTGTGGACTCGAGGTCAATTGGGTCCCCCCTTGTCCCCCCCTTGTTATGTAAGAGCTCCTTCAGGAGCATTTCAGCCTTTTTTCTCCCTCCCCAAGGCTCCATGAAGTAATGGAGCCCCCCGCCTTTTAATTTATCCCCTTATGATTTAGTTCCCCCCCTTTTCTGTTAATCCCTCTCCCTGTTATTCCCAGTTATTTAATTTGGTATAAGTTTACTCCCCTATTAGTGCCCCTTCCTGAGTTTTTATTTCGGTATTTATGTTTCATTTGGTATTATGTTTGAATTGGGCATTATTTCAGTTGATTGTTTATTATTGTTATTTTGTTATTTAATTTGTTATTCTGTTTAATTTTGGAAGCATTTTACAAACTAAATAAAATAAAATACTGTCTCCCCCTGGTACATTAAGCTGCCGCTGGGGAGAGGGAATAACAGGCTCCTCTCCCATACATACTTCCAGCTGCGGGGGAGGGAGACCGACTGTCTCTGCTCCCAATACAGAGTCCTGCTGCTGGGGAAAGGAGACTGGGCTCTCTATTCCCGGTAGGACACTCTGCCGCTGGGGAATGGAGACGGGGCTCCCAATTCCCAATAATCTGTGCTGCCGCTGGGGAATGGAGACTGGGCTCCCAATTCCCAAAACATCATACTGCCGCTGGGGAATGGAGACTGGGCTCCCAATTCCAAAAAATCACGCTGCCGCTGGGGAGGGAGGACACTGCTCTCCTCTCCCTGGACTTCACACTGCCTTCCCGGCATATCACTTGGCTGCTGGGGGGCAGGAACAACTACCTCTGCCCCCTGTAACTCAGCCTGCCGCTGGGGAGGGAGGACACTGCTCTCCTCTCCCTGCACTTCACACTGCCTTCCCGGCATATCACGCTGCTGCTGGGGGGCAGGAACAACTACCTCTGCCCCCTGTAACTCAGCCTGCCGCTGGGGAGGGAGGACGCTGCTCTCCTCTCCCTGCACTTTACACTGCCGCTGGGGAATGGAGACTGGGCTCCCAATACCCTGCAGGACCGGTGGAGAGACCTCGGTCCCATCTCCACCGGCCACCTGGGGTTCTTCCCAGTAAAACTGTACCATCTCGTCCCCTCTGAATGGGTCTGGCTCTGTCATGCTGCTCTCCTGCTGAGCCTTCTCACTGTATTGGAACAGCTGCTGGTAGCCCTGTTCTAGCTCCATCTCCCGGGTCACCAGGTGGACCAGGTCTTGCTCAATTTTGTGAGCGTCGTCCCAGTCATACCTGCTCTCCCTCCACTCCCAGAGATCACTGAACCGGGCTTGTGTAGTGCTCCCAAATTCGAGCTCAGCAAAGGACTCCCATAACAAGCCAGGACCATCAAACTCCTCTCCGTCTGGCTTGTCATGCTCAGCTGTCCAGGGTATATACTGTGCCATATACCACCAGAGCGCCTGGTAGGCATCTTCTAGCCACAACTCCTGCCATACTAGGTGTTCCAATTTCCTCACCCATTCCTCCAGGGGCTGCTCTCCCAGGAAGGGCATCCGCAGGGCTACTCGCTTCTGCAACCGCTGGTCTTCCTTGGGGAGTCTCTCACCCCGCTGGTACTCCACAATACCCAGTGCCTGGTACCAGATGCCTTTACGGACTGCATCTCGGTCATCCATGGCACCCTCGTCATACTCCACTGCTGGTTCCATCTCGGTGCTGTCAGGGTCGCTGTACTGGGACATGCGTTGCCCTCAAATTGTAAAAATCCACGGAATGGTGTCACCTGTAGCTGTCCTGTAGTCTGTGGGAACGATCCCGCCGCTGCCACCAATTGTAACGGACAGTTTTGCACAAAAGGGGAAAAAACCGCTTAGACGATAATCCCCTTTTAGAGACAGGCACAGCTACTGTAGAATCACCAAAACTCACGAACCGCCAATAAGTGAATGCTCCAAACTCCCGAACGGCATACAAGGGAATAAGGTAGCACTTCAAATAAACGAACAGGAACCATACGAATAGCTGCTAGCAGACGAACAGGAAAAGCTTCCAAGCGGCTTACACTCCTGGCAATCAGTCCTTAGCAGCATACAGTAAATCCCCCCAAAGACGAGACAAGGCTCCGTGTTGAGGGTCAAGCAGTGGTCTGTTTAATGAGGGCTACCTGCCCAGCTTTTATGCAGGTCTCCCACCTGGTGGACACTCCCCTAGGGGACCAAATGGGAGACTGTGACAAGGGACAGACAAGTATACAAATAGGACACACAGTCACAGTATATTCCCACAATGCATCCTGGCTTCCTCCCCTCTGCCCTGGGAGATAATTGGGAAGTAACTCAATTATCTCCCAAGACAAAGGCAAAACTCCATTACACACGTGGGAACACAAAACCAGCATAATACTTTAAAATGCACAAAGTAACATTTACTACATAAAACACAGACATGTAACATATCCCCAGATAGCTCAGGTCTGAGTGCACATTATTAGGTGAATGGCACTCAGACTACACGAATACAGTTCAATCGCCATGGAGCCAAAGTCTTTACAGTCAGTTTCATACGAATGGGCTCCATGGGATTCCTATCTGGGGTATAAGACATTCACACAAAAATACCGAACACCGGGTCATTCGTGTGCTTTCACCGAACAAGAAGGGAGGTCGGCGACTTCAGCGGTGTTCGCGCAAAACTGTGTCCGATTTTAGTTCCATGAAAATAGAGGCGAACACCGTTAGAGGTGTTCATCAATTAAGCTGCGGTTAACCGCAGCTTCAGGGAGGTTAATTGCCGGCACACTCCAGCTCCCAGGTGGTCCAGTCATTCGTACGGTTGTTCGGTAGATTGAAACTACCGAACAACTGGCAGAAAAGCACGAATACAGCTTTTCTGCATGGAAAAATAAAGTCTTTTAAAAGGGGGCCATAGTCCAAAGGCAGCAGGCGAGCAACCAGGCTTCTCCAATGCAATGTGGCAAGATTGGTCTCGTCACAGGCACCATTTATTTCTAATACGTGATAGTGACCGTCTGTCCCCTGCCACCAGTTTTTCCCAAAAATTGCAGCAAATCCGGATGTGGCCGCAGCATCCGTCCAGATTGACAAAGACTTGTCCGTCAATACTGGAATGCGGTGGCATGTATATCCAGTGAAATGCAGGAGGAATCCGATTGAAATTGGGGAAACAGGCTAAGTAACCGGGATCTGAAAGCCCGCCCTTGTGGTATAATTTTCATGGCAAAATTAAGTGACCCTAATAGTGATTGTAATTCCTTCCTATTGCAAGAACCCCCCGCCAGATAATGGTGAATAGCTGAAAGGATGCGCTCAATCTTAGTCAGGGGGAGGCTGGCTTGCATTAGTCCAGCACTACCCCCAGAAAGTTGATAACAGTATTGGGACCTTCAGTTTTAGTAGGTGAAACAGGAACACCTAACCATTTAAACAATTGTAATATAGCCTGACGGCTATAAGGTGGAAGCAGGTTGCTCTCTATGGCAAGAAAGTTGTCAAGGTAATGGATTATGGTGGAGCATCTATAGATGTTAAGCATCATCCAACATAATGTCTCAGCAAACATATCAAAGATTTTAGGACTGCTCTTGGAGCCAAAAGTGAGTCACATGAAAAAATAGTATGACTCCTGCCACTTAACACCATGTAGATGCCACAGGGAAGGGTGGATAGGGAGGAGCTTGAATGTGTTTACTATGTCTGTCTTGCTAAGCCATGCACCGATACCTGCTGACAGAATAGCATGTATGGCATTGTCCACAGTCGCATATTGGAGTGAAAATTCCTCTGATGGAATGAGCGAGTTAAGACTAGGAATGGTTGTAGCATGGGGAGCAGAGAGGTCAATGATCAACCTTTGCTTATTGGAGGATTTACTTGTAACCATACCTATGGGGTTAGTTCTCCATACTGCAAAGGGAGGAGAGCCAAATGGGCCTAGTAAAAACCCCTGGTCTAATTCCTTCTGGAGCAGTATATTAATGGCGTCAGCATCTGCCAGAGCCGTCTGCAAATTTTTACATTCAATGATTCCCGTTGGCATATAAAGGATACCCGTGTGAAACCCTATAGTGAACCCAGACACCAAAAAATCTACAAGATGTTGCCAGGGGTGATTACCCAATAATTCTCTAAGGGTACAGCTTATTTGGACACATTGTCCTAGAGTGAGCTCTGAAACATTGGGAGCAGATATGTAATAGTCTGCAGGCGCTGTACCCGCAAGTGCGAGTGTTAAAGTTGTTGCAGACTTGTGATTTCCCAAAAAACACTATATTGCGTCCCAACTTATCTTTAAGAACCCTGTCTGGTCTACCTGTGGGCAGGTACATGCAGGGGCGTTTTAGCCGCGAGACAAACAAGGCATTTGCCTTGTGCGGCATTTTTCAGGGCGCGGCAAAAAACGGCGCCCCCAAATGCCCAGGGCAAATGCCTTGTTAACCTTGCAGCTAACAGACATGCCAAGCGGGCGGGCGGCGCTGGGCGGGCGGCTGGCGAGGGAGCTCTTCCTCAGAGCTGTCCACTCAGCTCCCCCCCAGCATTCCCAAAGGTAAGGGGGGGGGGGAGTAAATAAAAAAAAAAATGTGTTAATGTGAGTGTGTGTGTGTGTTTGTTAGGGTGTCTGTTAATCTGTGTGTGTTTGTTAGTGTGTGTGTGTCTGACTGTGTGAGTGTGTCTGCTAGTGTGTCTGCTAGTGAGTTAGTGTGTGTCTGTTAATTTGTGTCTGACTTTGTGTGTCTGTTAGTGTGTATGTGTGTGTCTGACTGTGTGTGTGTGTGTGTCTGTTAGTGTGTATGTGTGTGTCTGACTGTGTGTCTGTCAGGGTGTGTGTGTGTGTGTGTGTCTGACAGTTTGTGTCTGACTGTGTGTATGTGTGTGTCTGACTGTGTGTGTGTGTCTGTTAGTGTGTGTGTCTGACTGTGTTTCTGTTAGTGTCTGTGTGTCTTAGTGTGTGTGTGTGTGTCTGACAGTTTGTGTCTGTTAGTGTGTGTGTATGTGTGTGTCTGACTGTGTGTGTGTGTCTGTTAGTGTGTGTGTCTGACTGTGTTTCTGTTAGTGTCTGTGTGTCTTAGTGTGTGTGTGTGTGTCTGACAGTTTGTGTCTGTTAGTGTGTGTGTATGTGTGTGTCTGACTGTGTGTGTGTGTGTGTGTCAGTGTGTGTGTGTCTGTCTGTTAGAATGAGTGTGTGTGTGTCTGTTAGTGAGTGTGTGCGTCTGTTAGTGAGTGTGTGCGTGTCTGTTAGTGAGTGTGTGCGTGTCTGTTAGCGCGTGTATGTCTGTTAGCGTGTGTATGCGTATCTGTCAGTGAATGTGTGTGTGTGTATTTAGAAGGCGGGGCGGGGGGAAGGGTTGGGTGGGTCTGGTGTGGGGGCGTCTGAGTTTTGTCCTGCCTAGGGCAGCACAAAACCAGGATACACCACTGGGTACATGGACACCTATTGTGGCTCTATTAGAGCAATCACATGGCCCCGGGTCCTAATTTGCCAAGGGGAGACTGCCTGGAGCGATCGTCGCCGGGGAATGATGGCGACCGGGTGAGTAAAAATTTCTGTAATGACGGTTCAGGACCGTTACCGGTCCTCAAGGGGATTTTTCCAATGACGGTCCTGAACCGTCAGCGGTCGTGAAGGGGTTAAATAAAATTGAACAGATCAAAGTCTGTATTAAGACCATCAAACCCATTCCATTTCGCATTTTCCAAGTATGTTTTTTTATGTTGCCTCCTCTCCATGGTATAATACATTTTTTATACCAATACATTTGAGTTGGTATAAACTTTGTTGTGTATATTAAAATGTTTTGAGACTGAATGGTTTGGGAATCCATTTGAGATATTGCGGCAATGTTTGCCTAGTCGTGTCTTGAGGTTCCTTGTGGTCATTCCAACATATTGGAGACCACAAGGGCATTTTAAAAGCTAAATTACATTGGGGGGGTGGAGCGAGATGACTTAGCGTGGTATGTGTCTGCCTTGTGCATTGTGTTTATGGCAAAGCTATGTATCTTGACTGTGTGTATATGATGAATGTCTTTAGGTGGTGACTGTGACAAGATGAGTAAAGGGGTACCAGTGGCATGGGAGCATGACAGCGTGAAGGGGGTAAATGGACAGGGGGGGTTGTGAGAGAGAATGAGGGACAGGGAGTATGACATAGTTTCATGAGGGAGTGTGACAGGGCGAGTGGAGGTAAGTGTGTCAGGGCAATTGTGGCATGGTAGGAGGGATGAGTGTGACGGGAATAAAGGGGGGTTAATGTGACAGGGTGAGTGTGGCAGAGTGAGGGCAGGTGAGTTTGGAGGGGGTGAGATTAACAGGATTAGGAGTGGTTAATGTGAGTGTGAATGCATGAAGAAGCTGAAAGTGTGGGGAGAGGGGGTGATGGTGACAGGGAGACGGGTGTGATGGTGTGAGGGGTTATGGTGTGAGGGAGGGGGTGATGGTGTGAGGAAGATGGGGTGATGGTGACAGGGAGAGGGTGGTGATGGTGACAGGGAGAGGGAGGTGATTGTGTGGGGGTGATGGTGTGGGGGTGATGTGTGAGGGAGGGTGATGGAGTGAGGAAGGGGTGATAGTGAAAGGGAGGGAGGTGATGGTGACAGGAGAGGGGGTGATGGTGACAGGGGAGAGAGGGTGATGGTGTGTGAGGGAGGGGTGATTTGAGAGGAGAGGGGTGATGGTGACAGGGAGAGGGAGGTGATGGTGTGGGGGTGATGGTGACAGGAGGGAGTGATGGTATGAGGGTGATTTGAGGGAGGGTGATGGTGACCTTGGGGAGAGGGAGGTGATGGTGTGGGGTGATGGTGAGGGAGGAGTGATGGTGAGAGGGAGGAGTGATGGTATGAGGAGGATGATGGTGTGTGAGGCTTAAGGAGGTGATGGTGATAGGGAAGGGTGATGGTGAGAGGGAGGGATTGATGGTGGGGGTGATGCTAGGGGGTTGATGGTGAGCATGCTAGGAGGGTTGATGGTGGGGGTTGGGAGGGGTGTGGTGAGGGTGATGCTAGGGGAGGTTGATGGTGGGGGGTGATACTGCGGGGAGGGTGTTCATGGTAAGGGGGAGGGTGGATGGTGAGAGTGGCGGTGATGGTGAGGGGGTTGATGGTGAGGGGGTTATTGATGGGGGTGAGGGTTGATGCTGAGGAGGGGTTTATGGTAAAGGGAGGATTGATGCTGAGGGTTGATGGTGAGGGAGGTATGGTTGATGGTGAGGGTGATGCTGAGGCGTTGATGGTGAGGAGGTAATGGTGAAGGGGTGATACTAGGAGGTTGAAGGTGAGGTGATGCTGAGGGAGGGTTGATGGTGATGGTGAGGGGGTGATGCTAGGGGGAGGGGTGATACTAAGGGGGAGGGTTGAAGGTGAGGGGGAGTGATGCTGAGGGAGGGGGGTTGATGGTGAGGGGAGGTGGGAGAGGGGGGAGATATACCTTGATTGGCTCCTTGGTGGTCCGGTGGGCTCCCTGGTGGTCCGGTGGCCATCATTTCCGGTCTGCAGCTCCACGGAGCTGCAGACCATGAATCTCGCAACGCTCTGATTGGCCAGTTCTCGGCGAGAAACATGGTCTGCATCTCTGCTCACTGCGGAGCTGCAGACCAGTGTCTGATGGCTGGCCGGGCAGCCAGGAGGGGCCTCGCACCTGGCGGCATATTGGGCAAACCGCCGGGCCCCCTCCTTGTGTCGAGTCCTCGGTCACTGACCAAGGACCCGACACAGTCTGCCCTCAGGCGGTTTAGGCGACCGCGAGGCCCCAGCCAGCGATAGGCCTTAGGCAGCAGCCTAAGCCCGCCTGATTAGAGAGCCGCCTCTGCCCCTCAGACACACATCACCCTCACGTGCACACACAGCACCTCAGACACACATACACAGCACCCCTCACATACACAGCACCCTCACACACATACACAGCACCCTCACATGCACACACAGCACCTCAGACACACATACACAGCACCCCTCACACACACACACTCAGTGTACCGCCTCACACACACACTCAGTACCGCCTCACACACACACTGCACCACAACACACTGCACCCCAACACACAGCACCTGTCACACACAGCACCCCTCACACACAGCACTCATGACACAAAGCACCTCTGACACACACAGCACCCCTCACACAAACTCTACACCCCTCACACACACACCATCCCTGACACAAAGCACCCCTCACACAGCACCCCTCACACACTCACAGAACCCCTCACACTGCACCCCTCACACACACACACACATCTCATACACACACACACACACTGCACCCCTCACACACACACACACACACAGCAGCACCCTTCACCTACCCCTCACCTGCACATCACACACACACACCACCCCTACACACACACAGCACCCTCCCACAAACACAGCATCCACACACACACACAGCACCCCTCACACCCCAGCACCCTCACCACTGCACCCCCACACACACACACAGCACCCCTCACACACTCACACACAATGCACCCTACACACTGCACCTCTCACACACTGCACACCTCGCACACTGCACACCTCACACACACACAGCACCCCTCACACATACATAGCACCCCTCACACATACACAGCACCCCTCACACATACACAGCACCCCTCACACATACACAGCACCCCTCTCTCACACATACACACACACATAGAACCTGTCACATACTGCACCCCACACACACACACACACAGCACCCTTCACACACTCACACACTGCACCCTTCACACACAGCATTGCTACACACACAGCACCCCTACACACAAACACATACACTGCACCCTTCACTGCAGTCTGTATGTATTCAGCAGTGTGTGTGTGTGTGTGTTTTTAATGCAGCTTGTGTGTATAAAGCAGCCTGTGTGTATTCAGCAGTATGTGTGCATTGAGCAGTTTCTCTGTGTGTGTTCAGCAGTGTGTGTGTATTCAGCAGTCTGTGTGCATTCAGCAGTATCTGTATGTGTTCAGCATTCTGTGTGTATTCAGCAGTCTGTGTGCATTCAGCAGTATGTGTATGTGTTCAGCATTCTGTGTGTATTCAGCAGTCTGTCTGTGTGTTTTTTGTGTGTATATTCAGTGTAATGTGTGTATGTACTCAGCAGTCTGTCTATGTGTACTCAGCAGTATGTCTGTGTGTATTCAGCAGTCTGTCTGTACTCAGCAGTCTCTGTGTGTACTCAGCAGTCTCTGTGTGTTTATTTAGCCATCTCTGTGTGTGTACTTAGCAGTCTGTGTGTGTGTATTCAGCAGTCTGTGTGTGTGTATTCAGCAGTCTGTGTGTGCTTGTATTCAGCAGTTGGTATGTGCATGTATTCAGCAGTTGGTGTGTGTGTGTATTCAGTTGCCAGTGTGTGCGTGTATTCAGTTGCCAGTGTGTGCGTGTATTCAGCAGTCTGTGACTGTACTCAGCAGTCTGTGTGTATGTATTGTATGTATGTATTGCATTTGCAGGAGGTACCAATAAATATAAGTTTAATTTTTATCAATAATTTACATTTTTATTCCTCTGAGTTGTTGTGTAGGAAGGGCCCCAGTGCACTGCTTTGCCTGGGGGCCTATGACGCTCTTAAGATGGCACTGCTTGTGTGTGTCAGTGAGCTTGTCTGTAGTGAGCTTTTGTGTGTCAGTAAGCTTGTCTGTAGTGAGCATGTGTGTGTCAGTAAGCTTGTATTTAGTGAGCTTGTGTCAGTGAGCTTGTCTGTAGTAAGCTTGTGTGTGTCCCTGAGCTTGCCTGCAGTGAGCCTCGTGCGTCTATACAAATTAGTTTGTCTGTAGTAAGCTTTTGTGTGAGTCAGAGTTTTGTCTGTCAGTGAGCCTATTTGTGTGTATCAGAGAGTTTGTGTTTTGTGTCAGTGAACTTGTCTGTCTTTGAGGGTAAATATGCTACTGGAGAAAACCAATAAACTAACCAGGATTAAGTAGATATAGTGAAATAGAAAAATAGAAAATACAAATATGAACAATAAGATACAACAGGAATGGAAAAATAAAAATAGAAATAGAAATAAAAAATAAAAATAAAATAAAAATAAAAATCCAAAATCAAATAGACCTTTGTACGTGATATATCTACTAAGCAGTGATATCATACAAACAATAAAAAAATCTTAACATAGTCAACACATCTTAAACAATCTTGAATGTATATTGCACATTGATCAAAGTCCAACTTGGTAAAACACCTAAACATTGATAATCTAAGGCTGTATCAGCTAAGTGTGATCCCAGAAAGATTGCCTACTATAGTATAAGAAGGAAAACATACTGGTGAAGCTGAAGGTAATATAGTATCAGTCTTATATCCTAAAATTAAATATAAACTGATACATGACTCATAGGATGATACAGTCTTAATCAGGATATTGAATCATTTAAAACCACAAAGTTCTTGCAGTATATCGAGTCTGTGCCGGATTCTATAATACTCAATACAAAGACATCGTACTCTCTGGTAGAGATTTTATTGATAAAAATGAAAGATAAAAATGCACTCACAAAAGGGTTCAAAGTGGTGGCATATGATACCAGATCGGGAGCCTACTGTCCAGAAGATCCTAGTAGCTTCCTCCTGACGGCCGGATCGGGGGAAGTGTGGATCTCTGTGAGGTGTCAGACACTGAATGTTTGCCACATGTGTTCCACTGCGGCTCGGGATGCATTTCACTTTACTGCCTTCTGAGTGTGTTTCATGATCTGCTGATCACTTCATCAGAGAAACATAGAAACATGGAAACATAGAATGTGACGGCAGATAAGAACCATTTGGCCCATCTAGTCTGCCCAATTTTCTAAATACTTTCATTAGTCCCTGGCCTTATCTTATAGTTAGGATTGCCTTATGCCTATCCCACGCATGCTTAAACTCCTTTACTGTGTTAACCTCTACCACTTCAGCTGGAAGGCTATTCCATGCATCCACTACCCTCTCAGTAAAGTAATACTTCCTGATATTATTTTAAACCTTTGTCCCTCTAATTTAAGACTATGTCCTCTTGTTGTGGTAGTTTTTCTTCTTTTTAAATATAGTCTCCTCCTTTACTGTGTTGATTCCCTTTATATATTTAAATGTTTCTATCATATCCCCCCTGTCTCGTCTTTCCTCCAAGCTATACATGTTAAGATCCTTTAGCCTTTCCTGGTAAGTTTTATCCCGCAATCCATGAACCAGTTTAGTAGCCCTTCTCTGAACCTTCTCTAAGGTATCAATATCTTTCTGAAGATACGGTCTCCAGTACTGTGTACAATACTCCAAGTGAGGTCTCACCAGTGTTCTGTACAATGGCATGAGCACTTCCTCTTTCTACTGCTAATACCTCTCCCTATACAACCAAGCATTCTGCTAGCATTTCCTGCTGCTCTATTACATTGTCTGCCTACCTTTAAGTCATCAGAAATAATCACCCCTAAATCCCTTTCCTCATAGGTTGAGGTTAGGACTCTATCAAATATTCTGTACTCTGCCCTTGGGTTTTTTCGTCCAAGATGCATTATCTTGCACTTATCCACATTAAATGTCAGTTGCCACAATTCTGACCATTTTTCTAGTTTACCTAAATCATTTGTCATTTGGCTTATCCCTCCTGGAACATCAACCCTGTTACATATCTTAGTATCATCAGCAAAAAGACATACCTTACCATCAAGACCTTCTGCAATATCACTAATAAAAATATTAAAGACAATGGGTCCAAGTACAGA